>JAQQAC010017683.1:21607514-21691384 GCA_029783875.1 Phataginus tricuspis | reverse complement strand
TATTTGGATGGTCTGCTTTCTTTGCTATGATTTTATTTTCTCTGGTGACATCTTTTTAGCCTTAGCCGTGCTTCCCTCTAGAGCAGTCCGTTTAAGATATCCTGTAGTGGTGGTTTATGAGAGGCAAACTCTTTCAACTTTCCTTTATCTGGAAATTGTTTAATCCCTCCGTCATATTTAAATGATAATCGTGCTGGATACAATATTCTTGGTTTGAGGTCCTTCTGTTTCATTATGTTAAATATATCATGCCATTCTCTTCTGGCCTGTAAGGTCTCTGTTGAGAAGTCTGATGATAGTATGATGGGTTTTCCTTTGTAGGTGATCTTTTTTCTCTCTCTAGCTGCCTTTAATACTCTGTCTTTATCTTTGACCTTTGCCATCTTAATTATTATGTGTCTTGGTGTTGTCTTCCTTGGGTCCCTTGTGTTGGGAGTTCTGTGGGCTTCCGTGGACTGCGAGACTATTTCCTTCCCCAGTGTGGGAAAGTTTTCAGCAATTATTTCTTCAAAGACACTTTCTATCCCTTTTTCTCTCTCATCTTCCTCTGGTGCTCCTATAATGCGAATATTGTTCCGTTTGGATTGGTCACACAGTTCTCTCAATATTCTTTCATTCTTAGAGATCTTTTTTTCTCTCAGTACCTCAGCTTCTTTGTATTCCTCTTCTCTAGTTTTTATTTCATTTATCGTCTCCTCCACCGTATCCAATCTGCTTTTAATACCGTCCATTGTGTTCTTCAAGGATTGGATATCTGGCTGGAATTCATTCCTGACTTCTTGAATATCTTTCCGTGAAAGATATGAGCATGTGAATGATTTTTATTTTGAACTCCCTTTCAGGGAGAGTCATAAGGTCCATATCATTTAAATCTTTCCCAGGAGTTGTATTCATAATTTTACTCTGGACCAGGTTCCTTTGGCGTTTCATATTTGTGTATGGAGCCCTCTAGTGCCCAGAAGCTCTACTCTCTGGAGCTGCTCAGCCCCTGAAGCAATGTCAGGGATTGTAGGGGAGTGGTATTGGTGCCTCAGGGGAGGAAAGGGCTGTTTCCTGGTTCCTGGCTGCTATGCCTGTCTCCACTGTCTGAACCAGTGGGCTGAGCACACAGGTATAAGCCTCTGTGCTTCGCCTTTTTAGTTGCTGTAGACAGATCCTCCCTCCGTTTGGCCCAACACCAGGGAAGGGCTTCCAGGTTTGCAAGCCCGGTGGGGCTGGCCAGGCGAAAGGTGCACTAGTCTGCCTGTCACAGAAGGGGTTCCTGGAGCCATGCAGGCAGCCAGGGTGCTGGCACACCTGAAGATCAGAAAGCTCCCAATCTGCTGGGCAGAGTACACCCGGCCAATCCTGTCCACCTGTCCTTTCTCCCGAGCAGCAAGCTCCGTGCAGTCCTTGCCCCCTCAGCAGGCCTCCTGCCAAGGTCCTCCCTGCCAGGAAGTCTCTCAGACTGCCTGCCCCTACCCCGTCCTGGAGAAGCTGGGTATGGATCCCTGATCTCACAGGCAGCCGGAATCCTTGTCTCTCCAGGAACTCTGCCTGTCTTAGCTTTCCAAGCTCCTAATTACAAGAGCATCATGCAAGCACCATGAAATGTAGGTTTGTGCTCCCAGAGTAGATCTCCAGAGTTAGGTATCCAGCAGTCCCAGTTCTCCACTCCCTCTCTGCTCTGTTCCTGTTCCTCCTGCCGGTGAGCTGGGGGGGGGAAGGGCTTGGATCCCGCAGGACCACAGCTTTAGTGCATTACCGTTTTCCATGAGGGCTGCTCTTGTCCCCAGGTGTATGCAGTTTATTGTAGTTGTCTTTCCCGTTGCTCTTTCAAGAGTAGTTGTAGTAGCTTTATTTTTATAGTATATGCGGTTTTAGGAGGAAGCCTCTGTCTCACCTCTCACGCCGCCATCTTTAATACCCGGTTAGGTTCTTGTATCCAGCTCAGAGAGGCTAAGGGCTTAAGGGCTCGAGGAGGAGTTGCAGAGAGCTAGGAAATTTGCAGGAGCGAAGTGGCGGAGCCTGGTGGGTGGGCTGGGAGACAAAGACTCTGGGTGGTGGAGGGGGATGGTCCTGCTGTGCCTGAAATGAGGGCGAGGAGCTGGACATGAGGACCAGAGAGAGTCAAATAACCCAGAAGCAGGTGTGATGCGATCTGTCTGAGGTGGGGTGTGGGGATCGCACGCCTCCTTCCGCAGAGGTGCCTGGTGGGAGCAGAGCTGGTCGCGGCCCCTCCCCACCCTGCCTTCTGTCCTGGACTGACGGTTGGGAGCCCAGACTTCTGGGGAAGGGCAGGAGGGGAGGCGCAGTGGGAGGTTGGGTGTGGCTGGGCCGCGCGTCCCACGCCGCTGACCCCATGGGGCCAGAGCTGCCCCGGAGGCCCAACAGAGTTTGCGAGGACCAACTCCCGGCTGCCTGGAACCTCTCTTCAGTCTTTGAAAGAACCAGTGTAGCTAGGAAGGAAAAGGGAAGAAAGTTTCAATGAAAAGAATTGAGAGATGGGAGACTTCAACACAAAACTCAGGACAGGTTTGTTAAAGCTGAGTTCTGTGGCCTCTGGGCTCTGGGGAGACCTGAGCCCTGCTCCCGCCCCCCCGCTAGCCTTTCCCAGGTGGAAGAAAATGTCCCATCATCAAGTCTCTCTCCCAGAAAGTGTGGGAGTCTTGCTGTGTGACCGCCACCTGCCCTTGTCACAAAGACGTAGCAAAGCCCTCAGACATCTCCTGTGTCCAGAATGTCTCAAATCAACTCCCCCTCTCTTTGAAGGGAGCGATTAACCACACGCTGATACATTTCTGTGAAGTGAGGCTGGCGGTCTTGACAAGTGGCAATTAGCTGGCAAAGAGGAGCCGGGGCCTGGAGGGCTCCCAAGGCGCGCTGCTGAGGGGACGGCCCTGGCGACTGTTCCTGACTCCGCAGGGCAGCCGCCCCGGACCTGGAAGAGGGATTGGTGATCAAGCACTGTGACGGGGCTAGAGAAGAAACGCCAGTGTGGGTGTTTCCACTTAAGAACACTTTGTACACACGTCTCTCTACCCCCCCAGAGGGAAAATAGGTACCTTGGTCTTTGCTGCTCCCGTTATAAGGACCACTACACACCACAACCCAAAAAGCATTGCGGGGACACTTCCTGCTCTTTGTATAGGCTTTCCGAAAATAACAGAAGCTGTATATTCCCAGAGTAAACTGGGAGTCGTCTGTCCACCCACCAGAGAGGACGCAATACCTCGGCCTGGTGAAGAACATTGAAAAGGGACTTGCACATCCTGATGAAAGGGAGAGCTTCCGGAAAGAGAACCCAGTGTAAGAACAAGCTGGCTGTCCAAGCCTAGATTCCTTCTGGCATCTGACCTTGAGCTGTCACGGTTCTGAGTTGGGCTCCATCTCGTCACTGCAGGCAGAAGGAAGTGCCCTCTGCCATGAAGGGGGACGGCCCACCGTGGGGTGGCTAGTGCTCTGTGATTGACCCGTCCAAACCCTGACACATGGGCATTTGCTTTTGACCCCTTTCAGTTATTTCATCTGTAATTCAAATTGGCACCCTTGTGTTCACTTTAGTGAGTGTAGTTGTGAAAACATTTCCCTCTCTTCTCCCTTTCTGGTTTAAGGGTCAGTTTGTTGCGGGTTTTTTTGTTGTTGTTTTTGTTTTAGTGGAGGGATATTAATCATTCTTTTGATATTTTAGTTGGAGTGCTTTTGGCTGCAAGTAACATAGAACTAATAATCACAGTGCTTAAATGAATGTTCTTTTCACACACAAGAGAAGTCCTGAGGCAAGCAGTTACCAGCATTGACACAGTGGCTCCGTGATGTCGGGTGTGAGGGCTCTGCATGTTTTGTTTGTTTCTTTTATGGGCCCTTCCCTCATGGTGACAAGATGGCTTCTCAAGCTCTGTCCATCACATCTACATTCATGCAGGAGGGCACATACTCCAGAGGGAGGTACCACAGCAGCTTCCCTTTAACTCCCTGGAGAGACTACATCTTGGGGTCCATCAGTCAGTCTTGGGTGCCTCGGCTGCCCTCCCACGCCCACCCCCAGAAAATAAAAGTCAGGGAAGTGGGTTGCCACATCAGCTTAGACCAGTTCTCATTCTCTACCCCCTAGGAAATTTCCTGCTCCAGGTAAATCTGAGATGCTGTTAAGCTAAAGGGAAAGAAGAAACGGATTTTGAATAAGCAGAGAGGTAGTGTCTGCCACAGGGCCTTCAATGGCCGAAGCCAGAAAAAGCCGCAAATTAAATAAAACAAGTCTTTCATTTTCTGTCATGATAATGATGAAGAAGATGATGGTGACTTTGATTCTTATTAAAATCACTACCACAAATTTAAAAACTGCAGAAAATGATCCCAGTAAATGAAGAAATGAGAATTTGGCCTGTATTTCAGAAACCTCTGTGTTTTGAATACCCTTTGATCCTTGAGTTTCATTGATAGGAATCTAGTCTAAGGAAATAATTATAACTGAGTATAGAGATTTAGCTATGAGGATTTTCCTTGGCTTTTAAAAATAAAATCATTATTTAAATGGTCTTAAATAAATTAAAATCATTTATAACAGAAAAGACAAAATACCAGCCTACGTAAATGTTCAGCAGTAGGAAATTATAGTTTAACCTTTAACAACACAGGTTTGAACCGTGCAGCAACACTGATTTAGAAAATCTTTTGGAGATTGGTGACAATTTGAAAAACCATTTTCTCCGGCCTACTTTATTGTAAGAATACAGTATATAATACATGTGACAAAAATATGTGTTAATTGATTGTTTATATCATCCATCAGGCTTCCATTCAACAGTAGGCTATCAGTAGGTAAGTTTTGGGGGAGCCACACGTGAATTTTCGACTGTGTGGGGGTCAGCGCCCCTAACCCCATGGTGTACAAGGGTCAACTGTAGTTAAATAAACTCTGATATATCCTTCAGGACAGCGCCATGCAGCAATTTAGATGATGTAATAGAAGATCACACAATTGCATGGAAATATTAATGTCATCTTGTTCATTTCAAAAATCACCATATAATGAGATCTTAAATGAGCCATAAAACAACACCTTCTGGTTTTAAAAAGAAATATGGATAATGGATATAAATACACAAATAGAAAAATAATGGAAGTTTATGTGATTAGTGTTTATCTCTGGGTGATGAGACTATAGATCTAAAAAAAGATTATTTTCTAAACTCATCTAAGTTTACCAGCATGTATGCTATTCTGTAATATGGGGGGGAATAGAAAACTTCAGACTCGGGAATCTCTCACCCGGCACCCCTCCCAGTGACGGGAGCTCTCCTCTGGGTCGGAGGCTGTGAGGGGATGTGTCCCCTGCCACCCCTCCAGGGCCCTCCGGAAGGCATCCGGGTTTCATTACTGCAGGAAATCCTAGGATTAACATCTTCATACTGGAGCCCTGTTGTCCCCCATATTCTCATTTGTTTTCGTAGAATTACAGTTTCCCAGAAGTGATGTCACTGGGTAGGAGGTATGAACATGTTTTCACTCACCACACATATTTCCGGGTCACTTCTTGGTGGTGGTGCCGATTCACGGTGCTGGCCGGCTCGGGTGTTAACACTGTATTTAGTGTCTGCTAATTTAGTATCTCATTGTTTTGATTTGCATTTCCAGGGAGGCTGAACAGTCTTTTCTATAAGTTGCTTACTTACTGGGTTTGTTCTTTGTGAATTCTGCCATTTAGTTATTGGGGTATTCATAGTTTCCACTTCAATTTGTGTACATGCTTTCTATACTACAGATAATGGCCCTTTTTCTGTCTGGCTAGCCTAACTATAGATAATTTCCCTCTGTTGTTTCCTTTCTCATTTAGTTTTTTTCCCTTTTACATTCAAAACATTTAAATTGCTATGTCTTGAAGTCTGTCGCTTTTGCAATTTTCTTTTACTTGTTCCAGGTTTAGAAAATGACCCTCTCACCCCTCAAGCAGAATTTTGGTGACTGTTCAGTTCTGTGCATTCACATTAAAAAAAAAAAACATACCCCTTGAACTCATCAGTAGTCCTCATGCTGGTTTGTGGTAAGGATTTAAATCCATTTCTCAGTTGACTCCAGTTATCTCAATAATCATGTGTTGAATAATCTTCACCATGGATTTATGACTCCTTTGTCATAAGCTAATTTTTAACATAAACAGAAGGGCCTATTTCCATCATGCATCTACTAATACCACACCTTTTAAAATGATTTTTTTATCTGATAGGGCCTACCCTACTTCATTATATTTTAAGCTTATTTTCTGAAATTTTCTTTTTGATTCTCACCCATTTGAATGTAACACAAAATCTTCTATAGACTCAAGAGTTCCTTTGACAGGGACCAAGTCTTTCTGAAATATTTCGGTGTCCCTAGCCCATAGAGACAACTAGTTCATATTTTGAATGAATGAATTCAACCTTTAGGGGAGCTCTTTTACTGAAGGGCATAGTCTAAAGGCCTTATCTGTCATTTTTCTCTAAGAAACAAGTTGAATCAAGGCCAGGGAAGCTGTGTTTCCCCTGTTGCAGCACTGTCATACCTGCGGCGAAGCCACACCTCTCATCCTCTGGTGATCCAGGGAGGTAGTATTACTGTCCACATTTTATAGATAAAGAAACTGAGGTTCAGAGTGGTTCGTTTGCCTGCATTTGAAAGGATGATTAAGGGTCAGAACTGGGCATCTTAGCTAAGCAGCAGTTGAGCCGGTAGATCATAGGGCCGCCGAAATCATCTGGCCCCCCCTGTGTTTGACACTCTGCTCCTCAGGCCTTGATTTTGCTTTAAAGGTTCCCGTGGCCTGTTTCTGAATTATTTCTAAGTAATTTGCTTTTAAAGAAAGAATGAGTACCATTCTGTTTTACATTTTAAGGTAATGGGGCTTCTCTTGGCAAATGGAAATCTAAGGAGTAAATATTTAGCAAGTGCTACGGGCAAAAGTCTTGGCGCCCTGTTGGTGCAAGTAGGTGACCGGATGTGCGGACACCAGAGTTGGGCCCAGTGACCGCAGGCCAGTGTTCGCCTCTCGAGGCCCTGCTTTCTCATCTGGAAACTTCAGATGGGAATTCCTGCCCTCCAGGAGCAAATGAGAGAGCGAGTGCGTGTTAAGAAGCCATTAAAGTCCTGACCATGCAGACGGGTCGTGCTGAGGGTCTGGGGGAGAGGGTGGTAAGTGTGCCATCTCAGGCGAGAACCATGCGACAGCTGGAGGGGCCACGTGATGGGCGTCGGAGTGTTAGGGGGGCGTGGTTTATTTTCCTCTGTTCTTGTCCCACCGCAACAAAGAATTGAATGTCAGAGACACAGTAGAGAAGCAGAGTAAAAGTTTTATTTAAAGTTACGCACTTAGAGAAAAAGTGCAGGCGACCTCAGGGAGGAGAGGTGCCCTGAAAGATTTAAGTTTTATTTAAAGAGAGAGAGGTGCTCTCTGAAAGGTTGAGAAAAAGTTTTATTTAAGGCAAAAAAGTGCACACTTGGAGAAAGGGGAGTGTGGGCTACCTTAGAGAAGAGGTGCACCCTGAAAGGTTGGGGGTTCCCCCTTTTAAGGATTTTTCAGGAATGTGACCAAGGGCTAGGGGTGTGGGCTTGTCAAGTGGTCCCAAGATGTTTATCCTTGATGAGAGACATATGTCTCTTCTATTATCAGTCCTCTAGGTAACTCTGCAAAATCAACACAAGAAATGTACTGCTCCGGTTCCTCCCCAGGGCAGCAGCTTCCCTCTGGGAGCATATCAGTCAAGACCACCTGCCCTGTCCCCAGGGTGGGCTGAGTTATTGTCTGTTTGCTAAAGAGCATGTTAAGAATCTTACTTCTTAACTTCCTGGGTTTTAAATGCAATCTTAGCTTTAAGGTGGAGTCCTTCCTGTTTTTGCTGTGCTGTTTACGGCTGGGCTTGTTTGCTGAATCCATCGGGATGCTGGTCTCCTGCCCGGGCTGCAGATGACTTGATGAGGGGCGGGAGGAGGAAAGATCAGCATATAGGTTAAGTTAAAGAATAAGCCGGGCCTTTTAGCAGGCTGAAGTAAATCTTACAATGGCATGATCTAGTTGACACAGTGAAGACATGGGCTGTGCTCAGAAACTTGTCTTTATCTGGGGAGTATTTGGACGTTCCAAGTTACTCCTGGCCTTTGGAGCTTCTACTGAATAACTCATTGTTAACTCTGTGAGTCTTTTCTGGCTCTCTAGTTTTATCTGGTTAACTCCTTGAGTCCCTTTTAGTGGGCTTTAGTAGCCTTATTCTCTCTCCACCCTGCTCATATCTATTTTCCTTCCTAACAAGAGGATGAAGACAGAAGAGTCCATTGAAACTACAAGTCTGGGCCAAGATTCTTCAAGAGTTGAACTGAGAGCCTTGTGGTTAGGGGATGTTCACGGAGAAGCGGGAGGGGACAAAGGGAGGGAAGGCCCCAAGCTCTGTCCAGAGGTGACTTGTTCTGCCAAAGCCTGGCAGAACTCTCTTCATCGACTTGTCTGCCAGTGTCTCCTGCTACTCAACTGTTGGCCTCCTGGGAGGTAGGAGGACCTGCTAGTCACACAGTGTACACGCCCGGCTCGGGTGCAGTGGCGATATTTGTTCACTGAAGGAGTGAGTGGTGTTTGGGTTGTGTTTGTTGACTGAATGGACATGACATTTCCAATCTAGTGTACAAGCATCTTTGAACAAGATCCATGAGAGAAAGGGACAAGAGGGGTCTGTAAAAAACTCACATTTGGTTTGGAACCACGTGTGTTACAGTTTTCTCCAAACTGTATTTGACTTTTAATGGATACTGGGCACAAGAACATTTAAAGTAATGCCTTTTAAAAATTGCATCTTTAATTGTCTTCGTAAGATTGAAACGCCTTCATGGTGTTTACACAAGGTCCCTTCTGGGATAGTGTTCGTGGTCCATGAGCTGCCTGCCTAGTTCCAAGGTGATACGATCAGGCAATCTTAAGAAGCAGAAAGATGGGGCAGACACCACAGCACGCCCTGGCCTGCATCCTTGCTTGTCTGACAAAAGACGAGTTGTGCCATTCTACGGTTAGGCCTGGGCCTTAGACGTGATTCGTTTTCCCAAGGCAGCAGGGGTGTGCAAGTCCGGAACCCAGAACTCGTTCATTCACCGAACAGACTCATTCACGCCTGCCTTCTGCCAGGCGTAGGGGGAGGTGTGGAGAGAAAAGGCATGGACCCTGTGCTATCAAGGGGCTTGTGACATGATGTTTTCATGTAACGGGTCCCCCACAAGGAAGGGGGCGGGGCTACTTTGTCCTGCACTGCTGGACTTCCCGTGTTGTAAGCAGCAGTAACATGCGCTTCCACTGACAGCGCTGGGTTGGTAAATATGAAGCCCTATGGCCTTATTTAGGGGCCTGCAGAAAGCAGCACAGGCCAGAACAGAAGCGCTGACCCTTTCTGCTCCTACCAGGTGCCTGGGTGGCCGGCATCCGTCACCTGGCAAGGGCTCCAGAGGCAGAGCACTGTTGCCAGCATTTCGAAGATACTCGGGGTAGCTATGCTCAGGAATTAATGAGTTCTCAGCAGAAGCCACAGAATTGTCAGTAGCCTTGCAACTTGCTAGCTTTTTTTTGTCTGTGTCTCAGCAACCACATTTAGCTCTCTGGCATTGTAACATTTTGCCAGCATTATCTATCACAGAATGTTCTCTGTTCAAACAGTGCATTTGCTAATTAAAATCAGTCGCCTTGTCAGTGACTGGGAGCCGGTGATGGATCTGATAGCCGTGAGATTTAAAACATTTGCTTTTACTATGAAAATATTAAAACATTTAAAAAAAATAATGAACACCCATACTCATGGATTTAGCAGCTATTAACGTTTGCCACATTTCTTCATCTATTTTACGGTTGTTAATGGTCTTTATAAAGTAAATTACAGACATCAAGACATTTCATGCCTAAATACTTCAGTATTTCTAAAAAGTAATGATATTTTCCAACATAACCACATCATTAGCACTTGTAATAAAATTAATAGTAGCTCCAGTCTAAGCTCACATTCCCCAGTTGTTCGCCAGAAGTCTTCCACAGATGGTCTGCTCAAAGCAGGATTCAATCATAGGCTACGTGTTGCATTTTGCTATTTCATAGGCTTAGCTTTTAAAATCTAGAATGGTTCCTTCTTCCCGTCTTTTTGGTTATTGTTGATTTTCATCACATTGAACTAAGAATTCTTAGCTCTTTTGATAGAGATTATGAAGTTTTTCGATTATGAAGTTTTTCATGGATCCCTTCTGCGGTACAGCTAAATTTCCTTTCTTGCCTTTGTATTAGTTACTGTTAACCAAAGGTTTTCAATACTTCTTTATTTTCAGTACTTCATTATCAAATTAGCTTCAGCAGCTTAGATATTGATTCAGATCTGAATTTGCCCAGTAGTGTCTCGAAGAAACATTCCTTATATTCATTGATTTTTAATCTCAAATAAAATCCTTCTATATGTATGCAGAATTTGTTGGCTTAAAATGAATGCAAAACAATAAAGGTGGGTTCTGAGTATCAGCCTCGTGTAAGGTTAAGAGAGCCTGTAATGACGATGCTCTGTGTTCAGTTTGCAGAGAAATTCCAGGAGGTGAAGGAAGCCAAGTTAGCCAGAGACAAGTCCCAGGAGAAAATCGAGACCTCAAGTAATCATTCCCAAGTGAGTAAATGGTCCATAAATGAATCTGAGTGTTATCTGTGATTGAGTCTCTCCATTCCTTGTCCCTTTTGACAAGAAATGGGGAATTTTAGCGGTGGGGCATTTTGAAGGCTTTTTCAGCTATTCGTCCTATCACAGTGATATGCGTATGACATGTTTTGAGGACACTCTTGAATTTTTCAGGATGCAGTGATGGGTTTTTGATGGAAAACAGTTGATGAGATTAGAGTTAATGCATGTTCCTGGTCCCTGAGAGTCACACTCTGGTCACTGTGCTTAAATACAGTGGCGAGGCAGCCCGTTAACTTCTGTTGGGAGGCGAGGTCCACGTGAAGGATGCTCACTGACAGAGGCAGGTACCTGCGCCTGTGAGAGAGAAAACTCGATGCATGCCCGAGAGCCCCCGATGCATGCCCGAGAGCCCCCGTCCCTGTCTCCCTATTTTAACAAGAGTTGCAGGGAGGTGATAGTCCAGCAGTGATATTCCTGGCTTTGCCAGGAAGCGAGTAGTCTGTCTACTTAAAAGTGTGCTGATTGACCACAAGGGACTTCCTTTAACCTGGAGTAATAAAAACCAGCTTTCCTGGCGTCTAGATTCATGCATGTGGCAGTGGGCAGAGGCTCGCCCTAGTGACAAGGTCATAGGTAGCGAGAGGGGAAGGGAGCACAGGTTTGCAGTCAGGAATAAAATAAGCATGACGTACTAGCAGGACAGCCAGGAGTCTGCTTGGCTGGGAATGAGGTGCGCTTGGGAGGGACACATGCTCCGGGAGACACCATGAGAGACCCAGAGTTCTTCCTCAGCAGATGGTTTATAACTGGTTCATTCTTTATTTCATTATTTATTGCTGGCCTGTTGGCAGACATTGTTGCTGACCTGGAATGGATGTGAGGGGTGCGTGTGGGTGGTAAGGACGTCAGGGAGCAATGGCGGGTGGAAGCTGGGCCGGGAGACCGTGGGGTGCAGAATGGCCAGGCCGGAGCAGCACAGGGGCAAAGGGGAAGGGCCGGGGTCAGGGATGGTGCGTAGGAAGAGGACCAGGAGGCCTGGGCACCTTGAGTGGGCAAAATGGACATGCTAGACTCGGCCGTCAGCCTCAAAGTAGCAACAGCTGAAGCCTTGGGTGGCCAAGAAGAGGCGAGCAGAGGAGGGTGGAAGCTGGAGCGCGGGAAAGGGAACCCTGTTACGCAAAGGGCGCCCCAAGGAAGGCAGAGGAGGAAGTTCCCCCACCTCTGGGGGCAGGAAGGGAGAGAACTCCAAGGGGCCCTGGGTCCGTCGCCCACGGTGGCCGTGAGGACGGGAGCTCTGGTGGCTTGGGGTGTTTCACGCAGGCAGAGCCTGTGTGGCTTAGCTGAGTCCCCAGCGCCTCGCCCTGAGCTCCCTGTATGAAAGGGGCCCTGGGTGAATACGTGCAAGTGAATGCATATTAGACCTCTGGGACAGGAGTGGCCCTGAATCTTTCTAAATAATCTTGAACATAATCTAAGTGATACTGTTAATTTAGTGTACTAATTACCTCTGAAGATCTATAAAATGGTCCATTTCCTAAAGAGTTTCTAATATACAATCTTTTTCTGAACATCATGTATTATAGGAATATCTTCAAACTTTAATGTCAGAGTTCCTTTATATAAGGTTTTGTTTTAATGGGGTTTTTTTTTGACCCAAAAGCATTTTAAACCTTAAAAAAATCAAGTATACCCATTAGATGCTGTTTTATATATAGGTATTAATAACATAGAACTTTTTTTGTCCCTGAGCTTTGGTTTTTATTTACCCTGTCTGATGTTCCCCCAGATACAGAGATCATTGTTTCTTTCTTTCTTTTTCTTTTTCTTTTCCAACTGCTTGGTTTTCTGAATCTCTTAGGGAGGGAACACTTTGGCCAAGTTTTCCAAATGTTTGAAGATTTTAAACAACCTACTTACAAACACATTGAATGTGGGTTTTTTTCCTGATTATAAAAGCAATACATATTTATTGCAGAAATCAAAGATATGCCATCCTATAAAGAACTGAATAAGAATTATCTGCTTTCTCACCATTCAAATATTGTATTTGTTAATATTTGGTGTTCATATTAATATTTTGGTGTTTATCTTTCTAATTAGTTTTCCAGTGTATTTTTATGTTATTTTCTAACCAGTTTTTTCACTCTATATGTCATGGTCATACCCTTGTGTCTTCAAATATCTCTTCTCAGAACTGTTTTAACAGCTCGACAGGATTCCAGTGTTTGTATAATAGTTTATTCTCTTTACCTCTCATAATCTGGGACGTCTGTGTGGTTTCAAATTCCCCATTAATATAAGTAACACTGATGAATGTTCTGGAACATCTTTGTGCATGCAATGGTTCCTGTGGGATAAATTCTTGAAGTAGAAGCCCTAGGTTAAAGCTTTTGACAAATGCTGCAAAGTCTGCGGAAGTGTGCAGTTCGAACTCCCACCAGCAGTAAATGAGCACTGTTTCCCCCCCCCCACATCCTCACCAACAAAGCTTTGTTGATTTGACAGAAGAAAAATGTGCCTTGTTGGCTTTTTCCATCTTATATTTCATTACTAGTGAGATGAAATGTTTTCTATGTTCGTTGATTCTGTGCATTTCTTCTGTAAATGTCAGTTATATATTCTTTCCTTTTTTTAAAAAAAGTATTAATCTTTTTGAGTTGATTTCCAAGAACTTTTTTTTTTTACCATGGACCTTTCTAAGTATGTATAAAGGTTAGGCAGAATTGTATAATGAGCCTCCATGGACCTGTAGGTCAGCTTTAACAGTTAGGAATTTATGACCAATTGTTTCATCTACAGCCCCCCTACATCCCCTTAAAGTTTAAAGCCAATCCTAGATGTCATTTCATCCATAAATATTTCAGTGTGCAGCTCTAAAAGATGAGGACACTACAAGTTTTCCAGTATAGGAATAGTATTAACATTTTGTTTCCAGTATCTGCAAATATTTGGTAGGTGATGTTTCCCCCAGGTTTCTGTTAGCTCTTTAATTTTGCTTACAATGTGTTTTGTACAGGGCAGAAACTTACAGTTTGGTCAAATTTAAACATCCTTCCCTTTATTGTTCTTTCCTTTGCCTTTGTGCTAATTGGAGGCTAAATAAGCTCTTCCTAAGATCTTACCCCAGACCAGATGAGATTTCACCTACCTGTGGTATGACTTATTACCAAAAACATTTCAGAATATTCATAGCGATGCTAAACAGTGGTGGGGACAGCGGGCACCCATATGTGAGTCCTGTCATTTCAGTGCATGAGTTGCTCTAATTCTCTGTAGCGCCAGGATTTTTATGTTGTCTCAGCACTGTTTCTTGTTCCCTGTTGTAAATCCCTCCTCCCCCTTGAATCTGTGGCTTCTGTGCTGTTACTTAAGGAGAGCAGGCATCTGAGTTTGTTAGGTGGGTCTGTAAAGTTTGTGTTCAAGGCTCAGAGAGAGCAGGCCGGGTGCTCTCTCGTCAGTGAAGCACAGACTTCCTGAGCTCCATGTGGATTGCTCGAGGCCCTCCGTGGTCTTTGCTAAGTGTCTACTGACCGTTAGTCTTTGCGGCATCCTAGTCGAATGAGTCGGTTCTGCACACGCTCTAAACTTGCTCCTGCTGTGAGGAGAGCGGTGAGGTGTGAAGATGATTCACTTTGGCCCAGAATCTGGGTGTGAAACCCCGTCTCCTACTCAGGCATCCAGTGTCAATGGGACAGACGATGAAAAGGCGTCTCACGCAGGTCCTGCTGACACACACCTGAAGTCTGAGAATGACAAGCTGAAGATGGCTCTGACGCAGAGGTAAGGGGTTTAAAGTCCAAGGTCAGTGTTTCCCCGCAGGCTTTCTGCCAGGCAGGGTTTCAAAAATTGGGAGAGGAGACTGGGTCCCACTCGCGTCTGGCCTTGTCCCCTGGCCAGAGGGAGGCCACCTGGCTTCAGGGCTGTCCTCTGGCCGGACACGTTAGCATCAGCTCATGTGTTAGTGTGTGTGACAGAGGGAGACACTTGTGTTCTGGGTTTTGGAGCCAGATGTATCCTTTATTCATACATGGCAAGACTGAGTCTTGGACATCCAAGGAAAACATAAAAAAAACCTGAGAAACTACTAAAAATAATATAAAGTCCCACAAAATAAATAGCTTTTCTGTATATAAACGTCATATAGAATATGTATTTGAAGAAGAGATTTCCTTTACAGTATGTACTAGAACTGTAAAATGCATGAGAATAAACTGAATAAGTGTACAAATTCTATATGAAGAAAACTTTAAAGTGGTTTTGAAGAACAAAGAAAAGTAATTTAACAAATAGGAAGATGTATTCTATCGAGAAGTGGTAGGAAGACATGATATATCAAAAAGTATCAATTTCCCCTAAACGGATCTATAAGTTGAACACAATCCCCACAATACCAGCAGGATTTTCATTTTAATAACTCTGCAGGCTGTGCTCATGTTTTTATATTGTGAGAATGTGGCCCATTTCCCAGCGGCTGGGCTGGGCTCCACAGCATATGCTGGCCCCATGAGCTGCTCAGAGCTGCTATCTTCTGGAGTCATTCTGCTCAGCTGGTGGGGGTACAGCCGGCTCCCCCAAGCCTCTGGAAACGGAGAAGTTGCTCTCCTAGAGTTGCCTCATGGAAGAGCTTTATCGTGTTATTTCCATTTTACAGATGAGGAAACTGAGCCCCAGGTGGTAGAGTGAATCCTGCCTAAGACCACCTGGCTAGTAAATTTTCCACCATCCCATACCGCCTCCTTCTCACACAAAGCTGCAGCTGTGCCATCTCTGCAGGCACCTTCCCAGAGGCGGCCAGGCACATGCCACAGCTGGAGCCCGCTAAGGGTCGGCACCCACCTCCCCAGCTTTGCAGGCCAGACGGTGCTGGGAGTGTATTAATTCCTGTGACTGACCTGGGGATTCTAGAAAGCACAGTGATCCATCCAACCACCTGCTTTGGACGGTGGGTTCTGTCAGGTCCCTTTGGGCAAAACCACGACCTTTTCTCACTCAGGTGATTGTGCGGATTGTTTCTGGTTAAATCACAGGCAGCTGCCGGATGAAAATCATCCTCACCCCTAAAGATAAATATTCTTGAATCCCAACTTAATGAACAAGTGCATGAAAGGAGTGGGTGTGAAGCCATGACCCTAAATCAGCTTAAATCCTCACTCATCCACCTGGATTGCCAGGAAACATGTTACTGCTTTTCCAGGCTGCAGTGTTTGAAGGTTCCTATTTTCCAATCACATTCCTCGATCCTCAAGGCTGTGGGATGAAAGATAATGCAGATTGTTCAACTATAACTGTGTTTACTTTAAAAAGAGAAAAAGAACACGCAGCCTTGGGGACAGGACTGCCTGCAGCCAGGCTGCGTGAGGAGAAGGCCAGCCTCGCTGGTCTAGGCTCCGTCCTCAGGCCACATCAGCCCACAACCCGTGGACCCAAAGGAAACAGAAGGGTCCTCGAAAGCCCACGGCACTGAGGGGAACCTGATTCCAGTGTGTGTGTCAGCACTTCCTCCCGGGCACGGGGAGACTCTGTCGGTGACTCGGGGTGTCCCCCAGGCCCCCAGTTCTGCCCTCAGGGGGTTCCCAGTACCCGGGTCCTCTGTCCCCACAGACTTGAGAGGGCCCACGTAGGCACATGTCCCAATGGGACGTTCGCTGGAGCCAGGCTGCCCATCAGACCTGGGGCCCTTGGTCTGCTGGAGGCTATAGGGTAGGAACTTGTCCTCTGATAAAGGGCTTCCGTGGGGAGGCAGCCGGGAAGGCGACAGGTTTGCCCCAGTGAGAGCACCGGCCCCTCCAGGCACTTGGTCCTCGTGGCGCCTGAAGGGGTCGAGGGCGGGCGGCGGGGCAGCTGGATGGCCGTGGCCATGTGGGTCACCACCCGGCACCTGCTCCCAGCGCTGCCAATGTGAAGAAGTGGGAGACTGAGCTGCAGACCCTGCGGGAGAGCAACGCCCGGCTGAGTGCGGCCCTGCAGGAGTCAGCCGCCAGCGCCGAGCAGTGGAAGAGGCAGTTCTCCGTCTGCCGGGATGAGAATGACCAGCTGCGGAACAAGGTGGGTGCTGGCGGGGGAGGGGGCGGGGGGCGCCGTCGTCCTGGGAGGAGCAGAGCCGCAGGCTTCACTGAGACCGCCAGGCGGGAGCCGAGCCCCATCATCCCCATTGCAAAGGAGGAGACGGGGAAACGGGGCCTGTCACTGCTGTCCCTTGCAAAGAGCGCCCGCTGATGCCACTTGCGGGCTGGCCTTGGCTGGTGGGTGGCTTCCCTGTGGTGGGCTGGTGATGTTTGTGGAGGAAAGGGATCCACAGGGTGAGTGGGGAACAGGGATGCAGGAGAGGGTGGGGAGCCTGCTCGGAAACCTGCTTCTGGACCAGCCACCATTTCTGAACATGTGGATTTGGGTGCGAGGCGAGGGATGTGGCCCTGGAAGTGGGAGGCAGGGCACCCACCTCCGCCCTGTGCCCTCCTCGGCTTCCTGGCGTCCGAGCTCTTGATGTCCGCAGCATTTACCGACAGCCTCCCCCGTATGTCACTCGCACTAGGAAATCCCCAGCAGAGGTCCTGGGGTCACTGTGCTGACCATGTTTGATGGTTGGTGAGCAGAGGCTGCTTCTTCAGCTCAAGATTTTGGGGGGACACGTGACACTGAATTGTTATCATTCTCCCTTGACCCCCATTTATAACCTTCCCACCCAACCTGAATGGAGCCACCAGAGACCACTCCCCGGTCTCACCGACTTACGTGGCACAGATCGCTCATAAAACCGCCCATGTCCTTGCTCCTTTTGGCACTGGAAGTGCTGACGACGAGTGGCACCTGGCCAGCTGCTGGCTCCGCACGTGCCCTACGAGGCCTGGCTGACCAGCCTGCGGAGGGGCCCTTTGCCCTTTCTTTCTCTTTCTGAGAAAAGGGCCAAGTTTCTTGCTCAGTGCCTGGCAGTAAGGGCCAAAGGGCAGTGCAGGATGGGTTAGAGGAAGCTCGCTGCCCAGAACTTGCTCCTGAGGGACGGCTCAGCTGCCCCGGGCAGGAGACACTGGGACTCGGTGGGAGAGAGAAGTTGGTGGGCTCTCCGGCAGCTGCCGTGGCCGGTGGTTCCAGTCCCCAGGGTTGGGGCAGGCCACCTCCGAGGATGTCCTCATGTCCACCACCAGTGTCCTTCACGTCAAGGGCTGCAGAAGCCTGCTGTGGGGACCCCATCCACGTGGACTGTCGTGTCACTCGGTTGCTCGCCTCCCGCCCACTCTGGCCCCCAGGAAGCGCTCAGTGTCAGGCAGCTGTGCCAAATTGTCAGGTCTGCTCATCCCTTCTGAGGCGCAGGCTCAGGGAGGAGAGGGAGAGGCGGGCTGGGCGTTTGCCAGTTCAGTGTGAGCCTCTGATCCCTCCCGGAAGAGGCCCACAGGCCAGGCCCCTTCTGCACGCATCTGTAAGGAAAGGTCATCTTGATTTAAAACGTTTGAAATGTCATTGCGTCCCATTTGGTACCACTGTCCCACTGAGTTGCTGCCTTGCTGGCTTGAATCCTTGAGATGAAACAGAGTAATTCAGGACATGATTGAAATGATGTGAAAATCATTCTGGGGAGAAGCAGGTTGACTCCCAGGCCATCTGGCCCCTGCTTGTGATGGACCCTGAAAGTCAGCCTAAAGTGACTGTCTCGCGGCCGTGAGAGAAAAGCAGAAGCTCAGAGCACCCTACAGCCCGGTGGTGAGACTTACGGCATCTTGTGCAAACAGCCCTGCAGGGCAGCCACACGGAATTTGTTCATAGCCACAGGGAAAGTAGGTTAGTGTATGGTTTGTTTTAAAAGAAAGCATAAGCAGAGCAGTGGTGGTCTTTTGTTGACTGACTGAAGTAAGCGAGCTTCCCCGCTTTAACGTGTGGCATTTATTAAAGATTGAGGAGCTAGAGGAACAGTGCGGCGAGATCGGCAGAGAGAGGGAGAAGAACACGCAGCTGAAGCGGAGGATCGAGGAGCTGGAGTCGGAGCTCCAGGAGAAGGAGACGGTGAGCGGCCAACAGCAGTCCGGGGGGGGGGTCCTCCGCACGCTTGCCCTGGGCCCTGGGGGGTGATCACCACCCAGGGACACGCCGCAGCCGCCTGGACGTCGGCCCAGGGGCAGAGCCAAGAGGACACCAGGCGCCCATCCTCCAGAGCGGGGGCCCGGCCGTCCCCTCCGCGGCCTCCCCCTTGTATTGTTAAGCAGTCAGTCACTCAGATCCAAGAGGGGGCGACCATGTTACAAAACACTCGGAAACTTTTATACATCAATCACCAGAGGTTGATTTCTGCTATCAAATTAATGCAGCAAGAACCACCAGTTACACAGTCATTCAGTTGCTTGGAGGCAGGACTGCTAAGTGCGCAGGCCCTGGAGACCACAGACAAGCTGCCAAACCTCGCAGCCTCAGTTTCCCCGTCTACAGAACAGGAATCACAAGACCTTGTTATGTTGGTATATGGACTTGATGCGATAATACACGGAACACACTCAGCCCTTAGGATTACCTGATGTGTGTTAAGTATTAGTATTGAGTATTACTCATCACCTTTATTATTTTGGCAAACAGTACTCCCATTAGTGTACACCCACGTTGGGGATTTTCAAGAATGCATTTTATCTGACTTGCTTTCACGTTCTTTTTTTTTAATGTTTGTCTCCTGTAGGAGTTGAAAGATCTGCGAAAGCAAAGTGAAATCATACCTCAGCTCATGTCAGAGGGTGAATACGTCTCGGAGAAGTTAGAGGTGAGGCAGGAGCACGGCCATCTTGGCTTGGACGAGAAGGTGTTTGTCCTCTGAGCTCCATGTCCTCTCCTTTCACACCTTGCGTGGTAAAGAGAGTGACTTTCCGTTCAGGAAAAGCCACAGTGACTCCATGCCAGGTGCCATCTTTCCTCCCAAACCCCAGGTGCAGTCAGCACTGTCTTTTGGTTTTTCCATGTCTCCGAAGGTGCCCCGTGCATAGCCATAGTGCAAGAGACATTTCAGGTCTCTACAGAACCACAGAGGCAGTGGGGAGCAGGGGACAGAAGGTGGGGCTGAGAGCATATGACCCAGTGCTATCCCACCTCACCATGCTCCCACTGGTGACCTTGGATGTGACCTTGGGCAGCCCCCCTTACTGGCCTCAGATTTCAGAAGGGGGCTGGTTTTCACATCCTCTTTCACCTCTCAGGGCCTGCTATATTCGGGTATGGAACCCAGAGATCAGTACTGGTTCCTAAAGGCTCATTTTCACCCATAAAACGGGAGCTCTTCCTCAATAGGAAGGGTGTAAGGCTGAGGCCTCCCTGGAGGACACTCGCACAGCCCAGCCTTCCTGCCTTCAGGGGCCTGAGCGTCTCCATGGTAACACTAGCAGTCACCTTGCGGGACAGGCTGTCCCTGAGTCTGGCCGCCTTCCTGCTGAGAGCAAGCCACTGCTGCTGGCTGTGCTTGTCCCAGGAAAGGCTGACAACCCTGGGACTGGAGCTAAAGGCTCCTCCTGCTAGGATGTTGGAGTTTCTCTCTGGGCACTTGGTGGAAGGACCCCCCTTCCGCGTAGGGACATCATTTTTCAGGCCGGATGGTCGCACACACTGCCTGCCGGCCCCTCTGCTGGGGGACGGGTGGGAAGGAGGGTGCGCCTGCGTGCAGACATCAGCGCGCACAGGCCTGGTGCCGGGGGCTTGCTGTGCCTCGGGATGCAGCCCGCAGAAGCGAGGGCAGTGCGGGCAGGGCGGGGGCCGCGTGACTGTGGAGGGGGTGGCGTGGCGGGGCCGGGGGACCGCGTGGCCGGGGCCGTGCCAGTGCTCGGCTCCCCTCGCTGCCCTCCAGCCCCTCCTCCCCTCGCTCTGCTCCAGGCGGCGGAGAGGGACAATCAGGACCTGGAGGACAAAGTGCGCTCCCTGAAGACCGACGTGGAGGAGAGCAAGTGCCGCGAGCGCCGCCTGAAGGCGGAGCTGAGGAGCTTCCTGGAGGTGCTGGACGGGAAGCTGGACGACCTCCATGACTTCCGCAGAGGCCTCGCCAAGCTGGGCGCCGACCATTAGGCAGCCCGGCCGCGAGGCCCCGTGGGCGGCGGCGCGGGACGAGGACGGCCCCCGGGCGCGTGGGGTCTGCAGGTGCGGGCGCGGTCTGTGTGATTCCAGCCAGCGGTGCCACCCGCCCTCCGCCCCAGACCAGAGAGCCCCTCTCCCGGCCTCGCGGGGTCCTGGACAACTGCAGGCTCGACTCAGGAATCCAGCCTCAGGTCTACCTTAAACGTTCATGCAGCCAGGGCAGGGGCGCCGTATCTTTCTTAAGGGCCGCTGCAACCATGTGAACTCAAAAAAGTATTTTCTGATCCAAATGAGGACCCTCTGCGCCGCCTCCTTGTGGGCAGCGTCCAGAGCATTGGAATGGCCACCAGGCTGCAGGGCATGGGGTGCGAGGTGAGCCTCCAGCTCACGGAGACTCGCCCCGAAAAAGCAGTTCCTGGTGGGTGCGCGCCCGCTGCCCCTTCCAGCCCCCCGTCCCTTGGGCTGCGCCACAGGCCCCTTTCCAGGTTGTCATCCCGCAGAGGTGGCCGTGCTGAGGGTACCTAGCACAGTGCCTGGCACAAAGTAGGTGCTTAATAAATATTTGTTCAATTAAACATATAAACAGAATTTAGTGTTTTAATCAAACCTCCCAGCAGAGTCCATCAGAACCCTGTTGTCTCAGCCTGTGGTTAAACAATCCACTCTCTTGGGCACTGGGTAATTATCAGATATGAACGTGATAGATTGTGTGGTCAGATTCACGGGTAACTGCGGTCAGATTCACGGATAAAAGTGCAGCCAGATTCACAGATGGGCCCGGGTGGGCCTGGGGTGGGGGGCGGGGGCCGATGGAAGCGGCAGGAGCCCCTCCCTGGTGCTCTGCCCCTGGGGACTCTGGCACTGGGACCACCCTTCTCCAGGCATGGGGTGCTGTGGCCTGGGGGTTCCAGGACTCTGCCTGTCGCTGGTGTGGGTCCTGGGGTCTTGGGTGGGACCCTACACCGGGCCAGACGACTGAGACAGAACTCTCAGGCCCTTGCGGGAGAGTCAGCTCAAAGCGGCTGAGCCTGGCTGCCGTGGCTGAGGAGGTCTGCCCTGCCCGCCTCCCAGGAGGGCCTGAGCCGCCAGCCGCTCCTTTCTTCCTAGTTGCTCTGCGGGGCCAGTGGCATTGGGTGCCCCGCATGTGGCAAGATGGTTTGAATCTGGTTCTGTAGGCATTTCTAAATGCCTTTGGGGAGGAAGGAGGCTTCGGTGCCCTCTTACCCACTTTGAGAACAACTATAAGACCTTCCCCCCAGAGAGATTCTCTCCCGTGGTAGGGGTCTCCCCCTGTTGGATTTGGCCGAACAGTAAACAGCCTGAGGAGCCGGGGGACACACACGACGTGACCCAGGCCGGTGAGTTTACAGCTCGGTGCTCTCCTTCCTCCGGCGGCGCCCACCTCTCTGGGCAAGGAGTCAAACTGGGGATGGGGAAGAAGTGGAGCTGGTGATCTGGAGCGCCAAGGCCCTGTAGGGAGCCTTCAGGCTGAGGGCGCAGCTTTCATTCATTGGGTGTGGGGCTGACTAGGAAATGGGATGCGTCAGCCGTCTTAGGGACCTGGGACTGTGTACTGCAGGCCGTGCGTTTTTCCAAGCTCCCCTGGCCAGAGACCAGGTCTGGGCTGGCCAGGCGTCTGCCCCAGGGCCCAGCGGGGGGCTGAAGGACTTTTCTCGGGCCAGGGCAGCCTGCCTGTTGGCACACCAGGCGGGGGGGCTGCCCAGGAGCAGTGACTCCGGGATTCCAAAGCCTCCATGTGCGTCTTCTGATGCCCGCCGCCCTGTGAGTGGTTTGTTAATCCCGAGGGAGCCAACTTGACTGAAGGGTGCCTGCTCAGGTGACATAGTCCTGGGAGGACGGCATCGCTAAAGCCACTTGCACATTCCGCAGCAATGACCATAGAAAACACCAGAAGCAGGAGGGCCCTTAGCTGGGGGGGAGGGGGCTGCTGTGTCCCTCTGCAATGGGGCCCCGTGAGTTTGGTGAGCACAAGTCGGTGACAGTGAGAACACGATCCCCAAACTGTCAGCCTCCCACAGCCAGCAGCTACAAGCCACAGGGTTTCCTCTAACAGAAGCCAGTGGAGCAGAGAAAACACTTCACAAATGCGCTGCTGGGCTTTCAGCTCCTTCTGCTCTTCTCTAAAGACCTTAATGTTTCTTCATTTACTTTCTTTTTTAAAAAAATGGCCCGGGGACAAACTGGACAGTTGGTTGAGAGAGTGGCCCTTTGGGGTGGCCTCTGGTCCCATCAGGGGGGACCGACCTGTGAAATGACCCGGTGGATTCATGCCATTTTCCAGAGTTTAACATGCTCTTGCTTCCAAGCAATGTCTCCTGGTTTTGACATCCCCAAGACTGGTGGCATGGCCGTTAGCTTTATTCTGCATCTGTGAAACCTGCGACCTACAAGAGGCAAAGAAAAATTGGGATCCTTTATCCATAATGATCCTTAAAACTAATTTTCATTCCAAGTACAGACCCAACTGGATGTGCTGCAGATTTAAGGGAAGCAAGGGGGACTCCTCCTAGCGCTCAGGGAATGGAGACCACCCCACGGCAGGTTGGGACTGTGTGGCCCGGCCTTGGAAGGAGGAGAACATGGAACTCGTGGGTACAGCCGTTTGCACGCACGGGCATGCTGTCCCCTGAGACCTCAACTGGGCAGACGCAGACGCCATGCCCCGTTCTGCAGACAGGGAGCAGCACAGCCAGAGCAACCCGGCCAGCGAGCCGCTGTGGGGCCCCGCAGCCTGGGCCCCCGGACAACGGTCCGGTGGTGTGTCCCCGAGTGGAGCCACTGTTCTCCCCTTGGTGACCTCTGGGTGCCAAGAAAAATGATTTCTTTTAGATCCTGATAAGAGCTCATTGAAATTAGATTATTTTAACATATGTCCATAGCAAATGACTATTTATAAATGAGCGAATCAGAATTACATTTGCATTCATTACAAGCAGGAAGTTCCATTTTCGAGTGGCTGGTTGTGCGGCAATCTTCCCAAGAGTGTTGTTAGAAAGCTGTCCATGTTCTGAGAGGCGGATCCCTGAAGCACCAACATTCTGAGTTCCTCGTTGGCGGCTTTAATGGAGGCAGAGCGGTCTGTTCAGGACAAGCAAGAGTTGGCAGAGCTCCGCACGGGGAGGGAGCAGGCCGAGTGGGACCTGACCGACCCCCGGGAGACCCGGCCGTGTGGGCAGTTCCAACCGACAGACTCCTCGTGGACTTCTCCCGACCCGGCAGCCCACAAGCACCGCCTTCAGGATGGTGGGCACCTGGCGCCCGGCTGCTGCGAATGACATTTGGTGTGAAACATCAAGTGAAGGGTGGAATGGAGTACAGTTCATGTGCCGCCCAGAGCATCACGGGCTGCCCATTTTAACAGGGCCCCTGTTCCTACAGAAAGCCAACCACAGGGCACACCAGGGACCTTACTGTGTGACCTCCTGAGTGGCCAGCTGCACTCTCAGGAGGTGGACAGCCGGGTCGTGACTCAGCATGGGCGCTCGGAAAGGGGCTGCCCCTTAAAGCAGAGCCAGCCACTGCTCTTTGCTCACCATGGAAAGCAGGTCGTTTGTGCCATTCATCCTCCTAAAAGTTAGACTCTTAACCATTTGATACATCACTGGATTTGGGGGCACTGATCGTTTAAACTAGAGGCTTGCAAATCAATGTCCATATATATTTTTAGATGATGTGCATGGTTTTAAAGGATCCTGATTTCTGAGTACATCGTTTCCCCAAAAGAAATATATATTCTGGGGATGGTGGAGAGTCCTGTATAGAAGCATGTCTTTTCCATACACCGATCTCAAGAATCCGGGTTTTCTAATTCCTCTTTCAATACCAGCCAGGCCGGAAGGTAACTTTGGTACAAATCTGGCAGCTAGACAAAATGGTCTGGTGAACTTAGGGCGCACATGTGTGTGTATGTATTGGGGGAGCAAAAGCACCGAGGGGAAGAGGGAGAGACAGCAAAAGGGTTTTCTATATAAAATATGTGTGCCTGAGAGGAGTCTTTGCTAATCCTGTATGTTTTTGGAATCCATTCGTGAGAAGCGTCTATGGGCCTTCGTTTCAAGTGGAGTTGTACAGTGCTCTGCTCTCTTTGACACTACGGAGCCTTGTGGACAGTGGTCCCCCGGGCCACGCGGACCACCCACGGACCTGGCAGGTGCCCGGAGAGACCAGGGTGGAGTCCAGACTGGGGGACATTTTGGCAGATAATTGATAGTCCTGGTGATATGCAGCTGTAGGGAACGTGTGGCTGTTTCACCCTATTGTACCACTTTTAATATAAAGTCTTGACTTTAAATAAGTGATTACAGCAATGTCTTAATGATATGACAGGCAATTTAGGCATTTCTTGCATCAAATATAAGAATTAAATGATTAGTATGAAGCATATAAGTAGACTCTCCCAAGAGCACTGTTTTTTTTCCCCTTTTTAAATTCCTTTTTGGTACATATATAATATATACTTTGTTTTTTTTAAAGAAACTACAGATGAGTGAAAAAAATCACCTGATACTATACCATCTGATTATAACCACTGTTAACATTTTGGTATATATCTGTTGAGACTTTTTTCTATATATCTATTTTTTTATTACTTTCTTCATGAAATACAATCATATTATACATATGGTTTTATACTTTGCTTTTTTCTCCTTTAATACTATATTGCAGATATATTTCTATATCAGTAAATATGTAATTGCATCATTTTTAACATCCATGTAGGTCATACCTTGGATACTTAAGTCGTTTCTAACATTTTACTAAGTAGTTACAGGTGTGATGAAATCCTTCCTCCTCCTAACATCTTTGTGAACATTTCAGAATGTTTAATTAGAGTAATTTTCTAAACTTGGCCTTGCTGGCTCAGAAGTGTGGGGGGCAGTACACGTGGTGGTCTTCCCCCATCCTCGGGCACATGGGAGATTTGACTTTCCAGCTCCCACTCGGCTCTCAGGGTCCCATGACTAATTCTGGCTTGTGAGGTGTGAGCAGAATTTTTCCTATGTTAAGATAGATAGTTGTTTTATGTTTTTTTGTTTTTGTTTTCGTTTTCTTCTGTTGTCTTTGTCAGGTATCGATGTTGGGTTTATGTTAACTTCTTTAAAAAATACAAACTTGGGAAGCTCTCTAACTTTTTTCTATACCCTGGAACAGTTCAATATTTGGAATTTTTTTGCTCTTTGATGTTTTTATAATATACATAAAACTGTCCAAGTCTAGTGCCTTTTAGGAAATCATTTTTTGACAGTTTTTCAGTGTTTCCACGCTCATTGGTCTCTTTAGACTTTTTTCCTACTCTGTAAGTTTTTGGCAATTTAAATTTCCTAAATAAAGATTCTGTTAAGATTTCCAAATTTCCTAGCAAGCGTTTGTAGTCTCCTTCCACATCCATAACATTGTGGAAGGCTGTGTTTCACCTTTTGCTCTGGTTAGCTTTTCCAGAATTAGTCTATTTTATTGGTTTTTCAAAGAGCCAACTCTGGTACTTACATCTTAACTTACTGTTTTACCATTTTATGATTTTTTTTGTTTCTTTTTGTTATTTATTGCTTTATTATTTTTTCACTTTCTCAAGCTGGATACCATTTTAACTTCTTGTTTAATAATAAATGCAGTTACTAGCGATTGTGAGGCTATGTCATTCCTCCTGAATTTTTTTCCATATCCCTTACATTTTTAGTATGGTGTTTAAGTTATAAATAATTTGTGATTTCAGATTTGACTTTTTTTACTGAAAAGGTATTTGAAATTATACTTTTTAAATTTCCAGATAGTTTGATATTTGGTGGTGGTGTTTTTAACATTTGTTATAAATTCCTAATTTTTCTGCCCTCCTGTCACAGAGGGTATGGCCTGTACAGTCTCTGCATTTTGGAGTTAGTGATATTTTCTTGGGACCTAATAAATTGTTAACTTTATTGACTATTCCCAGGAAATTGGAAAAGAAGGTATATTCTCTGAAGGGAAAAAGATTCAATCTATATGTATTAATTTGACCTTATTAATTATAATATTACCAGGCCTTTAATTTTTACTTACTTGGTTCATGAAAGACTAAGGAAGTATGTCAGCCTCCCACTACTGTTATATTTTTGTCTATTCTTCTTGTGTTCCTACATTTTTTGCTTCATGTGTTTCGCTATGATGCTATTTGGCAAAATAACCATTCTATATTTAAGGGAAAAATATTTTCCTTTAAAGACTTGTATATCTTTGTGAATTTTACCTGATTTTGTCATAACAGAGTTATGTAGAAATACATAGTTTAGTAAAATGTTGGTGTCTGTCTTTAAGTCAACAAAAATCTTTCGGAAGCCCTTTGTGTCTGAAGATGTTTTGGAACCTCTTGACCACCCTGGGGGCGGGCTGGTGCTCTCAGGGGCCACTTCCTGAGCCACAACCAGGGCCGCAGTGTGGGCTGAGGCGTATACGGTGCCCTTGGACAGAAGGAGGGTTTGGGAGTGCACCAGCATTTCCAGCTCCTGCTTTGGGGCAGCCCTGTGCTTGGGTATGCTTAGGGCGCACCTGCCCTTGGGCCGGTCACATGCTTCCTCAATGCGGCCGATGCTGATGCCAAAGTTTTTCTCAAGCCAAGGCACTTTTCTTCTGCAAAACTCGCTTTAAGAAGGCAGCAGAGAGTGTATGCTTGTGTTCCTGGCTATTGGGGGGAAGCTAATCTCAGACTCTTCCACTAGAAAAGATTTTTCCAGAGCTGTTTGGACGGATGATTCACATGGCAAAGTCTGTGCCAGGAAGAGAACCGACTTTCCCCAAACACGTCTGGGATGTGTGAGCCTCAACCCACAGCGCAGGAGTGAAAGGCGGCCTTCTTCTCATCATTCAAGTTCATTTCTGTTTTGAGCCCCCATTCTCCTAGGCTCATGCAATTTGATCTCGGCCGGTTCTGGGACCCCCTTTCCTCCAGATGTGAGTGTCCGAAGGCTTACATATTCCCAAGGGGTTAGAGAGGAGCGGTCCATGTCTGCTGAGCTGTCCCCTGGTCCCCCTCCTATACTACTCCCTCCATTGCCTCCTGGCCATGCCGGCATGCTTGGGAATACAAGAATTTCTCAGATGGTCCCGTGCGACCGAAATTTCCAGGGCACTGTCCTGGGCCCTGACCACCTAGGCCCTCTATGCAGCCATCCCTGTTTGACAGTCAAGGTTTTGGGCAGAGGATGATTTAACTCGAAGGGGCTTGTAGATAAGCCAGGCCTGTGTTTGCACCAAGGGGAGGCGATGCTGTGGCCCCCAGTGTTGCTTGGCTGACAGTCACGTCTCCAGGTCCTCGAAGCTCACTTGTGGGTGGTCAGGCATAGGGGCCAGAGCCTGGTGGGGAGCCCAGCCACTCTGAAGGCCTTGTGCAACGTCAGGCTTCAGGGCTCTTTGGCAGGAGCCATCCCCTCTTCTTCATTACAGCCCCTCCTCTCCCATCTTTTGTGTGTGTTTTTCTAAGGAGGGGCTGCAGACCCACTGCCTCAGAGCTATGGGTGGCTTCCAGCCGTCCAGGAAAATCCCCAGTGTGCGCCAGTGCCGCCCGGCCTGGCAGTGTGCGTTCCAGGAGCTCCTGTGCCAGGCAAGGTGACACTCCTCAACGATGCCGATTCCTGACCGCTCCTCCTGTGGATGTTACACGGCAAAAGGGGCCTTGCAGATGCGCGTAAGGAGATTGACCTCGACGGGCAGCTTATCCTGGGTGATCTGGGGCGGGGGGTCTAATCACATGAGTTCTTAAAAGCAGAGAACCTGTGCCGGCTGCGGTCAGGAGATACGAGGACGAGCAAGAGCTGCAGAGGGGTGATATCACGGCTCTGAAGATGAGGGAAGGGGCCTCAAGCCAACGAACATGGGCGGCACCTGTAGAGATGGAAAAGGCAAGGGAACAGCCCCTCCTCTGAGCTTCCGGAAGGAACAGCCCTGTCCGCACCTTGATATTAACCAGCGAGACCTGTGTCAGGCTTCGGACCTAAAGAACCGTGAGGTGGGTCTGTGTGGTCTTTAAGCCTGTGGCAGCTGTAGAAAACCAGAACTTCTCACGTGAGCTTATATTTCACAAGAGTGTGTGTAAGAATTGAGAACGCTGTGAACTCACTCAGCTGCATGATTTTACAGGACGGCTGGTCAATAACCAGAACCTCTTGATTCCAGCTCCTGCTTAGTCCCCAGTTCAAATCTGGGGAGGGGCTGAATGCACGAATGCGGTAGGTCTGACGGGCCCGGCTCTTGCCTTTTGCTCCAGGACTAGCCATAGCGTGCGTCCAGCTACAGACTGGCTGTCCTAGGATCAGCTTGGCCAGCGGGCCTGTCTCCGGATATCAGACGTGGCCATGGTGGGCTGCCCGTAGAGCCAGGGCAGGGGCTCAGGGAGGCAGTGTGACTGTGTCCAGGTCAGGGTGCAGAGGCCCCCCAGGAAGGAGAGGGGTCAGGGAAGACTCTGGAGAGGAGGACGCTCGGGGATTGAGACTGAAGGGAGGGCGCGCCTTTGCCGGGTCGAGGAGGAGAGGGCTGAGGGCATCCCGGGCCTTAGGCTCCAGAGGACAGGGCTGCTCGGGGCCAACAGCAAACAGTACGGTGCTGCTGAGTAAACTACGCAGCAGAGGAAGAGGCTGCCCAGGGGCAGGGCCTCTGAGGCCTTGCTGCGCGGTGCCTAGGGGCTGGCCCCGCTCGTGCGGGTTGGAGCCCAGGGAAGACCTGTCCTCAGGGAGGCAGACTTCCGGGGTGGATTGGACAGATTGGAAGCTAGATGGTGGGAGATGATACTTGGTGTTTTCCTTGGCCCTGAATTCCCTGAAGCCAGAGTCTGGACTTAATCAAGACTTGCCTAGAAGTGGAGAACAGGGGAAATGGGGGCAAGAAGGCCCCAGAGATGCTTTGATGTGCACAAGGCAGTTGGGAGAACTGTCTTTTGAAAAGGGGCCTTTCTTTGATGGCTTCTCATCTTTGGCAGCCCTTTAAAAGCAAATTCAGAAAGTTACCCAAGCCTGAATAAGTTCACTGGTGTCTCAAAATACTGAAATTACAATAACTGAAATAATAAAATGATATCCAACTGCAAAATAAGCATTAGAAAATACAACAAAGCTCTGATTTCACCATTTTTTTAAAATACCGAATTCTTGTCAGAGAAATAGCGTGGTGCTAAGCTTGGCCTATCTGTGCTGGGGAAGGAGGCCTAGGGCACAGCCACTTGGCTTGCCCCTGGGGTTTGGAACTGGAGCCTAGCAAGTAGTCAGTAGGGAGCATCCCTCTTTGTAGCACCCCTGGAGCCTCAGGGAGCAACGGGGGCAGGGCACCAGAGCTGGGTGGGTCTGAATGCCTGGAGGTCGGGGAAGGGAGGACGTGACAGCCCCTTGGGTAGCCCGTCAGTGGCTGTGCTGAAGGATTTCCAGCCATACGCGGTCCAGGTTCCAGGGGCTAGAGGGGGACCCAGCTGAGGCCCCTCGGCTGGCACAGGGTAGTTAGTTAAGAAGCAACTGGAAGTAAGAAGGGTCTTGACATCCAGAAACTTTTCTTTGGCAGCAAAGGCGGGCCGATCGTCCTGCTCTGTGGGCATCCAGAACCGCCGTGCAGGGCCGAGGGCTGTGAGGAGAGGGGGCACTTCGGACGGCGTGGAAACGGGTAGGCTCCTTTGCTTGTGTCCCCTCCCCTTTCCTAATTTTAATGCAAGGCAAGGAAGCAGAAAGATTCCAGCATGAGATTTCAGGCTAGTATTTGCTTAAACAAATGTTTAGTTGAAATCTTTTTTTTTTAATTTTTTATTAAGGTATTATTGATATACACTTTTATAAAGGTTTCACATGAAAAAACGATGTGGTTACTATATTTACCCATATTATCAAGCCCCCACCCATACCCCAGTGCAGTCACTGTCCATCAGTGTAGTGAGATACCACAGATTCACTATTTGCCTTCTCTGTGCTACACTGTTTTCCCAGTGACCCCCCACACCATGTGTACTAACATAATACCCCTCAATCCCCTTTGTTTAGCTGAAATCTTATTAAAAACTAAACCCACCCAGGCAGGGACAGCTGGGTTAAGATATTATGTTTCATTTCCTCAAGAGAAACACTGATGCATTATAAATAGTTCTTTATTAGGAGTTTAGATAGTGCTCGATACATAAAATATATTTCATTTAAAATATTTACAGTAATTCCTAATTATAAGCAACTTATTCTGATTATTGCTAAAATAGTGTTCACATTCAAATCTGAGGAAGCCAGTACTTCACACACTCAGGAGGGTACAGTCCCATAGTCTGACAGAGCCATTTACCATAACAGTCTAAACTGCTGTCAGTATAAGGGGCTGATTCTAGATTGTTCACAGTGAAAAAGAAATACTGTTCTCTGTCGGCAGTACTTACTGTGGCTGGGGGTCCTACATCCCAGCTACGGTCTGGCATGTGGAAGTCACCATATCACCACTCCCTCCCAAAGTCACATAAAAGCTGCAACATCACACACAAAGCCCTGCTGATCTTCCGGCCGGGCCACTCTGTTCTTCCAGAACAGGCCTTGGGCCTGTGTCATCCATTCAGGCACCGTGCGGCCTCCGCCTTAGCAGTCCCACTCGCAGGGGCTCTGCCCATCGCTGTCCCCCTCCTCCTCCTCCGAGTCAGCAGACACCCGCTTGATTCTCTGGAGCGCCGCCCTGATGCTCCTCTCCAGGTCGCTGGGGGGCTTACTGCCGGGGCTCAGGCCATGGTTGGGGTGAACCTTCTTCAGTTTGACCCCCTGCCTTATGGCAGCCAGAATGTTTTCGTTGGCCGAGGCGTGGACAGAGGGCCATGGGGGCCCTTCCCCTTTCTGGAGGAGGGTCCTGCCACGCCTCAGGGAGGCCAACACTTCGTCCATAGACCCTGAAATTGAGTAAACAGAACAAGGACTATCAAAGAAATCATCCTCTTTTCCTCCCCAACATGCCAGGGCATTTTTGTGCTAGTTAAAGGTGTTACGTCACTCATCAGTTAACACCATGAGTTAAACAAATAATCATTCCATTAAACAAATGCTTTGATTATCTGCCAGGAAGGTCGCCCATTAGCTCCGTTTGAATCCAGGATAGTTTAATCGCTAATATTTTATCTTGACCCTTTTGTCCCACTACTTCTTCAGGTCCATAGCACCTCGCAGGTACGGCCGTGCATACCTTTTGTTGGAATGGCTGTTTCAAGACACAGATGGACCACACTTTTTGTGGCCCTGAAGAGAGCTATGAATGCCTGGGCTGTAAACTGACCCAAAGAGCCGACTTAGGTACCTCTGACACCGCATCTGCTCCATGTTCCTCTTAAAAAAAAAAAAAAGTACCCATCTGCATTTCTCTGACGAGTCTTGGGTGTTCATCAGTGACGGCTCGTTCTGAGACCATTAATGAAGTGGTAGGTTTCCCCACACAAAAAGGCTTAAAGACCTGATCAGTAGCTCAGTGAACCCAGAGGGGGTGGTACTGGCCCACCTCTCCGCCTGCGCCGGGTCTCATGCCACCTGCATTACCCGAGGCGACTCGTATGTTCTAGTCCTGAGTGGTGAAATGCTGTGAAACACAAACTAGACCAGAGTTTCAGGCCTCGGTGATGAGAAGCTATTTTTTACTCTGTCACCGTGAGTCCCCAAGGGGGTAAAATCTTTTACCTACTGGAGCTCCTAACTTAGAGAATTTCCAGGTGAGGCTTCAAGTTGAACAGTCACTTCTAGTTCAGAATTGAGAGGCCATGTTATGGCTAACAAAGTACTATTTCAGTTGGGACTTAACCTGTAACTTGTTATTATAAATCCCTTCTAGGAGTAATAAGACAAAATCTCACAATCAAGGGCATTTTTTAGTGCTAATTCACACTTTCTCATTCTTTGCTGTGAAAGGAGGCTATGTGTGTGAGTTGAACTGGGTCTCCCACTACTGTGTGTGTTAGACCGAGGCTGGGAATAAAGCACCCCACGAAGATCCCTACGTCCCAACTATCATGTAGGACAAGTAGGTGGGCTCTCTTCATTCATAGTGTTGCAAATCCCCTAGAAATGGGCCGTTTGTACTCCACCTGATCTTGTGGATCTTTCATCTGCACCTGGTTCTAGGTACCGTGAAAGCTTGAACTCAGAAGAACCAGAGTTCTCAGTTAACCAGGACCGCCGTTTGTGTCACTGAATCCCCAGCACTGGTCACAGTCCCTGTGCAGGCTCTCAGGTGGAGGAGCTAAAGCAGTCTTGCAGACACACGTACACAGCACCCGGCTAGGATTTCTCTAACACACACACAGATACACTCCAGCGCACTAGGCTCTTGAGTCTGGGCAGATTTAAGCCAGTATCCTCACCAGTCAGTGTCTAAACCATGATTAGAACTATGAGTCAGAACTATAGTCTTCATTAAACAGAGACACATTCATGCGTATTCACTGGACTGTACTTGCAAAGGCAGAAAGTGGCCTACTGTTTTTTTTTCTGACCACTTCATTTTGGGAAGACTTCCCACAGTAAGGTGTCTCAGTCTCCCAGTCAGGAGGGGCCTGATTACATCCGTCTACAGCAGTTCCCAACCAATACTCTGCACCTATATAATTCTATGAAGGACATAGAGATTCAACAGGAATCTTAATTCAACGCAGCACTGAAAAATATTCCAATGGCAGAATATCAAACACACACTGAAAAGTCTTAAGAATCGGAAACAGGTTGAATCTTGGAAGGCCTCAGATCCCAAGTCATGGGACCATTAAATGTACAGAGGTGGTTTCTTCAAGAGGAATTAGCGTTCATCAGACTCGGATTTGGGCAACGCTAACTTTGAACTAAAAGAGTGACACTCAAGGCAACACATCCTGGCGCATAAGCCTGAGGAGGCGGCCTCCCCGACTCGCCGGTTACCTGGGCCTGCAGGGCCGTCCAGGCCCCCGCTCACCGCCGCCCCGAGGGGCGGGCTCCGTGGCCCCGCAGCCTGAGCGAAGGGCGGGGCCGGGAGCGGGGGCGGAGGGGGCGGAGGGGGCGGTGGGGGCGGCTCCTCACGGGGCCCGCGGCGGGTCTGGTCGCCAGCCAGGCCATTCCAGGGGAGGTCCCGACACTCGGCGGCCCCTGCCTCGCCGGCTCTCCCGGAGGACGGACGCGCAGCCCGCCGGGCTCTCTCGCAGGAGGGTCCGCCCGGCCCCGCGCCAGGTGCCGTCCGTGCGGGTGACCCTGGACATCCCTGAAAATGAAGAACCATCCTGAGAAACCCGCCGCGAATGTGAACCATCAAAATGCTGGAACTTCCTAGAAATAAAAGGAATACGGAAGAGCTTCTGTGCACAGATGGTCCCAGTTCACCGAGCAGCTCCTCGGTTTGCATGGCCACCCGGCTCCTAAATCTACACCAAGGAATAAGCATTTATGTCCTTTGATATAATGCCTTCTCTATAATAAGGAGATGAAAATATAAATGTTGTTAGTATAAAAAATCAGAACTTGAGTATGAAGAATAGGAAGTTAGTTGAAAAAAATAGTTGGATTTACTTAAAATATTAGGCAGCAGTGAAAACAGTACAAAGTCTGTGAAAAGATGCAGTGTTAAATTTATAATCAGGTAAGACACAGATCTATGAAAAACACCAGCAGAGCTGACCTCAAAGAGACAGTTATAACAAGAATTATTGACGTTCTTTTTCTCTAATTTTTAGGTTTAAAGTAATGTGCATTTTAAAAGTTCTGGTCTCAAGTTTGATAAAGAAAAACCTAACCTTACAAAGAACAATCTTGGGGGGCACCAATTAGCCAATAAAACACAAAATGTTAATACTATGTAGCCATTAAAGTGAATTACGCCTACATACATCAACATGCACACATCCCAAAAACATAAGTGAGAAAAAACTGGCAAAGGATATATATAGTAGGGTACTACTGATGTAAACATACACACACACCGAAAGTGCGATTCATGATAAACTTGAAGTATTTCTCTCTTCCCTACACTCCCCAATGCGGGGACCCCAACCACCCAAGGGTGCCCTCCTTGGCGTCCCGGCAGCGTCCTGCCGTTGTGGCTCTGACCTGTTGAGTTCTGCCTCGGATTGCTGGGCAGTCTGTCTCCCCTGGGGCTCACCCAGGACAAATTAAATCCTTTACCTGCTGACAACCCTTCAGGTATTTAAAAACAACTTGTCTGAGCTCACCAAGTATCACGTGTCTCATGATTTCATTTCCAGCCTTCTCCCTCTTCTATTTACACTCCTTTCCAAAGGTGCTCAAATTGGCTTTGTCCCTTCAAGGGTGGCACTTCTTGGTAAACACAGAACTCCCTCATTCTATGAAGGCTTCTGTTCGCACATCCCAGAGACTCACGAGCTGCCAGGCAGCCTCACCACTGGTGGCTGACACTAAGCTGAAGGAAACCAGGTTCTCCGGGCTCCCCTGCATCTACCCATGCTCCTTCCTACACCCTCTGCACACTGGACGCCTCCACAGACCAAAACCCTGCTGCTCAGACCGCCCTGAGGGTCCACATGTTAGGCTTAACTCCCTGTTCCAGTCTGTTGACAGCTTAGGCAGCCTATCACCTCTCATCAGCCTATCCCTCCCATCACCATGTTTGAGAAGTCAGTCCCTGACCTGCTGGTTCAGGGCTCAGTGGCTGGACTCCCTTCCTCCACCCTGACTCCCTTCCCTTAATCAGTACCCTCTGGTGAGAGCTAACCAACAGTTACCTACACTCATCTAGTATTCATGCAGCTTCCCTCCGAGTCGATCCTCCCACCTGGACTCACTCCTGGACCCCACGCAGAACAATCAAGTCAGTCTCGGCAGCTGCAGTCTGGGCCTGAGTATCACTGTAGAAGCTGCCCAAGCTGGAGAACCCCTGTGGTGGCTCTGGAGTCAAGGACGCCTGGCTCCATCCAGGCATACTTCACGTTATGGCACTTAGCAGATAATGCATTTTTTACAAATTAAAGGTTCAAGACTTCAGTGGAGGACGTCACTGCAGACATGGTGGAAAAAGCAAGAGAACTAGAAGTAGGAGTGGAGCCTGAAGGTGGGACTGAATGGCTGCATCTCATGATAAACTTGAGCAGATGAGGAGCTGCTCCTTAGGGAGAAGCAAAGACAGTGGTTTCTGGAGATGGAATCTGCTCCTGGTGAAGACTGTTGAAATGACAATGAACAACTTAGAATATCATAGAAACTTAATTGATAAAGCAGCCGCAGGGTTTGAGAGGTCTGCTGCCAATTTAAAAAAGTTCTGTGGGTAAATGTCATCATTTTATACATTTGTCAAACAGTATCGCATGCTACAGAGCAATTTGTTTGTGAAAGGAACAATCAATCGACACGGCAAACATCATTGTTCTTATTTAAGGAACTGCCCCAGCACCCCAGCCGTCAGCAGCCACTAGCACCGGGGAGACCCTCACCAGCAAAAAGATTTCAGCTCACTGAAAGCTCAGATGATGGTCAGCAATTTTTAGCAATAAGCTATTTTTTAATTAAGGTGTGTACATGTTTTGTAGTCATAATGCTATTGCACACTTAATAGACTACAGCATTGTTAACTATTTTTATGTTAATATAAACTGGATTAGGTCAATATAAACTTTTTAATATAACTGGAAAGCCAAAACATTTGACTTGCTTTTCTGTGAGTCACTCGACTGCGATGACCTAGAACTGAACCCACACTAGCTCCGGGGTCTGCCTGTATGACCTTGAACCACTGGGCTGCTGAGCTGTTAACAGTGGTGATACCTTTCAAGGTCGTGTTGAGGATTAAATGAGAGTGAATGTGAGCACCCAGCACACGGCTGGTATGCAGTGGGCACTCAGTCAAGGCAAGTGCAGTAAGCGCATCGGAAGACAAGATGAAGTTAGCGCGTCATGGTTCATTCACTGGGGCGGCCCTGCCTTCCTGGCTGGTCTCACGCGGCCCCCCTTCACATTATTGCAGACTGTCACCTGGGACTGGGTTGTTTCCTCTTTTGGGGACAACAGTGAACTTGGGTCTTTGTGAAGAAGTGTGGGGGGAGTGTGTAATGAAGACAGGTTTATGTTTTATATTCAACAAGCTTAATGTTTTTTTTAATTATCTATTTTTAGCCTATTCACATAATAGAGCACTTAACTATACTACATGACAATGCTTCTTTCCATTTTAAAGAATTATTTATTACAGATGAGGAGTAAGCCAGGTAAAGCTGAGAGCAGTTTTAATGTGTTTGGTCAGCTCGGCTGGTTGGCCCCACAGTGGGCAGAGTCCACTGCTGGGTCAGGAGGGGACAGCAGGGACCCTACCGACGCCAGAAACATCTTGATATTCAAACACTTTGGGGTTTTATCTGTATGCTAAAAATAATGGCATTTGGGGAACATTTTGTGCATCAAATTAACTGTCCGTAATACATTATCCTATTCTCCAAGGATGGGTGATCTTCATTTATTTCTCCAGAAAATGTAGGTGAGGTGATTATTTCTTGAACTTACCTCTTTAAATGCTTTCAATCGTTGGAGTGTTTTTTGGTGTTCTTGGTTTATCCATTCTTTTTTCTTTTGCTCCTCTTCTTTTATCTTGTCTCTTTTCTATATTTAAATAAACATGTATTTATAAATCTATCAAAATAAAAGTCATGCGGAAGACGGGGTCCATAACCTGACGTCCTCCCCGCCTGCCCACGATGGAGGCTGACAGCTGCAGGTCCACAGCAGTGGAGCTCCAGTTCCCACAAATTTAAGCCGGTATGTCACATTCTGCAAATATAAAATATTTTTCTTCAACCACTCACCATCTGAATTCTATGATGCTGATGAAAATGTCTTATACTCTCTTCAGCCTGTTGCAGTCGAAGCCGATGGTGTTCTTTGCATTGATCCTGGAGGAATACCACAAGTCACCTACATGGTGTTTAATACTGCCACATGGGCTATAGCAGAAAAGGCTTAAAGAAAAGAGCACTGTATGTGAACTGTCGTGTAGGCATTCATTACTAGGAGTTTCTGGTGTGGCCCAGTGGTACTGTGTCCCCGTAGTCGTGTGATATGGATGGATGGGCTGCCTGGCTGCTTAGGAATCAATGGTTCATGAGAAGCTGTGATTCAGTGCTCTAAGAGATGAAAAAGCAAACCCTCCAGCCAAGTAGAAACGAGAGGACATAGACGCAGTCGCCCATTCTTAAATGGTATGTGTCCTAAGAATCTGTTTCAATGCAGTTGTTTCAAACACATTTCCCCGTATTACAAATAATAATTATATTTCCAGACATACCTACGTAAGCACATCCGAACTACAAACACCTGAAAAATTATATTAAAAACTATATTTCAACTATGCTTAACCATTCTTAGTATGTTACCTTTTTATGTAATCATGGAGCTTTTAAAAATTAAGAAAAAAATCATTCACCAAATATAAGGACTGAAATGAGCTGTTATCTAACCGATATTTTGTAATCAGCAATTCACAATAAACTTTAGAATTTACTGTAGCTATTATTAGAAGTTTCTACCTATCTGATTTAAGAAATATCTGTGTATGTAAGAGACATTCAACAAACAGCTGTTGAATGGATTAATTAAAATCTAGAGATTAGGGTAATTGCTTAGAGCCAAAGAATCTTTTTAAGATTAAATATATTTTACAATTTAATACAATTAAATATATTTTAATTGTCACTGGTATCTATATAAACACACAAAAATTAATCACTGTGTTGGTAAAAGCCTTACTTTCAATACCTCTTTATCTTTCATAAAAGAAGAAATTCCTGGAAAAGGGAAGAAAAGCCAGCTGCCCCGGGCAGCTACCTGGGCTGAAAGGAACTACCTCTCTGTTCCTGAGACGGGCTCTTCTGGCGCAGATCTTGCCCCGTTTAGACTCCAAGTGCCGGCACTGCTGGCTGAGTTCTTTCACCTCCAAATTCTTATCATCCTGCAGCCCCACTGCATGGTCAATGACTTTAAGTTCCTCTGGACTTTCACATGGATCATAATAGACAACTTCATCCTGTTTATCTAGAAGCATAGTAATGATCTTTTAAAAACATGTTTTAGTATAAAAAAATAATGCATGCTTTTTTTACATGTAAGGAAAGTAAAGCTCACTTGTAATCCCACCACCCAGGAAGAATCATTACTAACATTTATATATGATTGAGTGTGTATGTATATGTGTGTAAACACACACACATGCTATACATATCAATTAGTAAAGGGTTCAAAGAGAACATTTTTCATGTAATGGAAATACAATTTTAATGGCAACATAGTATTCTTTAATTTAAGCATTCTCTACTGTTAGGTTGTTCCAGTGTTCCATTATTACCAATTTCATGAACATCTCTGAATATAAATCTTTGTGTATATTTTTTATTACTTCCTCAGCAGATGAATATTTAAGATTCTCAATAGATATTGTCAAATTGCCCTCCAGAAAGGCAATTTAGATTCTACCAGCAGTATATCATTAGGTGCCTTAATGAAATTTAATCTTGATTAAATGTCTACTTTTTTCTAAAAAAAATACATGCTAACTGTAACAAATTTAAGCCCTACACAAGTTCATAAAATAGAAAGTGAAATTTTCTTCCTTCCCCAAACCTCTGGAATCCCATTTCCAGAGGAAAACATGAACAATTTGACATGCATCCTTCCAGATTAACTTTTTCAAAATAGTTTTTTCCTATGTATGTAAAATGCTTATAGCCTGAATTTAATGTAAGGATTAAATCAAATGATCAGGATCCATATGAAGAAAGTTATTAGGCTTGGAGGAACTTTAGGGGAAAAAAGACAAGTAAATGGAGAGACATACCATGTTCTTGGATGGGAAGATTCAAAATTGCAAAGATGACAATTCTCCCCAAATTAATCTCTAATTTTAAGCACAATCCCAATAAAAATTCCAACGAGTTTTTTCTTTTTTGTTTTGAACTTGCCAAAATGATTCTAAAGCTCATCTGGAAGAATAAAGGAGTGAGAAGTCAGAAAACTTGTGGGAAAATAATGGGGAAGGTACCACTCTACCAGATACTAAAATGTACCTCTCCAAGGTGCAATAATAGTGATACAGGGCCCAGAAGCCACTCCCAAATCAATGAAAGAAAATGACAATTCATAAATAGATCAAAATAAATATAATAATTCTGGATATGAGGCAGGTAGCAAGTCACAGCAGTTTGGGAAAATGTTTTCAAAATCAGTGATTGGGGCTGCTAACAATTTAAGGGAAAAGTTAGGTTCCTACCCCACTTCAACATAAATTTCCCCTGGATTAAAAAGTTGAGTGTGTTTTTTTAAATCATAAAAATACTAAAAGAAAACAAAAGTAAAATATTGATATAATTTGGGGATAAGGACTTTGCCAAGTATAACAACAAAAGCAGAGAGATTGATAGGTGTGACTTCATGAACATTAAATATTTCTACAAGGCAAGAAAAAGCAAATGGCAGGAAAAAATCACTTGCAATATATTACAGATAACAGAGCAATATCCTTTATATGGGAAGGGAATATTCCAAAGAAAAATGGGCAAAAACGAAGAATAGGCAGTTAGTAAAAGAAATACGAATTATCAGGAAACATACAAAGTTGTGCTCAATTTCATGTATAATTAAAGAAATGAAAATAGAAAGGCACCACTTTCTTCTATCAAGTAAATAATAATTTAAAAGAATCCTATAAGTATGGGGGAACAGCTATTTTCATAATCAGATGAGCGTGTTATTTTGTATAACCTATCTAGAGGGCCATTACGTAGTATGAAATATAAAAGTTATAAAATGATAGAGGTGAGGGAAAAAAATGTATATCAAATGATTGTTGCACTACTGTTTTAATATATGTGTGTCCTTGATCCAGTGATTCCATATTTAGAAATTTATTCCAAGGAAATAATCTGTCTCACACACAAAGACATGAGTATAGAAAGGTTCCTCACTACAAAGCTGTTGACACGAGTAAAAAACTGGAAACCACAGTATATCCATACAATAGAATACTATGCAGCCATTAACATTTTTGATGTTTTTATACTTACTGAAATGGAGAGACAGTTATTGTGTATTAAATGAAAAAGAGGTAATACAGTTTTTTAAAAAATGGATATACAGCATTGGCTTAAAAAATATTTAATCACTACACAAAATAGGCTACAAAGCTCTACAGCAAATTATTATCACTAAGTATCTCTAGATGATGGAACTGGGGTAATAATATTTTCCTGTGTTTAACAATGAATATTATTTGAATAACAAAAAATACTTAAGAGAAATTTTATTTAGGAAATTTCAGTAGATAATTAGATAGTTTATAAGAAATAATTGTTATTATGGTCTATATTTCCTTGCAGATATAATTTAAACATTTTAATATATATATTTAAATATAAATCTTACCTTTTATAAGTCTTTTAATAGAGTCTAACTGTGTAATAAGCAGGATTTCTTCATATTTTAATATCTCAAACTTAATCTCATATAGTTCTAGTTGAACTTTGTAATACTGTATTTCTAATTCATCTACAACATCTACATTTTTTTCTTGTTCTGGAAGATCTTCCATCTTATTTTCATGAAAAAAAAAATAAGACCAAGTTAAAATAATTAGTACATTATAAGCAAGCTTTAAAAGCATTTGAGCTATTTTCTATTCCTTGGTCAGTACCAAATATAAAAAAGCAAAGAGAAAAGAAACACTTTTCATTTAATAAAACAAAAATGCCTTATTCAGCATTTGCTATAATACTTCATCTCATTCTTGAAACATGAAAAACATTCATGATTTGAGAAAAATGAATGTCAGTAAGGTATTTAGAGTGTTTTCCGCTTTGAAGTCATAACATTACAGGAAGAAATTTAAATTATGATCCTAGGATGAAGGACCTTTTCATTGTTCTAAGGGGCGCTGAAGAATTGCCTGATGGATTTTAAAGTACATTACCTACTTCAGTACTGAGCTCAATGTCATTCTCAAGTGAATTCTACAATATATTTCAAAAACATCTTAACCAAAGGGAAGCTTATAGCCAACCTTCTGTAGCCTCTAAATTCTCATCTTCTAGAAGATGGTACTGGAATAAGTGAAAAAATGAAGCTTTTTGAACAATGCCTGGAAAGAAAGCTATGTATTTTTAAAACAAAGTTTCATATATCTTTATCTTACCTTTCCCTGGATTTCAGCTCTTTTGTGATTTAAACACAACTCTTTGGCTCTCATGAGTTGTAGAGTCTCTCGAGCTAACATCAGCTTGAGTTTTTCTAACCTGGGAGTTGCAGTGGCCCAGGCAGCCTGGCCAAATCTCTTCTCATCCTGTTCCATTTGTGTCTGCATTCCTGTTGGATTATAATAAATAAAACAGAACAGAATTAAAACTCATTAGGAAGGGCAAAATTATGCTGAGCTAAGTCTTTGTTTACTGCCCCCCATATTATCTGCAAAATATCCTTCTTAGAAGAAAAGTTGTTTTATTTTATTGACTTTTTATTGTCCCCAAAATAATACAGTCATTGGTATAAGATTTTATTTAGATACTTCACTTTAAATAAAGAATATAATAAATCATAACTCTCACCTACTTGAGGCACTTGCTTCTTACATTTTGGTTTATATACTTCCAGACTGTTTTTATATCTAGCTAGACTGACAGGCTTATGTAGACAGTTTGACAAAAAAAAAGAAAAAGAAAAAAAGAAAAATATACAGGATCAGCATTGTTCTTTGTTTCCTGTTTCACTTAATATGTCATGGAACTCTTGCCATTCATAAAAATAGGCAGAGAGAATCATGCTTGACAGCTACATGGTGTTCCACTTTATGAATGCACTGCTATTCAACCAATTAATTGACAGACGCAAAGTTGTCTACTTGGGGTTTTATCAGCCATGATGAAGATGAGACAAAAGTCCTTTGCCCTTCCCACGAAGCCCCAGGTCTCATCCCTGTCCTACCCTGTCTTTCCTGCCACATCCTCTGCACTTCTGTGCTGCAAACCCACAGGCCTTCTCCAGGCTGCTCATCCTTTAAGCTCCCTCATACCAGAGGGCCTTTGTAAATGCTATTCCTTCTGTCTGGAACATTCTCCATCACTCTTGTGCTCACTGCACTTCCATTTACCCTTCAGCTGGCCAGGTGAGTGCCATTTCTGAGGCCATCACTGGCCATGCTGACTGAGCCCAGTTTCCCGGTCATAGGCTCTCAGAGCCCCATGTTTCTCTTATTCTGTTCCCAGTGCCATTTTCCAAGTGTTTGAATGAATATGGATTAAGATTTCTCTCCCCTCCCCAGACTTATCCTTATATTGAATCCGCAGCTTCTAGAAAACAGAGTGCCTGGTATTCAAGAGGCACTCACATGTTTCTGATTGAAGTGAAAATTACATGTATCTTAGTACAGAATTTAAAATTATTACCTTCTAGTGCTTTAACTGTTTCTTTAAAATAATTCACTGTAATATCTTGAATAGAGACTATGGCTTCTTCAGCCTGTCTGGTCCATTCTTTGGCTTCCTTCTGCAAGGCAACGATCCTTTTAGGACCCAAATCATCCTCCTCCAGGGACTTCTATAGAAAGAAGGGAAAACTGTATTAGTAAGAGAAAATAGTAATGTGGAGCCATTAGGAAATTGGTCACATGGACTATTCCATCTGCTTTTATTACTTCTACTTAGTTAAATTTCATTCATTCAGCAATTCCCTGTTGAGTATGAAAAAGGCTCTAAGCTTGGTGCCACTTAGAAAGCAAAAGGATACTCTGGGGCATAAAGAAAGTGAAAACCTATTTTCAGTTTGCATTACTAGAATAACTTTCTAGAGAGGAATGCAGTTATGTTTCTGTATTAATAATAGTAAACGATTGTTTAAATGAGATTTGCGTAGTTAAGCACTCAGCTTAGGGCCTGGTACAGCATTCAAGTGTTAGTTAGCTATAGTTTCTTTTAGGGACATGGCAGGAAGCTTTTCAATACCATGATTCTTTTCTGGAGGGCACAAGTAATACGACGACCTGAAAGACAGTAAAACCTTTACATCCATGATTATGACACATACTAGGTCAGCCATCATCCCAATCCTCTACAAAGCTAGTAATATAATAAACATGTACAGGTTAGCCATTAGGGAAATGTAAATCAAAACCACAGGATACCATTCACATCCACTAGGATGGTTATAATCAAAAGATAGACAATAACAAGTGTGGGCAGTGATGTGGACAAATTAGAACCCTCATTTACTGCTGGTGGGAATGTAAAATGGTGTGTTTGCATTGGAAAACAGTCTGGCAGTTCTTTAAAAATGTTAAACATAGAGTTACCATATGACCCACCAATTCCGCTCCTAGGTATATATCTAAGAGAAAGTCCACATAGAAACTTGCACATGGAAGTGTACAAGCAGCATTATTCATAACAATCCAAAGTGGAAATAACCCAAATGTCTATCAACTGCTCAATGGGTAAGTATAATATGCTATATCCATATAGTGAATATTATCTGGCAAGAAGAAGATAGGAAGTTCTGATGCATGCTAGAACATGGATGGGCCTTGAAAACATTATACTACATGAAAGGAGCCAAACACAAAGGACCATATACTGCATAGTTTCACACAATATGAAACGCCTGGAATAAGGAAATGCACAGAGGCAGAAAGTACATTGGTATTGCCTAGGTTTGGGGAAAATGGGGACCAACTGCTAATGGAGTAAGCATGTTTCTGAATAAAGTGAAAATTACACGTATCTTAGTACAGAATTTAAAATTATTACCTGCCAGTTCTTTAACTGTTTCTTTCTGGGGTGATGAATGTTCTGGAATTAGATACTGGTGATGGTTGCACAACTCTGAATATACTAAATACCACTGAATTGTACACCTAAAACTGGTGAATTGTATGGTCCATGAAATATACCTCAATGAGGCTGTTAATTTAAAGGAAAAAACACAGGAAGTAAAGATTATCTGAATAATAGGCTCTTAAAAAAATGAACAGAACAATTTCTTCCATGGGTTAGAACAGCCGAGTTTTACCTAAACACACCATTTTTATAGTACAGTAGCCTGGCAGGGGTCACGAGTGCATGCGCAAGGCTGGCCCAGTGCAGGGGGCTGAGATCAAGAGCGCTCTCTCTGATGTCTTCTGACTCCAGCTGGGTGAGACCTAAGGAAAGCTATTTAACCTCCTGGGCTCCAGTGTTGTTCATAATGCTGGGTTGATAATGCCTGGTCTAACTAGTGTCACTCGATTGTTCCATGGCTCTGTGAAATAAGGGCGATGAGCATTTACTAAAGCTTAAATTACTGAATTACAATCCAGGGCCTGGCAATTAAATTTTCCTCCTATTTGTCAGACATCTGCACATGTCCTTCAAGGCTGAAAATAAGCTATAGTAAATACGCATCACATCAAAAAACAAGTCATCAGCAAAGAAAATGTTTCACCTTGAAAATGTGCAGAAATCTTAATGTATTGAGACGATGGCCAATGTAAAATGCCTTTATTTTTTATTTTTAGATTTTTAAAAATAAATTCAGTATATCTACAATATCATCTAAACATAAAAGTGAAACCAGAATGCAAGCACAGACTGAACCTTAAATGTGACTAAAGAAAAAAACAGGTGAAAAATAGTGAATCTGATAAAATAAAAATATGAAGAAAACATACCAAAACACCAAGCTTAAATGAAGTAGCAACTTCTCGCATGTTCCTAAATGGCTGCAGTAAATACTGGAAGAACATGGTTGACACAGTCACTAATTCCTGGTATGCATCCTCCTCCTCTTGATAAACCTTCGTTAATGCTACCATGGTGTTGGCTTTTTCGTGCTCTAGAAGAATCTAGAAGGCAAAAGTCAATAAACCTCAAGTATGGACAGTAAAAGATCTTACTGAACAAACACAACTAAACAAAAGAAACCTTAATGTTCTAAACTTTAATACATCAACTTAAAATACTGATTAAATATGAAAACGCTATTCTCAGTGAACCAAAATGCCCAATAAAACAAGAATGGTTAAATCATGGATGGTGAATATTTTTTCATCATTTTTCTGATCATAAAGGTTTTGTGAGGCTGTATTCCTTTTTTAAAAGTTGATGAGGACATTAGAGAGATGCCTCCAAGGGCTTCTCCAGCGTGTTGACTCTCTTAATTCCCTAAATTAATATTACCACCAAGCCTCCAGCAGAGCGGACTCATCTACAGAGTCACCACTGTGGCTCCAGTCTCTGCAAAGCACCTCCTCCACGGCGCACTTCCTCTTATACAAGGGAGAAAACAGTTACGTGAGTGTGTACTCATGTCAAAATGCATGGAGCTGTACACTTAGATTTGTGCATTTAATTGTATGTACCTCAATTTAAAAATAAATTTAAAAAATAAAAAACAAACAGCATTTATAATCCAGATAAACTCATTTGGTAAGAAATTATCTTACCCCTAGGACAAGAGGAATAAAATGAGTAATTGTATTCAATCAATACAGTCTTAAAATCTTCTATTTCCATCCCTCTGCTTAAGGATAAAGTGATCTATGTTCAGCTGTGGTTTTATCCAGGTGATAACAGAATTTTTTTTTAAAGCATGTTTCCAGGAAGAAAAGTAAAACACAAAAGTACAAACTTTTGTAAAAGGACAACTGGCTACTTCTTAGCCTTATTTCTTAGACTCTTCAGCAGAATTCGAAGATTCAGCTTCATTTTATGTATACCAGCAATATTAGCAGTTGGTCTAATTATAGAATGACTTCTTTCCCATTCTGAGATATTAAGATTTACATACACGTCCATGGATGTGGCATATTTTGTAGGTAAACCCACCTCCCCATTACATTAAGTTCAGGTAACAGGTGAACTACACCAGTGTGAACAGCGACCTCAACACTGTGAACTACACTACTTCTAAATACCCTTGAATAAACTTCAGTTTGTGTGACCCCTAGCTTTTACAATGGCAACATATATATGTTTCAGGAAAAACCACTTCTGTGAGAAACCACGTGTCTAAAAAAAAATTAGATACAAAATGATAAAGTGGAAGGTGTAAAGGTGACTGGCCTGAAACTGCCCTGTGATTTCTTCCGATTATACAGAAGAGGGTGTGTCGGGGTTTACACAGGAAACCCACAGCACGAAAGGACACCACTAACAAACTCCTTTCATAAAACCATTTGAATTTAAAAAGTTCATTCTATATTCAGCTTGAGAGGATGTAATTAAGATCTTGAAACGTGGCTGAATTCTTCCACTTCCCCTTCCTCAAAAGAATGCACAGAAAACTCCGGAGGAAGAAGGGCTACAGCGAGAGGCGGCGGGAAGGAGTCGGGGCGTCGGGCGACGCACTAGGTGGGGTTCCCGGGGCAACTGCGCAGACGCCGGGTTTTCTCCCAAAGCCTCGGGGAGCTGTGCCGCCCTCCGGGGCCGTGCGTCGGCCACGCAGGTAAGGCGCCGTTCGCTTTCCCAAACCGCCTCTCGGGCTGAACCTGCGCCCGCGCTGCCGCTCTTCCAGACTGCGGACCAGAGCGCCCTTCCTGCCGGCGTCCCGTTTGACCGCCTTTATTACTTTAAAAGCCCTTCTCCTAGAAGCCCCTTCCAATGAAACATTTCCTCTCCGCGACTCCTCCTCCCAGGAGCGCAGAGCCTGGAACCGCTTGCGCGTGGTCCGCGTCAGTTGCTCAGGCTCCGCTGGGGGCCCCACCTTCAGGGCAGCGCTCACGCCGGAGCCGAGCCGGCCGCGCGCCGCGCCCCGCAGGGGGAGGACCCGGGGGCCCCGCCCCGCCCCCGGAGGCCCCGCCCCGCCCGGCGCCCACGTACCTGGCGCAGCCGCGCGCCCGCCTCGGCCCGCCTGGCGCGCAGGGCCCGCTCCCGGAAAGCGCGCGGGCTCTCGCAGTCGGCAGCGCCGCTCTCGGCCGGGAAGAGCGCGTCCCGCACGGCCGTGGCGCCGCAGCCGCCGGCCGCCTCGCCCAGGTAGCGCTCCAGCTGCGCGCAGAGCTCCTGCAGCGCCGCCTCGCCCGGGCCCCGGCGCCCCGGCCACACCAGCGCCCACAGCCCGAGCCGCGGGCCCCAGGCCCCGCCGCCGTCCGCGTCCAGCTCCGGCGGCAGCAGCGGGAAGCAGCGCTCCAGCGGCGGCCACAGCGCCGCCAGCTGCCGGTGCGCGCCGCGGAGCCCGGCGGCAGAGAGCAGGCCGGCCCAGCTGGGAGGGGGCGCGGCGGCCTCGGGCCCGGGCTCGGCCTCGGCTGCCCGCTGGCTCCCCTCGCGCCGCCGCCGCTGCGCCGTGCGGTCGTGACAGGTCACAGCAAACTGGCCCTCCGCGTCGTTCCAGGCCACCAGGAAGCGCAACTGGTGTCGCTCGGGCTCGGCGAAGAGGTCCTCGCGGACGGGCACCCAGCCCTCCAGGCTGTCCGGCTGCTCGTCCTCCATGGCCCAGACCCGCCGGGCGTGCGGACCGCGACAAGTTCCCGGACTGTGGTCCGCGTCAGCGCCTCTCCGCTCCGCGCTGCTGATTGGCTGGCTGCGGCCTCCGGGCCCGGCCGCCTCCGGGATTGGCTGGGTAATGGGAGCCTGCGACAGCCAGCGACAAGGTCAGAGGTCGGCCTCCGGCCCGCCTGCGAATCCCTGTCGCCACCCTGCCTGGGGCCCGGGGTCACCACTGGAACCTCCCCCATCCACCCGCGTACACACTGATGTTAGAAAACGGGCAGCTGAGCGAGTTACTGCTTTAGCCCTGCACTAACCGGGGACCAGCGCGTTGCGTTTCCACCCCGGGACCCCAGCGAGTACGCGGTTCCTGCGCTCAAGAACTTGGGGAGACCAAACATCAAATTACACGCGATACCGTAGTTATTCACTGAGGGCCTCAGCGCCAAGCCCTGGGTAGGAGCCTCAGGTTTGTCATCCATCCGACAAGCTTCTGCAGAGGGTCCGCCCTGTGCTGTGGGGGCTGTGCAGAAGGGCCTACAAAGAAGACCATCGGCCCTCCAAACGTTGTAGCCCCCAACCATCGTGTTTCAATACCATCCATGTCCCAACTCTTCGTTTTAGAGATAAGGAAACAGACCCAGGGAAGAAACTCGGGCTGAGTAAGTCCCGGTTAGCGTGGCACTAAGTCATTCGCTCATTTGACAAAATGTTCTGAACGTCAGTGTGTGCAGGGGTGGCAAAGCTGAGGGCCTGAAGACCGGTTCACAGAGAAGGTAGATCGAATTTGCATGTGGGGATGGAGCGTGGGCGGGAGCCCGCCGCGTTCCCGCAACGGAGTAAGCAAGCCCCGGCTTCTGTCCAGGAAGTGGACCGTGTGGACGGCAGCACCGTCACCCAAACACGGCTTGTGAGGCTTGATTCAGGAGCCAGGGAAGGACCTTCTGAAAGTTGCGCGAGCTGGGAAGGCGTGGAATCAGATTTGCACCGGCTGTCCTGCCCCAGGAAAAAGACCAGCAAAGCCAGACTGAAGCGATGGTTCAGGGCATCTCGCGCCCCTGAAGACGATCCCAAGGCCTGTAGCGACCTATGTGGAATGTAGTTTCAAGGTCTGAAGTTGCCTGTGTCCGAAGGGCGCCCCTTCGTGCTTGTGGGACACTATAGGGCCTCGGACTCGACTCTGCTCTCCCACTGTCACCCAGTCCTCTTGGAGAGATCCTTTTAGCTGAAGTGATTTGTGTTTTCCTCAAACCGTATATGATTTACTTATAATTTTTTAAGTCTATTTAATGCCTTTTTTGTAATACTCTACAGTATGCCCTTTTTCTGTATTTTATACTCTGTATCCTTTCTACTAGTCTTTTTAATTTATTTGCCTTTTCAGAATGAGGCCAGCAGACTTTCTAATTGTACAAGTGATTTCTATTTTGTGTGTGTGAGAGGAGGATGTTTGTATATTCTCAGAAAAAAGATATGGAGAAATGCACACCAAACCTAATAATTTTTGCTACCAGAATGCATGACTGGTTTATATCTACTTCATGGTTCTTTCAAAGTATTTGCTTTTTTCTAAGTCACATACCATATATTATCTTACAGTAAAAAAGTAGAGATTTTTAGAAATCAATAAAAGGCATAGATGATTATAAAAAAGATACTATCAAAGATATAAAGAAAAAAGTGAAATAACTCAAAAGAAATAAACCCTGCTCTCATTTTGTGTGTGTGTGTGTGTGTGTGTGTGTGTGTGTGTGGGTGTGTGTACACTGTAATGAAAGCTTGCATAGTATTTTTTCTATTTCCAAATATATTGTGGGAGCTTTCTACATTAAAGAAATAGACATCTATGTCATTATTTTTAATTCTTGCTGATACTGAGTTGACTGTATTGTGGTTTATTTAATGAGTTCCATCTTGACCATAGGCAGGTTAGTTTGTCTTCCCCCAATGTAGACAGTCCTTGTGCTGAACGTTCTTGTACGTATGTCTTTGCATAATTTTTTTCTTACAGTTGTTTTGCTTTTGATGTTTTATTTTGCTCCAATATTTTTTATTTTATAGATACCTGGCAGTAAGGGTATTTCTAAAATGAAATTTTGATTGAGGCCTCAAAAAACAATAGGTGTAAAATTCTGAGATTAAATCACCATATGCAGACTTTTAAAGGAAATGGTCTAGAGCCCAATTCATGCTCTCTGCCAATGGAAGAAAATCAAAAGGGATCAGAGTGTAGAAAGGGTGTTTGGGAGGGAGACTGGTGGAGTTCTCTGGAGACAGCTACAGTTGGGCTGCAGGAGACTTGGCATTCCCACCCCCCACTCCCCACCCCCAAGCCCAGTGAGGGGTCTTCCTTCAAGGATCCTTCAGAGAGCTCACTGCATTTCCTGCAGGGGGTCCAGCAGTGGCCTGAAGCAATGGGATTGGCTGCTCCGGTGGCAGGACCAGAGAAGGTGACTGCATTCCCGTTTGCTGGAACAACGAGGGGCCTACTTCCCTAGATCCAGGTAGGCCAGCAGGAAAACGGAGCCAGCAAGGAGTCAACTAGATCCTTCCTAAGAGAGCCGGCTGTGTTATTTGAGAGATCCTGGAGGTGGTCCACTTAGATATGGAGGAGGAATGCAAGGGACCCCCTAGAATAGAGTGGTTCTCAGCCTGAGCATGGGGACTTCAGGGGAAAGGTCTCCATAATGGGTAACGCCAGAGATGTACAAAAGCTCCTAGGGAGCAAGCACTGTAAGCACCTGCCTGCCCCAGAGAGCCCAAAGCTAGTACCCGTGGCATCAAATCAAATAGGAGCTGTCTTATCACTGTAGCACCTCCACCCCACGTCCCAACCAGCAGCTAGGGAGGAGGTGTGGGGAGAGAGGCGACCCCATTCTTCCTTTCCCAGGGCAGCTAAAGAGGCCCAAGCTGTGGAGGGGAGATACTGATGCTGGCTCCATGAAGTGTGACCTTTTAATTAATATATTGGACGGTACATTGAATTACTAAGTGGAGCCTATGCCTTCAAATGATCCTAGGACAGTGTGTTCCCTAACAGAGAGCAGAGAGTCAGAGATTGCTGGATTCCCCAGAGAAGGGAATACTTCCCACCCCGAGTAAATGCTAGAGGCATGGTAGGAAAAAAAAATTAAGGTGCATTTGATTACCTTCAGAGTTGTGCTTGTTCAAAACAGTTTGCAAAAAGCCCCTCAGCCCAGGTGGAAGGTGTGCAGCACGGGGGCTCTCAGAGGCTTGCCTTCCCTGCGTGGCTCCTGCCACCCTCATGCCCTTAACGGCCCCAGCCCTCACAGGACCAGCCATCTGAGTCCCTCAAGGAGCCACAGGACTCAAATCCCCGCAGTAGATGGAGTAACTTAAGGGAAAGCATGTGACCTCTCTTGATGACGCCTGAGCAGTAGGAGTGGCAAGACAGCCTGGGCAGGCCTATATTTGGGCTTTCATCCATGGCAGGCCTGTTGCTATTTGCAGCCGGAGCCAGCTCGAGTTACCACGCCTTTGCTGCCCCACTTGCAGAACCTGGTGTAGAACAGGAGGGGCCGCCTGTGGGGCACGCAGAGGTCACCCAAAGAGAAAGGATTATGCTGTTTTCTAGAATTTATCCAGGGCCTCAGAGTTAAAAGAAGAATTTTTGGACCTCTAAATGAGCAGGCAAGTTTTGGATAGTCATATTCTTCTGATGCAAACTGTATTATTGGGAACTCAGTAACTTAATGCCCAATGTTAATGCAGTATCTTTCCTGTAGGTGAGACGAGATACCGTAAGTTGCAAAGGTATAAATTCCAAGAACGAGTGTGAACCTTTTCTGTTCTTTCTTGTAGCGAGGATTCACCTTTTCTGAATGTCGTGTTGACAGAGTGTGAGAGCCTCTGATGCTGATAGGGGCTGGCGGCTCTCACTTGCAGTGTGTCTTTAGGGTATTTTTAGTGCAGAAGACCATTTGCTAGAACACCCTGGAGCCGTAAATGTTGGTACCATCTGGCTATGATATCTAGTTGATAAATATATTTTATTTTAACCTGCATGTGCATGCTAACAAATCATAATTTTATGCTTCGATTCAAATACCAAGAAAATATTGTAATCATTTTCTACCTGTTATGCATACCCCCTCCTCCCGCAGAAAGTTTTCAGGTTTGGACTGTCCCTGTAAAGCTGATTTGAACCATTTTGCATAGTCCTTTAAAGCAAGTTTCTGTAGCTGTGGGTCAGGAATTGGTAAGGACTACAGTGAGCTTCTAAACTTAATATGCAGAATTATGTGTATGCCTTCATGGGCTCGCTTTTGGGGAGAGAATTCACAACTTTCAGTAGATTTTCAGAGGTGCCCATGACCCATAAAAGGTTGAAAAACATTTTGGGGGGCACTTATCTAATTAAAGCACAGGACTCAAGTCCCAACTTAAGCAAAAGTCTTTTTTTTTTTAACTGCAGCCCTATGGCATAGAATAGAAGCTGTCTAGCTAATAGATTATGATTTAGTACTTCATTGCTGTAAGCCTCAGTTTCATCATTTATAAAATGACGGCTTGACGTTCCTTTCTCCCCAGATTCTGAATATTTTGTTAAGAAGCTGAAAGCATCTCGGTACTGAAGGTGTTGGGTGTCGACTGTGGGGTGTGTTGGAAAATTCCTACTTGATGCTGAGCGCCCAGACCAGTTTGTGTTTGTGTGTTTGTGTGTTTGAATGACAGATGCTGCCACAGAAGAACTTGTTTCATTAGCATTTGGGCTCAGTGTTTTCCCGTCTTCCTGCTTCCGTGACAGTTCAGTTGGACATTTCACATTCCAGCTTCTGGTTGAAATTCCTCCTGTGATTTACTGGCGGTACAGAATTTGGTTTTTCCCCCTTTCGGTAGCACATGGACATGTGAGTGTTCTTTTTAACAGGCTGCTCCTCCTCCTGTAGGTGGTGTGATTTAGTGGAAAACCTGGTCCAGATCCAACTCTTTACCTGCCTGGCAATGCGCCTAGCACCCAGCACAGGGCTGGATACAGAGTGGTTCCAGATCAGTCCTTGTCCAATGAAACGGTCCGCAACAAGCCCTTTGCCTTCACGCTTAGTTTTGCTATCCAAAAACCAGGAAATTGAATTGGATGCTCTGCCAGGAACTTTCCATCCCCTGAATTCCCCATGCCTGCCTGGGCCCCTTGCTGTAAGGAGGGGTGGTCTCATAGCCAGTGTCTGCCTGGATATGGAGGCTTCTCCCAGCTTCAGTTGTTTTGCAGGGACAGAACGAGTCCAGTGGCCACAGGTGATCCCACACCGCTGTGAGTTTTCACTTCCTGACCCTGGTCCCCACCCTCCATGCATGACCAGGTGGGAGGCTTCTAACCTAACCCAGTGAGAGGCCAAGGTCCAAATAATAACAGTAATAACAATGATAGCAGCAACAACAGCCAGAGTTCTGAGGGCCTCCCCGGCCGGGTACGTAAGCATTTTACAAACATTTTGTTATTGCATCTCAATGCAAACTCTACGAGGTAGATGCTATTAATAAGCCCATTTCAGGGACTCGTGAAAGTAAGGCCTAAGATGATTTTCCTATGGCTACACTGCTGGGAAGTCAGAGACAGAATGCAGCTGGCACTCTTCAGAATCCAGAAGGCAGTGGCCTTAGGAAGGGGTATGGAGAGGGGTGGAGGGATGTTATCTGGAGGATGAGCAGATAGGCCCACAGTCGGCATTAATGGGCCCTGATTAGATTGGGTGATGTCAAGGGTGAACTCCTGGCCTCTGGTGTGGGTGCCGAAGGGAGTGGGTGTCAGGCGATATTGAAAGAGTACTAGGTGGGCAGTAGCCCTTCTGAGGATGTGGCAGGCACTGGCTGTGCTCCATAGGTAGGGGTTTAAGGAGCAGTGGGGAGATGGGCAAGAGAACCGCCTGAGCCAGAGCCTCGGGGCACCTGTGTGGGAGAACACTGAGCAGGTGAGAAGAACAGCTGCGTCCACTGGCGAGGGTGCGGCCGCCCGGGAGGTGGGGCTGGGGCATAGGCGTTTGCCTCCCAGGGAGCTGGGGCTTGCCGTAAGGAAGCCCTCGGTATGCAGGACATGCAGACTTGCTGTTTCTGCCTGGACGAAGCAGCCCGAGCTGTGCTGTATCACTCAGAGGCGAGCCACGGGGCACACATCAGTGGACTACAGACAAGATGGTTTTGAGGAAGATTTCTGCCTTTAAGGTGACGTTCAGGTGTGATACTTGGAGCCACAGAGGGGAACATGGTTTTGGCCCTTGGAACCAGATCCTGTGCTTTAAGAGGAGGAGGTATCCTGGGGTCCCAGGACAGGAGTGAAGTGGTGTCTCTGAGAAGCTGTTCAACAGCCCCAGAGGGGGTAATCACATAGTCAACAGGCGGCGCCTCCTTTACACCAGGACTTGGGTCTCATTCATGGCGTCCCCAGCCTCTGGCACAGTACTGTTCGCTTGGCCGCCCTTGAATGCACCCCTCTGCAGCTCCGTGAACTGGCAGTGCTGGGGGACAAGTGGTGCCCAGTACAATGGCACGTGCACATGCTGGCATTGGTGGGAGCTTCAGAAGGACCCCGGGCTTGCACAGGTGACCTGTGTGGGCGCTGCTCCCTGTTGCCTCAGAGCATGCTGGCTCTAGGACTTCTAAAACCCTGGCATGACTGGGGGGACCTGTAGCACCCCTGAAGCAGAGACAGCAGCCAGGAGCCCAGGGGGAGTGAAAATAGCAGATCTGCTCCTACGCTCGAGAGACCTACAGCTGCTGTTGCCTAGAAGAGGCCCCTGGAGAGGAAGCATGAACCTCTCGTCTGCTCAGGTGCTATTTCCAGATCTAGTTCCTCACTCCCTTCCTCCCCTCCGCCATGACGCCTGCCAGAGCGGGAAGCAAGTGTTCATGGGGAGACATTATTTCTGTGCAACGGGGTAATCTTTTCTCCCCCAGCTTTCCTGAGCTATAATTGACATACGACTTTGTGTAAGCCTAGCGTATAAAATGTGAGTTGTTACATGTATATGTTGCGAAATGATCAACACAATAACGTTAGTTACAACTTTCATCACCTCACTTAATTGCCTTTTTTTATGTGTGTGGTGAGAACATTTAAGATCTATTCTCTTAGCAAATCTCAAATATATGATTCAGTATTGTTTACTGTTGTCACCCAGCTTGTACATTAGATCCCCCGAGATAATTCATCTGACAACTGGAAGTTGTACCCTTGGGCCAGCGCCACCCCATTTCCTCACTCCCAGGCCATTGGCAACCACGGTTCTACTCTTTCCTTCTGTTTCCAGCTCTTTAAAATTCCACCTATAAGTGAAAACCATACATTATTTGTCTTTTTCTGCTGAATCATCTCACTTAGCATAATGCCCTCAAAAGTCTTTTGTGTTGGTGGAAATGGCAGGGCTTCCTTCTTTTTATGGCTGAATGATATTCCGCTGTGTGTGTGCGCGCGCATGAGTGTTCTTATGCATCTGTCAGTGTACACTGAGGTTGTTTATATATTGCTGTTGTGACTGACACTGCCGTGAACATGGGAGTGCTGATAGCTGGGAGTTGGTGTTTTCACTGCCTTCAGATAAATGTGCAGGCGTGGGATTGCTGGATATAAGGCAGTTCTAGTTTTTTGAGAAGCCTCCATACTGTTTTCCATAGTGGCCGCGCCAACTTACGTTCCCACTAAGTGTACACAAGGGTTCCCTTTTCTCCAAATCGTCACCAGCACTTGTTACCTCTTGTTGCTACCAGCTGTTCTGACAGGTGTGGGGTGATACCTCATTGTGGTTTTGATTTGCGTTTCCCTGGGGGTTAGTGATGTGGAGCATCTTCTCACGTGCCTGTTGGCCATGTGTATGTTTTTTTCAGGAACAATATCTATTCAGTCCTCTGCCCATTTTTAAATCAGTGCATTGGGTTTTTTTTACTATTGAGTTGTGTGAGTTCCTTGTATACTCTGGATATCAAGTCCTTATAGTGTAGCTAGTTTTCAAATGTTTTCCCCCATTCTGTAGGTGGTTTTATCATTTTGTTGATTGTGTCCTTTGTTGCAGGAGCTTTTCGGTGTGATGTGGTCCCACTTGTTTGTTTTCTGCCTGTGCTTTGATGTCAAACCCAAGAGATCACTGCCAAGACCCATGTCAAGGAGCTTTTCTATGTTTTCTTCTTGAAGTCTTATGGTTTCAGGTCTTACATTTAAGTCTTTACTGTGTCAAGCTAATTTTGGGGAGTGGTATAAAATAGGGGCAGAATGTCATCTCCGACCAGCCTGGGACTCAGGGCCAAGTACTCTTCCCTGAGGGCACGGGCAGAAAAGCTGAGTGACCCTCGGTCTCCACGGAGGGAGGCTGAGGAGCAGGGGTGAAACTGAAGGAGTATAGCAAGAATACCCAGGAAGGGGGTGGGGACCCCGATGATCAGTTCAGGTCATCACAGGCATGAAGGCCGCAGGGCAGAGGGGCTGAAGGAAGTGGGTTCTCTGGAAGCCTCCAAGCCGGCGGGGCCTCCAGGCATCCCCTAGTGTGGCCTGTGGTAGTGATCACAGGCTTGAAGCTTGGGAGACAGGGTCAGTGTCACACCCCATAACAAAGGAGAGAAAGTGGGAGGCCATGAGCTCCATCTGGCGATGCTGAGTTTGAGGTGAAGGGGCAGCCAGGTAGGCAGCTCCTCTAAATCCCTGCCTCTGGCTTGGAGCAGAGCTGAGGGCCAGAGACAGGAATTTGGTGCCATCAACAAAGGAGGCACAGAAGCTGTGAGCGTGGACGAGATTCCCTGGAGCAGGTGGAGTGAGAAGAGGAGCTGGGAGGGGAACCTGAGGGATTCCAGGGGGTGAGGAGCAGGCAACGGGAGGGACTCAGCAAAGATTTCAGCAGAAAGTGGCCCAGGAGACGATCACAGCTGAGCCCGGGGAGAAGGAGGGTCAAAAGAACGGAATGGCACGGTCAGCAGAGCGCAGGACAGTGGCTGTGGATTTCACAATTAGACCATCAGAAAATGTTATGTAAAACAGCAATCAAAGTGGAGATAGTGGAAGGAAAAATGGATGGCATTTTTTAAAATAGCTTTGGAATGGTTATTGAAAGGACTGTCAGCAGAGGTCACAAAGTCCTTCACTGCAGAAAGATAAGGAAAGCTAATAGGGGAAGCCACTGAACCTGACTTCTTGTGCAACTGCAGAACAAATAGTTAGACAAACAGCTGGCTGCTGGCTGTGATCCCACAAATGGACATTAAGGAGAGCTGTCAGGATCATAAAGATAATGGCTGGGGAAAAAGTGGTGAACTTTTTCCTAAATATCTTTTTTTGCTTTTGTTATTTACCTCAAAACTCTATTGCATATGTGTCCTGTTGGAATGGTTTCAAGATATTTGTTTTTTTAAAAAGGCATTAGGTTTACCACAATTTTTTTAAAGGAGGCATTAGGAACTGGATGGTAACAATGGTTGAACAGCTTGAGAAATTTACTAAAAATCAGTGAATTGTGCACTTAACAACAGGTGAATTTTATGGTATGTAAATTATACTTCAATGAAGTTATTTTCAAAAGATATCAAGGAATAAGATAAGCACCTAATATAATTCCTGGCTTTATGTAGGAAATTTGTTGCTCAGAGTGCTTGTACAGTTTAATGATAATAGTACAACAATTCTGGTGGATAGAAATTTAGGCCAATACTTGGACATCAGCTGTACCTGTTTATGACTTACACAGTTAAGTGGAAAAAAGCCTGCTTCTCTAAAAAATGATCATCTTTTTTATTCATGGATTTGTGGTCTTCAAACCTTTTTTGCTTGTGGACCCCCTTAGAACATTTACGTCACCTAAAAAATTTTACCAAAAATTTAAATAACCTTGGATTAGGCAGTGGTTTCTCAGATAAGAAACCATAAACACAACACCAAAAAGAAAAAGTAGATAAACTGGACTGCATCAAAATTGAAAACTTTTGTGCTTCCAAGGATGCCATCAAGAAAGTGAAAAGACAATCTACAAAATGGGAGAAAGTATTTATAAAAACCGCATCTGATAAAGGGTAGATCTGTAAAGAACTCTTACAACTCAAAGATAAATAGACAGACAAATAAGCTGATTAAAAAGTGGGTGTATTAGTCAGGGTTTTCCAGAGAAACAGAATCTGATAGCGTGTGTGTGTGTATAAAAAATGAGTGAGATTTATTTTAAGGAACTGGCCCATGCAGTCACGGAGGCTGCCAAGCTTAAACGCCACAGAGTAGATTGGCGAGAGATGCAGAGAAGAGCTAGTGTTGCAGTTCTCGTCAGGAGGCCTCCTGCTGGCAGAATTCTTTCCTGCTCAGGGAGATCAGCCTTTGTCCTATTAAGCCCTCCAGTTGATTAGATGACAACCACTCAAAGTCCACCAATTTAAATGTCAATGTCATCCAAAAAGCATCTTCACAGAAACATCCAGAAAAGATTTGACAACATATCTGTACACCATGGCCCAGCCAAGTTGACAGACAAAATTAACCATCCCAATAGGCAAAGGATTTGCATAAATGTTTCTCTGAAGAAGATACACAAATGCCAATAAGTGTATGAACAGATACTGTACATCATCTACCATCTGGGAAATGCCAGTTGAAACCACGATGAAATATCACATCACCAGTACTAGGATGGCTCCAGCTAAAAAGATGGGCAACAATTGCTGAGGGAGACACAAGCAATTGGGACCTTCATGCACTGCTGGTGGGAATGCAAAATGATGCAGCCCCTTTGAAAAAGAGTCTGGCAGTTCCTTAGAAGGTTGACTATAATTACCATACAACCCAGCAATTCCACTCCTCAGAATACATCTGGGAAAAATTAAGACATATGTCCACACAGAAACCTGGACATGAATGCTTATACCAGCATTATTCATAGTAGCCAAAAAGTGGAAACAACCCAGGTGTCCATCAAGTTAGTTGATGAGTGCGTAAACAAATATGTCATATCCCTACAGTGGAATATTATCTGGCTGTGCAAAGGATACATTCTCCAACAAGGATGAACCTTGGAAACATGCTCAGTGAAAAAGAAGCCAAACACCAGAGATCACGTATTATATTTATTCCATTTATATGAACTGTCCAGAATAGGCAAATGCATTCGAGACAAAAAAGTAGAGTAGTGGTAAGAAGTAGAATATCAGGGGCAGGGGAGTAGGTACTGGGGAGCGACTGCTGACGGGCATATGGCTTCTTTATAGGGTGATGACAGTATTCTGGAATTAGATAAGTAGTGATGGAGGCACAACCCTGAGCTTACTAAAAATGCTAAACTGTACACTGTAAAAGGGTGAAGTTTATGGTATGTAAATTATATCTTAATAAATATATTAATTTAGAAAGTATAAATAGTTGCAAAAGATACACTTTCTGGCATATTACAAATACCCACATTTTCAAAAAGAACCATTTCATAACTTAAATTTATTTTATAGACTCTTAAATACTATAGCAATCTGATACCCTTTGTCTACTATGCTAAAAAATAAAAGAACTAACTCTCCCATAACATTAGAAATTTTACTTGTTCTTTTTTTCTCCTTGAGTTTGTATTTCCATTTAACTTACCAGAAGGATTTTTTTAAGGAATCATTGATATACACTCTTATGAAGGTTTCATAAAAAAAAACAATGTGGTTATTAGATTCACCCTTATTATCTAGTCCCCCCTCATACCCCATTGCAGTCACTGTCCATCAGTGTAGTAAGATGCCACAGAGTCCCTATTTGTCTTCTCTGTGCTACACTGTCTTCCCCATGACCCCACACACACCATGTGCACCAATCATGACACCCCACAATCCCCTTCTTCCTCCCTCCCCACCTGCCCTTCCACACCCCTCCCCTTTGGTAACCACTAGTTCCTTCTTGGAGTCTCTGAGTCTGCTACTATTTTGTTCCTTCAGTTTTTCTTCGTTGTTATACTCCACAAATGAGGGAAATCATTTGGCACTTGTCTTTCTCCACTTGGCTTATTTCACTGAGCATAATATCCTCCAGCTCCATCCACTGATGGACACTTAGGTTGCTTCCACATCTTGGCTATTGTAAATAGTACTGCAATAAACATAGGGGTGCATATGTCTTTGAATCTGAGAACTTGTTTTCTTTGGGTAAATTCCAAGGAGTGGGATTCCCGGGTCAAATGGTATTTCTATTTTTAGTTTTTTGAGGAACCTCCATACTGCTTTCCACAATGGTTGAACTAGCTTACATTCCCACCAGCAGTGTAGGAGGGTTCCCCTTTCTCCACATCCTCGCCAGCATTTGTCATTCCTAGTCTTTTCTATGTTGGCCATCCTAACAGGTGTGAGGTGATATCTCATTGTGGTTTTAATTTGCATTTCCCTGATGATTAGCGATGTGGAGCATCTTTTAATGTGCCTGTTGGCCATCTGAATTTCTTTGGAAGGATTTTGTCCTAATGTATTGTTTTACTATGCTTTGAAAGTTTTTATTGATCATCTATGATACTTCTCTATTAAAAAATATGCATAACTGACATGAGATTTAAATTTTTTTTTCTTATTTTCCTGGACTTTTAAGTCTCTAAATAATAACCTCTTTTTTATTTTGGATTAATTCACCAATATAATTTTTAGTAACATGTAAGCAAAAAAATAAATACACTACAAATTTTACCAAATAATTATTAAACTAAAAAAGTAAAATGGAAATGCATCTTTTGATGAGGTGGGTGGGGCTTTTTTTTTAAGTTAATTCATGTATCCATGGATGAAAGTGACATACTCTAAATGCAACAGAAATTAGTGTCAATTAATTGTCTTCCTGTTTCTCATTTTGTATAGGTGAGCACTGAACAACCTTGCTCCCCTACATAAGGAGACAGAAATGGAAGCTGCTTTATTATAGCAATGTCACTCAATTCTTTGAACTTTCTGAAATATATGCCAAAAGCTACATAGTGATCTGTCATGAAAAATAATTTTTAATCATATATCAGCTGACACTTGATTAGATCCTCCTTCAATTTTTTTGAAAGCAAAGAATTGAAAACCACTCAGTTTACAAAACTGTTCCTTACCCATTCATGAGCTGCTTCCTTGACCCTTAGAAACCATGCAAGACAATAAATGCTGTTTAAAGCCACCAGATTTTGGAATAAATTCTTATGCAGCAATAGGTAGCTAATACACTATCCAAGCCTAAATATAATCCCTTCTTGCTCCCATTCCCTTCTGCTCCTTTTTTCCCATTCACACTGCTTCAAAGGGTAGACTTTGCACGACTCCTCTTCGTATTACAACATAGGTACATTAAAGTTTCTGAGGAGCACCTGGGCATGGATCAGACTCCAGATGCTTGACTCTCTCTCATAGCTGCTCTGTCTGGATGTGAGCCTACAGTTGAGGCTTTATGTAAATTCTCTTTTTACAATAGTGCTTTTCCTTTTTACAAAAGTAAAACTATGCCTCTCACTTGTCCTGAATATTACATTGTCCTGTAAGATTCCATTTATGTGGAATTTTAAAACCTCTGGTAGGCTAAATGAAAGGTCAATTTGAAGTATTGGTGTCAATATTACTAGAGATAAAGAGGAACATTTTATACTGATAAAAGGACCAATCTATTAGGAATATATAGCAAATGTAACTGTATATGCATCTAACAATAAAGCACCAAAAAACAGGAAGCAAAAACTGACACAAATGGGAGCATGGTGGAGCAGGAAGATCCAAGTCACCTCCCATGGACACACCAAGGCTCCGGCCACAGACAGGAACTCTCTCTGACAACAACTTGAAGACCAGCAGAACAGCTCTTCCACACCTAAACATATGAAGAACACACCACATCAGGAAGGAAGGATAGAAGGAGTAGAGATGAGGTCTGTTGGGAACCAATACCTCTTCCTACGCCATCCCCACTTGGTGACCCACAAGCAAGAGGGATATCGCAGGCCAGGAGTTCCTTCTTGAGGAGTAAGTGGTTCAAGCCCCACATTAGGCACCCTTAACCCTGGAGATCTGTACCAGGAAGACAAGCCCTCATAACATCTGGCTTTGAAAATCAGCAGGGCTTAATCCTGGGAGCTTTGAAAGTCAGTGAGGCTCCCAGTGACTCCGGAAGAGTCAAGGGCTATAGGAACTGGAGACTCCACCTCTAAAGAGCCCACGCACAGCCTCACTCACTCCAAGACCCAGCACAGAGGCAGCAGTTTGAAAAGCACCTGGCTATACATGAAGGAGATGTATTGACTAATTTTAGGGCATGTGCCGGAGGGGCAGGGATCTGTAGGAAGTTTCTCTGGGGATGGAAGTGTCGGCAGGTGCCATTTTTCTTGCCGTCCTTCAGCCTAGCTGGCCTGACACTGGCAGGCACCAATTCTGGCACTCTCCATCTACCTTGCTGGCACTGTTCACCCTGCTCTGGTGTTTCCTTGCAGAGTCACCCCACCTCCTACAACCCAGCAGGCACCCTTTGTTGGGAGCAGCGACCCCCCGCAAAGTGGGTCAAATGGACAAATTCTTAGAAAGACACAAACTATCAAAACTGTCTCAAGAAGAGATAGACAGTCTTAATAGGCCTCTCAGAAATGAAGAAATGAAGAGATTGAATTAGTAGTAATAATTTTTAAAACTACCCACAAAGAAAATGCCAGAACCAGATAGCTTCACTGGTGAATTCTACCAAACATTGAAAGAAGAATCAATACCAGTGGGTGGTAAGTGCCAAAAGGTGGAGACTTTCTTCTGGAGGTGGTGAAAATGGCCTGAAATGGACTTACGGTGATCATTGCTCATTTTTGTGAAAATACTAAAAATCAATGAATTATACACTTTAAACAGGTGGATTGTATGGCATATGAATTATGTATCAGTAAAACTACAACAGAAAAATAATATATTGTAGTGATGGTTCTATGCCAAGAAGAAAGGGCTTTGGAGTCCAACAGACTGTGTTAATCCAGGTCCTCCAAGAAGCAGGCACCAAATACAAGAATTTTATTGAAAGAATCACTTGTGTGCAATAAATGGGGAGGAAGGTGGGAAAAGCTGAGAGACCCGTCTGACCGTGATGCCAGTCTGGCCTCAAGTGAAGGCGTGGAGGAAGGCGGTTCAGGGAATCATCCTAGTCTGTCACGCCCTCTAAGAAGGGCTGGGCAAGGCTGCCAAGGAGTCCTTCGGCCACAGTTCGCCATCAGAGGCGTTTTGTGTCAATCAGAAATAGATCTGCCTTCATGTCCCAACTACACTTTGTCATTGGACGGGAGATGCTCACAGGAAGCACCTCCTCTGTGCAAACGTGGCCACATTTCAGAGTGCAGCCATAACCGGGGTCAGTGACATGCCCTGTAGTTGGAGATCTACCTGGCACAGTCTCATGGCCACCACACAAAGGTTCAAATCCCAATGCAATAACTTATTGACCATGTGATGTTGCACAAGGTACCCTCTCTGAGCCACTGTTTCCTCATCTGTTAAATGGAAATAATCGTTGTGCCTACCACATAGAGGTATATATAAACTGCCTAGCACAGAAAAAGCACATAGTAAGTGCTTAATAAGTAGTAGCTTCTATTGTATTTACTACTAATAAGTGGTATTTAATATTGTATTTACTATACTACTATTATTTCTTTATAGATTTTAGGTTGTCTCCATTAAAATAGTGGACATCACAGTCTATATAGAACTGAGTGTTCTGTTTATTTTGGAAACAGGGTAACATATAGTAAGTCTTTTTCCAAGTTATCATTTGCTCTCCCTAATATTTTAAAGGGTGCGTCATATTCTACAGGGTGCACATATCCTAGTTTGCTTAACCATTCTCCTAATCATTAGGGCTTTACAATTTTTTTTGCTATTATAAATATTTTTGCAGTATAGAAATATATAGAGAAATAATTTTCCCTTGTATTTGAGATTTTTCCCCAGGGTCCTGGTAGAGGATTACTAGCTCAAAGAGTGAGTATTTTTAAGGCTCCTGATCCTTGTTGCCAAATTTGCTCTCCAGAAGGATGGGGCTAATGTACGTTCCAACCAGTGCCAGGTGAAGGTATTCACCTCACTGCACACTTACCTAGCCTTGGTTATCATTATTATGTTTTTAAATGTTTTCTAACTGGAAAGGCAAAATGGCATCTTATTTATTTGTTCTGTTACTCATGAAGATGAACTATTTTCTAAATGTTTTTGTACAAGTAATCATTTTGTGACTTGTCCTCGCACAGGAATCTATTGAGATCTTAATTTTTTTCAGTAAATTTATACAATGTGTTTAATAGTAACTGCCTTTCAAAATTTTTTTAACGTAGAGGAGACTTTTGAAAGTCAAATCTGTTGATATTTCTTTGTAATTTCTCCTGTCTCCTTTAAGATTAGAAAGGCCATCCTCCTGTAGAAAGCAAGCCTTTCTTTCTAGATGGTTTAAAGTGAAAGCACAGCTAAGTTGCTCAGATGATTATTTAAAAAATTGTGACTGAGTTGAGCCCAATCTAACAACCATCTAATGAGGGTTTTCTTCCTCTTTTTGCATTCTAGTACCCAGGGTATCCACTCTTAACTGTCCAGGAAGGCTCCTTCTTGTGCAAAGGTGCCAGGTCTTCCAAAGCTGCAATGGAGGAGGAAGCTGGGGCAGCGCGGGAGCTGGCCAGGTCTCTTGCGCCCAAGGACTTGCACTTTTATCACATGGATCTGTATGACTCTGAGGCCAGACTGCAGATCTTCCCAGCAGAAAACACTGGGGTGAGAAGAGACATAGTCCGAGCTGAAGTGATCCATGAGTCAAGAAGAGCAGAGAAAGGTAAGACGCAGCGAGACCATGACGAGGAGGTGGATGACCTCGTCCACTTGTATGGGCTTGAAGATGATCATGAGTTAGGGGGTGAGTGTGTGGATGAAAACATGCCCAGAATAGAGGTTTCAGAATATCCTTCCTACATGCTGATGAGGGGAGAACCAGCCCCAGAGCAGAAAGACTGGAGACTCAGTGGAGACACCGCTGAGGCTGGCGACCTGGGCTCCGGAGGGTGGGGTTCCTCAGGCCAGTGCCAGGACTTGCGGGAAGCCTACAGCTACACACGGGGCCGTGCCAGCGAGGAGTATGAATGCTACGTCATCCCGGAGGAGGAAGACGAGGACGAAGCTGCCGATGTCTTCTGTGTCACTTGCAAAACTCCACTAAGAGCCGCGGAGGAGGGTTTCGACCAGCACAGAGATCACGAGGTGACCCTGCTGGATAAAGTGCTGGAGAGCGCCAAGGTAAGGAGGTCTCGACTCCTGAGTTCTTCTGATACTGCATTTGTTTCTCAAGGATGTGGGCAGGGCATAAATCTAAGATGCCTTCTACAAAACAGAGAGAGAGAAGATGGAGCATTAACGTCTTCTGGCGATCCTCTGTTTGGTAGGATGAAATCCACAGAAACATGTACAAATTGGAAAAGCAGATTATTGACATGGAAAACTTTGCAAGTCACTTGGAAGAGGTTTTCATCGCCGTGGAGGTAAGGGCACGCTTGATCAGACACACGCCGCTCCCACTGGTGGCCTGGCAGCAGCCGTGTCTGCGGCGGTCAGAGGATCTGTGTCCCTGCTGCGCCCCCTGCTCCCTTAGCCTCTTCCCTGTCGGCAGTGCCTGCTGGACTGCAAGCTGTCCTGGGAAGGCAGGTCTTCTGTGTGCCTGTCCCCAGTCCTGCTACGGCCACTCTTCCCAGGGCCCTTCCCGAGGCTCCCAGCCTGTCGCCGAGACGCGTTCTTCCCCGTAGCTGTTGCCCCCGTGACCCAAGTGTGCCCAGCGGGTGTGGAGAACCGCACTGTGAGGCCTGCACGCAGCCTAACCACCCAGAGGAGGCGGACCAGGGCCGAGGCCCGGGGACTTGCTGCTCCCCGCTCTCCGTGTGGACGCTCTGCTTCCATGATGCAGCCTCCGTCTGTACCAGCAGGAACCCCTCACAGGAATCAGCTAGGCCCCAGGCCCCTTTCCCAGGAATCTAGACCTCCTCACCCCCAACCTTAAAAGGGGGGAGAGCGATGCCCGCAGCAGTGCCGCACAGAGGCACAAGCCCTACCCCTTCGGCGCTCGGGGCCGTGGGAGGAGGGTAAGCGCACAGTAGCCAGGACAAAACTCTAGGCGCCCTACTGCCGCTGGCTCTCGGGCCAGACTCTCACCTCAGGGAGGACGCTCAGCTCTTCCCTCCCGCCCAGCGCTGGCAGCCATCTGCTGCTTGTGCATCTCTTCTGCCATCCTGAGCAAGGTCTGTGCACAGAGCAGGTGCCAATAAACACTGCCTGAACGGTTGACAGGAGCCTCTTCTTTGGAAATGTCTCTGTAACCTGATGAGAATGGCGTCAGCCAGAGCCCGCAGAGCTCTTCTGAGCTCCCCATCTAAGTAAGGGGGACTGTGAGTCCATGTGCTTTAATTAATATTTCTCATCCACTGTGCTCCAGGAGTGAGGCCTGTCACAACCCTCCCTCTGCCTTCCTGCATTGCCATCTATTACGCAGCACCATCGGGCCACAACCTTATTCTCCTTCCCCTTCCTCTTTCTCTGGGTTGCTCTGAGGACCTGTGTGGCCCGGGTGTTTGCATGGCACAAATGCCAGGGAGCGGAGGTGAGTGCCCTGCGGTGCTGAGAGCTCCAGAGGGAAAGGTCTTTGGGAATCCACCAGGGCCAACCTCCCTGTGTTAAGGCCCAGGCTCCCAGTGGCAGGCTGAGTCATGCTGATAGTCTCCCTGGGCAGTTGTCATGGTGACGGGGAGGTTGCTAAGGGTGATGGGTGGGGTGGGGAGGGAGCAGCAGGGTGGGAGGAGGGCTGTGAAGTGCTTCCCAAAGAGAAAGCGGTCCTTTCTGTTGAGATGGTCCCTGGGGTTCCAGCTGGAGACTCCCGGTCCTCTCTCGCCCTGCGTCCACCCCAGCCACCTAGCAAGAGACGGCTATCTCTGGGCAGGTAGATTTTCATGCCCCAAATGACTCTGTAGTTGACACACCCCATGCACTGAAATGGTGACTGAGGTCAACTGTCTTGCAGGAGAATTTTGGAAGACAAGAACAAAACTTTGAGTTACATTATAATGAGGTCTTGGAAACACTTGCTCAAAAATATGAAGAAAAAATACAAGCTCTAGGGGAGAAAAAGAGAGAAAAGCTGGAGGCCTTGTACGGACAGCTGGTCAGCTGCGGAGAAAACCTCGGTGCCTGCAAAGAGCTGATGGAAACAGTAGAGGAGATGTGTCACGAAGAGAAGGTTGAGTTCATAAAGGTCAGTGATGAAGTGAGATAGCATTATGGGCGGAGGAGGTCAGACGGTCCCCTCTCTGCCTGGAGGTGTTAGCCTTGGCTTTCACGGTCAGCATCCATCTGGCTCCACCAGATGCTCCTGGTAATGAGGTTGTGACCATTCTCCACGCAGCTTCACTGTGAGCAGCCGTGCAGGCTCACAGACAGCCGACTCTTCCCTCCACCATCACTCAAACAGCACCAGAGTGTTTGTTCCACTGTCCTGGCCACCTAGAGATCTGGCCCCATAAGCTGGAGCTGAGCAAAAACGGTGCTCTGAGAGTTTTCTGGCTACCTCAGATGGCCTCTTGCAGCCCAAGCCCAGCGTGGTCAGAGCCCAACAGCGCCACCTTCCTGCCACGCTTGGGGTGAGGATCCTTGCCTGGAGCTGGACGGCAAGTTGGGAGGTACCACTGGAGCCCTCCACACTCAGACCTTTGGAACCAGGGGCCCCACAATGTCACTGTATCTCAGAAACTTAATCCCAAATGCACAGAAAGTGATATACATGAAGATGCTCTTTTCACAGTTGTTTATGTTGGTGAGAGACTGAAAACAAGCAAAATATCCAACAATAGAGGAATGCCTAAATAAATGATGGCATTCCCATTCAGTGACCTGGCCACAGTATTTCACACTATGGCCTAAAAGATCATTTGTAATATAGAATGTGCTTATATAATTTTAATGGGAAAAACCAGCAGCAGGGAAGAGAATGCACAGGCTTCATAAGAGTGGTTGTGTTAAAGTGTGAGATGTAGCTGATGCTTTTTTTCTTTTTCCTAGTTTCCATGGTTCTAAATAGGTTTATATTATTATATAGTTTGAAAAAGAAATGTATTTCTAAAGTCAACTTACTATTTTCTCCTTTTCCCCTCCTTTTCAGGATGCCGTCGCTGTGGCTGATAGGTAATGCCTTTGTGCTGACATATATATTCTCCTTCTGTTCCTTTCTCCTCTGCATATACAAAAAGACTCCATTCCTCTTGGTTATATGCTCCTAGTTTCAGCTTCTGTGTCTGCTCATCAGATTACATCGCACTGGCTTTAGAATGATGGCATGGGGGTCACAAGGCCCCCTAGTACTGAATCTCAGAATCTCGGGGCTGGGAGGGAGTACACGGCCAGGCCAGCTAGCAGGCCCATGGTGAGAACTTCCCCGGGAGCCCCTCCCCTCGCCAGAGGGACTGAGATCCAGCTGAGTCCCTAGAGCCCCCCAGCTGTCCCAGGACCCAACTGGGTGCTGCAGAAAACACATGCTATAGAGTCGGACAGGAGTTCAAATCCTGCTACCCCTGACCTTAGGCAAGTCCAGTCACTCTAGGACCCACCTTCTTCACCTGTATGTTTAGTGGGAATTGAATAAAACAGTGACTGTAAAGCAACGTGACCACTGAAGCTTTTACCAATGCAGTGTTGAGAGATGGGCCCTAGCAAAATACAGACCTGGTATCAGACTCTGCCCCTGCCACTTACAGCCCTGTGACTTCTCGGGAGCAGGGTGCAAGGAGATAGTCCCCGTCCATAGTCCACGCTCAGCCAGCTGAGGGCACTTGGCCCTGTGCGGAGGGAGCCCTGAGTCCTGGGGTCTGGGGTGATGGGGTGGGAGCCTCCAGGCCAGCACCCGGTGGGTCTTCGGAGGGGGATCTGGAGCTTGTTGGCTCGTGCTGCTCCCCACGGCCCATCAGACGCACAGTCCAATCCTGCCCATCCCCACTGGTGACCTCCTGGGTTGGTCACCAGAGCAGATGGCAGAAGGTAGCCAGCACCATGTGAAAATAAAGAAATAAAAGTTCAGCAAAGAGGCCCTCCTCACTTATTACTAGTGACCCAGCTCCATAGACATACCCTAAGAACTGTGTCCCCCACAATTGTTTGCATGTCTTCTCTATACCAACAGACTTGGAAAATTCCTGAAAACAAAAACAGACATGGAAATCTCTGCACAGCCTGACTTTGAAGCCCAGACCTTGGACTTCTCTGATGTGGAGCAGCTAATGAGCTCTATCAACACCATCCCAGGTGCCTATCTCACCCATGTGGTACTTCACAGCGACTTCTGCTTTCCCTGAGCTTTGCATTAGATGCTTTGATGGCTTAAAAAATCATGAAGATTTAGAAACAAATATTTTTTCCCCTCTAACTACAGATTTTTGTCTTTATGGCTTGTAAAGGTAAAAACAGAAATGCTCCCCTGGGGTTAGCATGCACCCTCACTCTCCCAGCATTTGGGAGATGCCAGCATTTGAAGCCGGACAGCCTTAAAATATTTTCTGTTCATAGCCTACCCAGATTTGTAGACACCTGCTCTCTTGTCAGATTTATCTGAAGCATGTAGCCCAAATTTTATTTCCTTAGCCAGCATAATAGTTAAGTGATGAGCTTTGGAATCCTATAGAGCTGGTGGGAATCCCAGCCCAGACACTTCCTAGCTGTGTGACCCTGGACAACTTACCTAACTTCTCTGAGTCTTGGTGTCCTCTCCTGTAAAATGGACATAAAAATGCCTTGTGGGTGTATGGTAAGAATTAAATGAGGCAATGTAGGTACAGCACATGGTGCCAGGAAACACTGAACAATATTACTGTGATTACTTATTTCTAAGAATAATACTGGAATTCAGCTTTTTTTGACAGCTCACCTTCCCTTCCTCACCAACACCCAACAACATATTATAAAAATGTTATGTACATATCATTTTAGGTTTCTCCTTTACACAGATTTTTAAAAAATAAAAATGGAATCATCCTGTTTTGTAAACTGCTTTTTTAAAAGCAAAACAATTATGATGAATATTGTCTCACACTGATAAATTCTTCTACAACCTCTTTTTAATGGCTATATCCCTTAATTTGTTTACTTACTCCTCACCTATCGGATGCCAGGATGTCTCTGGATGAACCGTAACGCACGTCCTCATCCACAAACCTTGGAGGCCGGTCTTAGGCTCCCTGGGTCAGGGGAGGTCTCCCGGAGCCGTGGGGTCCATCAGATGGTCCTTTTCCCTTCTGGGGACGGCCACGTGGACGGAGAGGCCCTATGGCCCTAGTCAGTGCTGGGGAAGCGCTGACACTGCCCTTCCCTCCCGGGCCTGCATCCCGGGCAGCCCGTCCCCTCCTGCCTGCTGCTCCCAGAGCCCCCTCTCTGGGCGGAATCTGTGTGTGGCTGCTGGGTGCAGGGAAGTGGGGTGGTTGTGGGGGAAGGGGGCTTGGACAGAAACAAAACCCAGAAGAAAAGAATTAACTTAGTAGGTGGACTCTGAAGTTGGTTCCGAAAAGCACAGTCTGGCCCAATCTTCTCTCATCGTTATGAAGGAACAGTTGACGGGACCCCAAGGAGAGCAGGACGGCACCGTTAGAGGCGTCTCATCCCTGGGCTCCCTCCAGGCTGTCGTCCTGCCTCTGTGGAGGCTCTGACCCACCCCCGGGGCAGGCGTTGCAGACCCTTCCCCAGGCTGCGGTCCTGTCGCCGTCCCCTCCCCCTGAGCTCGTGTGGGTCTGCCGAGGCAGGAATGGCCGTGCTGGCTGTCGCCTGCAGGCTCAGGCAGCCACTTGGCCAGAGGTTCGGCCTTCCCATCCTTGTCTGCCCTGCGCTGCCTCTTCCTCTGGCAGAGTCCATGGAGGCACCGGGGGGTCAGTGGTCCTGAAAGAGGGGCCACCCATCCCACATCTCTACTTAAGGCTCCTCCTTTGTTTCTGTTTTCCTCCCCACTTTCCTAGCTCCTTCTGCTCCAGTGATAAACCCACAGGCCCCCAACTCAGCCTCAGGATCCTCGGTCCGAGTATGCTGGAGCTTGTACTCCGATGACACGGTGGAGAGCTACCAGCTGTCCTACCGGCCAGTGCGGGACAGCTGCCCCGGGAAGGGCCAAGCAGGTGAGGCCTGCCAGAAGCATGCTCACCCCCGGAACGGCTGAGGCCCTCAGGGGCCGGGGCTCTGCCTTCCTGGCATTGGGGAAGGTGGAGGTGGGATGAATCTGCACTCTGGGCAACTTGGAGCTGTTGTGATCCGGGAACTACCTGGAGTGTGGGATGGGGGCAGGTGAGAGGGCAGAAAGGGCTGGGAATTTGGGGCCTGGCTGTGGAGGACCCCAAGGCCAGGCCCAGGTGTCCAGGGCGTCTCTGCAGCCCCCAGGGCAGAGCTCTCCTGGGGATGAGTCTCTGGCCGCTCTGTGTGCGGGAAGGGTGCAGACACTCCTCCTGATAAGGCCCAGCTGGGCTGGCTGGGTTCTAGCAGGTCCTGGCATGTTCCTGGCATGTTCTAGCAGATATGTGAGGGGAGGCGGGCTCTTCCCAGAGCAACCCGTGCCGGAAGGAGCTGGAGGGATACTCTGCAGACCCCATGAGGCAAGCAGCTCTGCAGCCCGGACGGGCTGCCCAGGTCCACACTCCCAGGAGCTGGTTCCTGGGGACGGCCCCCAGCCTCCACCGCCCGGGGAAATGGAGCTGGCTGGTGCGGGGCTCTGCTGGGCTGGTACCTTCCCCCACCCCCCGTGATAGACAACTTATCCTGTTGGGAAGGTCAGACAGGAGCAGTCGCAGCTGAGCACCCCGAGGGACCAGGGGGTCCCCGCCAGCCTGGCAGGGCCTATCCTGGGCACATGGGGGTCAGACTGAGTTTGCTGGAAGTGGCCTTAGAACCACTTTATGGATGAGGAAGGTGAGCCCCAGAGAGGAATGACCCACACCCAGGGCAGGACTCGCAAACCCTGGGGACATGGTGTGTGACAGTAGAACCAGGACGGGAATCAAGTCTGCAGGCTCCCTGCCCGGAGCTCTGCCCACTGCGCCAGCCCAGGCGGGGGGCCCTGAGGGCTGGAGAGGATGGTTTCTCTGCCCAGGGACCAGCAAGGAAGGGGGATTCTTGAGAAAAGCAAGAGTAGTTTAAGTGATGCTGAGGAGGGTGAGAGTGACCAGAATCAAGACTAAAGAGCATGGACGGAAGGGGGAGAGGTCACAAGGGGGTGGGGACGGGAGGTCAGATCTGATTAACCACAGCTTTTTCCTGGAATCAACCGTGCCGGGCTCTGTGGCGGCAGGCTGTGAAGCACTTTTCCATGGACTGCATTGTTATAAAGGAACTGGTATCAGAGGGGGTGAATGAATGATCACTGCCTTTCAAGAGTCTCCGAGGTTTGAGGTGTATCAGGTAGATCTGCTGTGTAACAACATCCCACCCCACAACACACATATATACAACTTATGGGCTAAAAATGACAAATACTTATTATCACTTATAATCCTGTGAGTTGGCTGGACAGCTCTCCCGGTCTGGGCCAGCTTGGGTAGGGCTGCATGGCCTCACGCCTCTGGGGCCTCAGCCGGCCTGGCAGAGAGGACTCTGTCCCTGTGGCCTCACCCTCCAGGAAGCTGGCGTGGGCTTGTCCATGGCGTGTTCCCAGTGGCGAGAGGACCGCGCCCCCGCCCCCAGGCACCAGCACTTCCCAAGCCTCTGCCTGCTTCTGGATGGCTATCGCCCCACTGGCCACAGCCAGTCCCACGGCAGGGTGGTGGGGAGGGAGCTACTTCACACCACAGAGGCTGTGCATGCCAGGATGGGAGCGTGATCTCCTGCAGGGCAGTTCAGCTCAACGAATTCGGAGCCACTTGGCCTATTTTCAGGATTGCATTCTTGTCTTTTTTTCCCCAGAGTTTACAATGACCGTCAAAGAAACATACTGCTTAGTGACAAATCTTATGCCAAATACCCAGTATGAATTCTGGGTCATGGCTCAGAACAGGGCTGGCACCAGCCCCGCCAGTGAGCGTGCCGTGTACACAACAGGTAATGGGGCCACTTGTTTCTGTAGCAGGACCCTCACTCCTGGAGACACAGGAGTCACACCTTTCCAGGCGTGCCAGGGCTCTTGGTTCACTGGGAAAGGCAGGGACAGGTGTATATTTTCTTCTTTCACCTAAGACACCAAATCTATATTCCCAGCAAGGCAGGGACATTCTCTCATAGCTGATCTCAAATATCAAAAAGCCCTGCCCTCGGTTGCAGCATCGTTGGAACCTTGCAACCATCCTCCACTCCAGGGGCAGCCGAGAGGGCTTCCCGGTGTCCTAGGCCGCTCGGGCTGCTGTGACAGTTTGCCACAGACTGAGCAGCTAGGGAGCAACAGGGACTTACCCCTCGCAGCCTGGAGGGGAGAATCCAAGATCAAGGCACCGGCAGACTTGGTGTCGGTGAGAACCTGTCCTGGTTCATGGACGGCCCGTTCCTTTTGGCTTTGTCCTCATGAGGCAGAAAGGAGCTGGGAGCTCACTGGGTTCTCTTTTATGAGAACCCCTCTGCCCTCATGACCTAACTGCTCCAAGGGCTCCAGGTACCATCTTACCGGAGAATGGACGCCAACATGCATCAGGCAGAGGGCGGGGTGGGGCACAAGTATTCAGGCCATCAGCGCACCTGGTTTGTTTTTGTGTTGCCCTGAGCCTCTTTTGTGGGAAGAGTGGCCGTGATTTTGTCCACACTCTGGACAGGTTGGCTGGATATGAAGGGAATCATTGTTCACCCCCCCCTCCCGTCTTTAGCACCTTCTCCCCCGATTATAAAAAGCAAGGAGATAAGGAGCTGTGAAGAAGCTGCACTGATTTGCTGGGCTTCTGGGAACCTGAACCCTGTGGACTCGTACACGGTGGAGCTGACCCAGGCAGAGCCGCCTGGAGCCTCGGGTGTGACAGAGTGAGTGGTGGCGGCACTTCTGGGCACAAGAGGCCCAGGCTCCTGACATGCTGGCAGCTTAGGAAATGTCTGGGGTCTGGAGGAAAGGGCGGAATTTATGACACACAGGAATCTTGATTTTAGGTTTCTTAGTTTTCGTGGGAAGTTGCTGGAATGCTGTTACATTGAGTGAACAATGAGCAAATGAGAAGTGAATGAATGGTGTGACCTCAGGTTTGCTTTTTAAATCCAAACTAAGGTTTACTATTCATCCATTCAAAAAGCATTGAGGGCCTAGGCGGCACCTAGACTCCAGAGAGCTGGACAGACAGAGCTGCGGAGCTGACAGTCAAGTGGGGGAAAACAGACAAAAACAAGAAAGTAAACAAATCTGCAAAGGGAAAGGAAATGCAGTGGAAGAGAGAGGGCAGGTGTGGGGGAGCCGCCTCAGAGAGCAGGCACAGGTGGGCTGAGCTGAGCAGCTGGGAAGGACTGAGCCCCGAGACCAGTGGGCGCAGGGTGCTCCTGTCGAGGCAGCTGCTGCCCGGGGCCAGGACTGAGCGGATGTGCTGGGGAACTGACAGACCCACCAGCTGGCATTTAAGGGAAAGGCCGAAAACATCATGAGGCAAAAACAGAAAGGGCAGCATTCATTGTGCAACAAGCACTGTGGCCTTGGTGGAAGGCTGTCTGGCAGCGCACATTCACCCTGGGTGGCTGGAGGGGGTCGCAGGTAGGTGAGGGCAGGACTTGGTGCCCCGAGGGCCTGCCGACCCTGTGAGAGGGCAGCTGTGTGCGGTGTGGAGGCATGGATGCCCCTCTGGTCCAGAGCGTGAGGAAAGGAATGAGCCAGCCAGGCCGCCCCACACTGGCCTCCAGGCGCAAGGCCCACCTGCTGGGGAGCCCAGAGCACACCAGAGGGACGGGGGCAGGGCCGGCTGTTGGGGGCAGATTCTGCCTCGCTAAATGCTGGGCTTGGAGCCTGGCCTCTCCCACCCACACCCAGCCACCTGTTCAGAGTAGAATGCTGTGTGCAGCCATATCAGGCTGACCTTGGCTGTTTACTTCTGGAGATACACAGGAGTGAGGCAGGGAGGTCCAGTGGTTCTGGTCACCAGAATAATGCAAATTTCCTTTGCAATTTGTGCTGATACTTTAGGAGCACCTGACACCTGGGACCGGCCCACAGTGGTGAGGGTCATCAGAGGCCCATCAGTGACCTAGGTGATCTGGGGTAGGGCCTTCTCTCCCAGGACAAATCTAGTCATGGTGTCCCATTGCTGTGAAGGGAGAAACTGAATCCGTTCATGGGCTCTGGCCACCCCCCTGCTCTCCAGCTCATCCCATACCAGCCTCTCCTCACTGTCTGGCTCATGTTTTAGTTCCTTCTACTTCCCAGGCCCCTTCCTGCCACAGGGCCCTTGCACGGGCTACTTCTTCTGTATAGGAGACTCTCTGTCCCCTTCCTGTCCAGTTACCTCCTAGTCGTTCTCCAGGGCTCAGCCCAGCTCTCCCCACTGTACACTCCACAGAACACTGTCAGCTTGTCACGTGGCATCTTGCATTTCCTGCAGTGATGGATTGAGGGATGCCTCGCTTCCCCTCTCCTATAAGCTCTATGAGGACAGAGACAATGTTCACTTCTCCCCAGGGCCTCCCTATATGGTGCCTGGAACCTAAGGTGCTTAGTTAAGACTTGTTGAATGAGTACGTAAGTGCCCCTGTGGCCGGGAGCTGCAGCCTGCGAGGACCTGCATGCTGGCCTCGTCAGACAAGGGTGTTGTAGCTATAAACGGGCATCACCCTGAAGGCTTCTTCTTCCCCCTGGACTGAAAGGGGCTAAGCAGCTGTGGAACGCCAGACAGTGGCAATCACGGGCTGCTATTCCTGTATAGCCTATTTAAATTGATCGGGCCCTTCCCAGGGGCAGCTGATCTCTAAGGGGTTGACTGCAGTGGGCCTTTCTCCTCTAGCCTGGCTCACTTGTTTACAGACACACACCGAGGGCTCAGCACTGTGCTCTGGTGTGTGGTCTGGCCCTGCCCTCAGAGAGGGCATGACCTGCCAGACAGACAGAAACACGCTGGGTTTGCCTGCGCGCACGCCTCCACTGACGTGGCTCAGACATGTGCACACGGTGCTAGGTACCAGGGTGGGGAGCCTGGGGGGCAGACAGCCGCAGACACGAGGGGTAACAGGGAATGTAAGGAGGGTCCTGGCTGTGCCGTGTGGGTAAGAGGATGGGCATGAGAGGGGTAACACTCCCATCTGGTAGAGGGAGGCGGGGAGTGGCCGCCCTGCCATGCCCCACGGTGAGCACGGCTCTGCTTCCTTGCCCAGGTCTGCTGTGGGCATCCCGACCTGCGAGGCCCTTGTGTGGCTGCAGCCCAGGCAGAGCTACAGCATCTGTGTGCGCGCCCTCAACATGGGGGGCCCCAGCGCAAGGAGTGAGCCCGCTACCGTCTACACCACAGGTTTGTGCCCTGGGCCACACACTCTCTGGGACCTATGGTGGCCACTTTGTAGCAGACCAGTGCTGCATGTCATCAGTGGTAGTAAGGACGTGTGTCCGTGGCAGCTCAGTAGCACATAAAATGTCCAGCAGCATCAAATTGTGAAGGTAATTGTGACAGCTTGAGGGAGTGCCTGGACTACAGTTCAGGACAAGAAGAGATAGAATGGGGACCTAAGAGGAACTTGGCTAAGAGACAGTAATGGAAAATCAGTTACTATGTTCCTAAATAATGAATTTCTTTTACTAAATAAACTTTTAATCATCTATTCTGTACCACTTTTTGATGAACTTTGTTTTAACCATGATTTGGGGATGGCTAGAATCTCCTTCCTTCTCCCCCACTGCTCTAGTTGAAAGAGGGAAGTTGAATTTTGCTAACTTTTGCCAACTTGATCTTTAAGAAGTCCCTTTATTCCCTTCCCCTTGGCGAGTAGGCTAGAAATTCCTGCCCGTGTGCCGGCACTTAGAGCCTTGCAGCAGAGGGCACCGCCTCCAGGGTCAGCTTGGGGTTTGAATCTGAGTTCTATCGTTTGCCAGTTGATTTCTTAACCACTCTGTCTGTTTTCTCATCTACAAAATGGAAGTAACAGCACCTGTTTCTAAGGGTAGTTGTGAGGACCGAATAAGATTTGTGAACTGCTCGGGTCAGAGGTGGGCACACGCTGCCAGACCCTCACTGTTTACGTAAGGGCTGTTAGGGGGCCAGGCCCAGGCTGCACTGAGTGTAGCAGGTGGGAAGCTAAGCTGCCGGGCAGGGCCCTCCGCCCTCACCCTCCAGTGATCAGCTGGGGGTCTTGGTGTTTCCTCACCACAGGCAGCTACTTCCCCCTGAACCAGCACACCTGCCATCCCTGGCTGACCATCTCCGAAGACGGGTTTACAGTTGTACGAAGTGAAAGGAAAACAGGCGAAAGGGAGCCGCTCCCCAGCAAAACACGGTTTACCAGGTATTTATCAAGTGCGCACTAGAACGCTCTGTGGGCCTGCCTAATACATGCTATTATTCAGGAAAACTGGGTTATGACAGATGCAGCCTCGAAGGGGGAAAGAAATCTTTTTGCTTTTGTTTCCCTTGCCTGGGGAAACATACGCAAATAAATTTCTAATGTTGATATTCAAGAGATTACTGCCTACATTTTCTTCTAGGAGTTTTATGGTTTCAGGTCTTATATTTAGGCCTTTAATCCATTTGGAGTTTATTTTTGTACCTGGTATGACACAATGGTCCAGTTTTCCCAACACTGTTTATTGAAGAGACTGTCTTTCCCCCACTGTATATTCTTGCCTCCTTGTCATATGTTAATTGACCATATATGCGTGGGTTTATTTCTGGGCTTAAAGAGGCCCACTTTGATATCCTGTCACCAATACCTCTGTTGCCCTGTGAAACGCCGTGTTCTGTGCTGGGGGAACCAGACAACCATACAGTCCCTGGCAGCCTGACTCAGTCAGGTGGGGGAGACACACACTGAAAGGTAAGGTAGATGTGAACAAGGCATTGTAGGAACCCCGCAGGAAGGCTCCTTGGAGGGGCACGGTCAACAAGGCAGACTGAGTGCCCTGGACGTGTACAAACAAGGGCAGCCGGAAGGGTCAGATGTTTGGAAACAACCAGCAGTTTACTGTGTGTCTGCAACATAGGGTCCATCACGGAAGACAGGGAAGACAAGGCCCGAAAGATGGATAAGGTCCAGTGCCAAAGACAGCTTGGATTTTAGCATTTAGGTGGTGGGAGTTATTGGAGCATTAAAGTGGGGGTGTGGCATTCCCTGCTTCCATTTCAGAAAGCTCCGTGTGTGGTGAGGCATACAGGGAGAGGTGGCTGGGAACAGGAGACCAGAGAGGAGGTCGTGGAGGCTTTGACTAAATTGGCAGTAGGGTGGCTGAGAGGAGCCTGTGGATTCAACACACACTTGGCACATAGAGCAAGCAAGAGGTGTGGCCAGCTGGCTAGGGGCGAGGAGGAGAGGGCCAGGTCAGGGGCCGCAGTATCGTTGCCATTTTACAGCGTCTCACCAAGTGCAGGACATGTTCCAGGAGCTTTCCGTGCGTTATCTCATTGCATCACCACAGCGGCCTGGGAGGTCCGTTATCAGACCCACTGGACAGCGAGAAAACTGAGGCACACAGAAATGAGGTAATTTCCCGATGGCACACCGCTACTAAGTGCTGAAGTCAGAACTAAACTAGAAGCTCTGTGGTTACTCTGTTATTCCTGTCTTTTTCTGCCTTGGGTTTCTGGGTAGACAGTGAGTCTGTTAACCAAAATGGAGAAAACATGAGGGGCACACACCCTCCCCACTACAGCCAAACACACACTTCGGTAGGCAAGGGGGCAGGGGTGCCATCACGGCGTTTGGAACATGGTGCATTGGAAACAGGTGGTGGAAGTGTGCGTCTGGAACTCGGAGTGGAGATGGCTTCATTTCCTGGAGATCGGTGTTAACCGTGTGCCGCTTCCTTCCCAAAGCTTTGCTCGGGCTTCCAGAACTTGGGGTTTGGGGAGTGGAGATAGGGTGTCCATGACGGCTGAGTAACTCTCCCCGGGCAGCTTGGAAGCTACATGAAGTTCGGTGAATGGGGGAGGCTCCCGCGGGAGGCGGGATATTTGCTGTGAACACACTGACGCGCTGTGCCCCGTGAGAACCGTCCTCTGCAGAGGGCTTTACCGTCGCGGACACCGCACAACTCTGACCGTTGTCCGTACGGTGGTTCCCACCGGAACCTCGGAAGTAGATTTTGATCATTTGTGCGGAATTTGCTGTCTTGCTCTTCTTGGGTCTGCCTCGAGATCGGAGCTCATCTTCCGCCTGTGGTCACCTCCGACATGGCATCACCTCGGAGGCCCCTGGGCTGGCTTGGTGACGGAAGCCACCGTGGCGTGGTTCCCTCAACTACGCAGAGTTCTGTGCAGTCTCAATCCCTTTCTTTTTTATAAACAAGTGAACCAAACCTCTTTTTTTTTTTTTAACTAAAAAGCCCACTCACGTTTAAAAGCAATCAGCCTTTTCTATTAGTCTGCCCCTCCTCTGCCATCATTGGCCGTGTAACACTCCTGGCCTCCCTCCAGCATCGGTCGGGTGAGCTGGGAGCTCAGGGTGCGCCGCTCAGAACACCTGCCGCGGCCTCGTGACTGACAGTGAGCGCACCCACCCACACAGCCGGGCTGTCACCCCAGATCACACAGCTTCCACTTTCTAAATCCAGGTGTGTTGCTGTCCTGGGGAACCTAATCCCAGTCCAAGGGCGCCACTACTGGGAAGTGGAGGTGGACGAGTATTTGGACTACACGGTGGGGGTGGCCTTTGAAGATGTCCCCAAGCAGGAGGACCTGGGAGCAAACTGCCTGTCCTGGTGCATGAGGCACACATTTGCCTTGTCAAGGTAAAGTACAATCTGGATCCCAAGATTGAAATTTGCTTCTGAAGGAACAGAGCAGGAGGTTTTGCTAGCAGTCATCAAGGCCTATAGTATGTTTTATAAAATATTCTGGAATGTTTCAGGCCTTGATTGCAGCCCCCTTCCTATTCTATGTGTTATTTCACATTGTCTACTTCTCGCATGTGGATTACCCCATTTTTAAAAAGAAGAAACTACAGCAGTTAGGGAATCCAACCAACCTGAATTCAGAGCTGGGATTCAAACCCAGGCAGTCTGGCTCCAGAGACATCATTCTTAACCACGAAGTGATTGGTTTCATTTATACTCAGCTTCAGTGTTATTAAATGGACAGTTTGACTTGAAGTCCCAATCCATCTTTTTAAGGAAATGTGGGCAGAGATCTAATAGTCATATCTAATTCCAGTTGCTTCTGCTGCTAAGTACTCTGTCCTCTACACGTGAAGTAGTTCCAGAAAGCTGGGGAAATGCCATGAAGCCCAGGACAGCGACACCTCTAGGCTCAGAGGAGGCCATGGCTGCAACCTCCCTTCATCTCAGAAATTGCAAAAAAATTTTACCACCCACTTTCCCAGCACCCCTTGCACTGTGGGGCCTCTGACCCTCGTTGGCTTGCTGAATCCCATTAATGTTTCGTCCGGTGTTTTATGACCATAAGCCTCCATTGTGGTTGAACATTATTTGTCCTGCCCAAATGTTAAGTAGGAAGACCAACTTCCTCCTTGTAAGATATTTAGACTATAGTGGACTTTACTAAACCTCAGACCCAGTTTGGGGAATGCAAGAAATACCATGCACTGAGCCAAATACTTTATTTGGAGATTATACCTGAAATAAAACTAAAAAGCAAAGTCTCCTCTCCTAGAACAGTAAGAACAAGGGGCAGAGAAAAACTGGGGAAGCATCAGGGAAGAGTAGGAGTCTGTAACAGGAACCGTTGAGGTCAGAAGACCAGTGGGAATGAGAGAGAGAGTGAGAAAGAAGGGCAGACAGCCGAGCGCTGAAACTACAGCATTAGTTTCTTATGGTCCCATCTTGGAAAGATGTATGAGACAGTGACGGACAGTTACTATGGAGACTGAGGGTGACGCATCCTAGCTGACACATATGCCTCTCAGACAATCAGTGGTGAGAGGTAAGGTAGCAGGAAGGGCTCGTTTAGCTTCAAGAAAAAAAGCTGAGAAAATATGGTGAGATGGGGTGGAGACAGCTGGTCGCTCTGACACACTTAGATTGCACAGCAAGTGTTCATCTCAGTCGGGTGGGCTCTTCAAACGTGTTGGTAGCAGGGTTAGGCAATGCCTGTGGCTGGTTTTGGTCCCAGCCATTTTTCTGAACACACAGGCTACTTAGCATGGTGAAAGGCTGCTGGAGCTTTACAGCACTCAGTGGGGACAGGCCTCAGGTTTGAAGTTTAGGAATTGGCTTCCTCATGAGTACTTGCACCCAGGTCATACCCAAAGGCCCATTCTGTCATATGGCAGATCACGCGGCTCCCAGTTTCAAATGCCTTTATCATAAAGGAGTTACACATCTTGACCTTGAACTCCACATTTTTAGAACATGTTCTGTTTCTGTACAAATTTTGATGCACTATAAGTTTATGATACTGTATGTAAGTTTGTTAGGTTAAGAGGTTGTGCAAAAAGAAAAGGGGTTTAAAATGTTTAAGAGAAATTTTAGAAAATAGATAGTTTTGGAGATGGCCTGTTACTTGATGGTCTTTTAATAAAAGAAAGTAACACAATCATAGGAATATTTAAATAAAATATAAAATGTTGTGTAAATCGCCATCTACAGAATTTCTGAAGCTTTGTTGTATCAACATTTAATTTTCAGGCATAAGTATGAATTCCTGCACAACAAGACGGCTCCAGATCTAAGAATAACTGTTTCCCCAAGGAAGATTGGCATTCTATTAGACTACGAAAGTTCACAACTGTCGTTCTTCAATGTGGACATTTCTCAGCATCTATACACATTCAGTTGTCAGCTTCACCAATTTGTGCATCCTTGCTTTTCTTTGGAAAAGCCTGGGTGCCTAAAGATACATAACGGCATTTCAATGCCAAAGCATGTCACTTTCTATTAGACCATCCTATTCAAATTGCCAGCTTCCCCCTTCTGTACCTACCCCCTCAGCCACCCATGCCTCAGCTGACTTCCAAGCACCATGCACCCAGCACAATTTATGGCTCCTATAGTTACCTGGGAGACTGGTGTGCTGACACTTACTTCACCTGACCTTCACTCTGTGCTGAGCCCTGCCACCTGTGTGACACTAGGTTAGTCATGGCCAGGCTAGGCTTCAAAATGAGGACTCAGACCCAGTGAACTCAAAGGTCTTTCAAGCCGTTAAACTGGGTCGGTCTATTTGTGTGTATGTGAAGTATGTGTGTCTCTAAGGCCTACAGAGTTCGCGGGAGAGGAAGGGAGGGGAGACACACGAGTGTTCCATTTTCCCCAGTCTTGAGCCCATAGCACTCACATTTCATGAGTCAGCCAAGAGGGGCGCTGTGACTGGCACCTCCCACAGTGCACTCTGTGACACTGTCCCTCTCCTTCATGGTCCTTACCCTGCTCCTGTTTTGAAATGACCTCTATAATGCTGAATTCCACGAAGCAGGGATACCATGTCTTGCTCCTCAGTTCCCAAGGGCTAACACATAACAGGTGCACACCAAATATTTGTTGAATAAATGAGTATCTTCATCCAGCGACTGCTCTTCAGCCTCTTACTGCTTTCCATGTGAGGGATGGCAGGGCTCTTTCAAAACTGCAGCAGAGGACCTACAGCCAGGAGATGGAGAAAACCTGGAGGGGAGGTGCATCAAGGAACAGAAGGGCATCTGTGGCTTGATACAAGACTGGGGAAAATGGAACACTGCCACACACTTCCTCGGTCACACAGCAGCCTACACACATGGCAGTGCTTTCACTCCATGTGAAGAGGGGAGGGGCAGGGGGGTAGGCAGGTCAGGAAAAAAACAGAAAACATCCCGTTCCAACTGATTCTAGGAACTGTCCTGGAATGTAAGGAAACCAGATTTGAAATCAAAAGACAGAGGTTTGACTGCTACTTTGTAGCTACTTTGCCTTATAGCCCTAGAAAAGTCACTTAACTTGCAAACTTCCACTTCCCTTTAAACAAAGACATAGACAATACTTGTCTTATAGTATTGGGAGACATAGCAGCAACATGAGTGTGCAGAACAGTATCACACGCAGCAAATGGAGTTTCTTAAAATATCAGCCCACCAGAGCCCAAAGCAGCACAGCACTGCCAGGAGAGGTGGTCCCCACCAGCAGCTCTGGGCATCCTGCCTCCCCGCTCTGAGCCAACCTGTGACCTCAGTGTGCGGCTCCAGTGGCTACATTCCTGGTTCTCCAAGTTCACGTTTCTAGTTGCCACTTTAAGCTCTGCACACGCAGCATTTTCAAGTTTGAGATGTGGAATAAGTGACCCCACTCGTGAAGCAATTCTCAGGCAATTCAGTATCGTGGCCCATGGATGCCTTTCTAACCAGAAATGCCTCTCATCACTTAACTGAAAAATCTTTCACTTTAACACTTTCATGTTTTACAGCACAGAGTCTGACAATGAACACCTCTCATCTCACCTGTCTCAAAATTCTGCCTACTGGTATAAATAGCTCAGATTCCTGCACTAGCAGCTCACACAACATCTTACAGCTCATTTCACACATGCACGCAAGCAGGCCTGCCCTGCCACACCGGATCTCTACCCTGAATAAGGACAGTACAGCTGATGTAAACATATGAATGTTTCGGGTTGTAAACGATTAAAATGTTCTCAGCTACTGAAACTACCCAGTAGGAAACCACAGATAAGGTATTTTTGAATTCAGGCGATATGAACATGGATAAAAACTCAACACCTACAAGGTTTTAATAAAACTTTATTTGACCAAGAAAAAGCCATCTAGAATTGGCTTTGACAGTTAAAATCCACTGAATTTAAATAAGGTAGATAACCAACCTCAAG
>JAQQAC010017683.1:21588468-21607014 GCA_029783875.1 Phataginus tricuspis | reverse complement strand
TCACCACAATTCACCACCACGAGGCATTCTGTATAGGAGATGCGCCCACCCAGTGAGGTCTGGCTACCAGGAAACTTGCTGGACCTTCTAAGCCCGCACTCCAGGAAAGGTCCTCCCCTCCACTTGCCTCAACAACTTCAGTTTCTAGTCACCTTCCTAGCAAGTAGTACAGTAAGATTCTCATGGGTTCACTACGTCTTTCTCCACCCTTTCCCCTCTAAATGAACTATTCCTGTTTTCTGTAGTAAGACAACAGAAAGTACATGATTGATGTTGGTAGATAAGTAGGTCTTGAATTTACTTTGCAAACAAGACCTGTTCTATCTAACTTTTCATTTAGGAGGCTAAAAGCAGAGTCAGCTTGACTTCAAGGACCCTGTTTTCTTAGTCTCCGGAAAACGCGCAGGTCGCAGCTCACACGACCCCGAGTGTGCACTTCTCCCTCCACATCTGGCCCCGCCACAGCCCCGCGAGGTCGAGAGAGCCGAGCGCGGCGCGTCAGGCCTGCGACCCCTCCCCTCTCCGCCGGTCCCTGCCGCACCCCTGGAGCCCGACACGACAGCCAAACAGCACAGGAAGCCGGCATCACCCACCCGCCAGGGCTCGATGCCCGCCTCCCACGCCACAGGTGAAGTGAGCGCCACGCCGCCGGCCTGGTCGCGGCCCCTTCCTCCTTCCGACGGAAGAGCCCTGCAGGCTTCCGAGCCGCGGGAGGAAGTCCCGCCCTGCGCAGCCGCGCGAGCCGGATGGACGTACGGAGGCTCGCCGCGCAGACTTAGTAGGGCGCGGCGGCGAGGACCGGGGATCCTTGGGACGTGAGGTCGCGGTTGCGGGGGGGTCAGGGCCGCGGCGAGCCGGGGAGGCCGCGGACCGTCCGGCGGGGCCTGGGAGAGGGGCGCGGAGATTCCCGTCTCCTCACACGTCCTCCTTCCGCCGCGGGCGCCGTCCGGGGAATCGAGGCGCTTTCCCCCAGCTGCCCTCGCCTCTTGCGTCGCTCCTCCTGTCCCGTGTTCACGCGGTTTGCCTTTCCTCGGGGTCTGTGGCCCCCTGCGTTGCTGTCCTGCCCGCCGCTCGTCGAGCGTCGGCTCTACGCCGTCCCCCCCGTAGGCGCTCGGAAGTCCGCCAGGGCCGGGGCCGCGCTGCGGACGTGCCCTGTTGGAGCTAGGAAGGTAAATCAGAAGTTAAAGTTGCCGTTGTCTTAGTTTCCTAGGACTGCCATAAGGAACGACCGTACATTATAACATTGGGTTGATAACATGTATTCTCTCACAGCTTTGGGGGCCAGAAATTGGAAGTGAAGGTGTCAGCAGGCTCATGCCTCCCGAGACTCAGGGAAACCCTTCCGTTCTGGCGGTGCCCAGCAATCCGTGGCTGCCCTCGGCATGCGGCTGCGTCACTGCGATCCCCTGACTCTGCTCTCCTGTGGTGCTCTCTAGCCGTCTCTGCGGCTCCTCCTAAAAGAACTTTCAGTCTTCTTGGAAAAAGGGCCCACCCTACTCCTGTATAACCTGATCTTAACTGATGCATCTTAATGGCACTTTCCAGATAAGATGACTTTCTAAGGTTCTGAGAAGGACATGAATTTTTTTTTTTGGGGGGGGGTGACACTTTCTAACCCAGCATAGCTGTCTTAAAGAGCTTTTTAGAAGTAGGCAAGCCGAAAGCTGACAATGAATAGCTAATAGTACAAGTGAATTCTAACAGCTCAGTTGGGTTTGAGAAATTTTCATGGACTTTTGGGCTGTTTTCTTGATCGGTGGATAGGATTTGGATGTGCCACCGTAGACACCTATGGCAAACACCACAGTAAGGAAGCAGTTGAAAATGTAAAATAAGTTAGGTTAAAGCAGGAAGATCTTGAATGCAAGCTGAAGCATTTGGTGACTGTTCTTGAGTGTTTCTGAAGGAGAGGTGTGCTTTGAAGATTTAATTAGAGCCTTAAGCCAAACCTACTTTGTGTTACTTACTCCAGTTTTAGAATCTTAAATCCAATGCTCTGAGCATATCTTGTTCTTTTTCATCCTGGTTTCTCTGCTCTCCTGTCCCATATTCCTGAAATACTACCACCAAGCCACATGGCTTTCACTTGTCAATTTTTCTGTCATGGAAATTGTTCTATACTCTGGGGTGGGGTAGGAGAGTTCAGCGTATTTTATAACAGCATCCCGCTAATACCAAAACCTGACAAAGACAGCTCATGAAGGAAAAAAACGAGGCCAAACTCAACAGCTCTGAAATAAAATATTAGCAAATTGAGTCCTGCACTCCATCTGGAACAAAAAAAGGGTTTATCCCAGAGATGATTTTAACATTATAAAACCTGTTGCTGTAAATCATTGTATTAATTATTTAGAGGTTTAAAATTGATCATTTCAACTGATAAAATACTCTGAAAAAATTTAGTATCTCCTTTGATTTAAAACACTTAGCAAAATGGGAATGAACTAACTTGATAAAAAGCACCAGAGATCTATAGTAAACATTAAACTTAATGGTAAAACATTACAAACATTCCCATTAAAGTCTGGAAAAAAATGGAATACCTACTTTAACTACTAATATTCAACATGGTGCTAGATTTTTTTAGCCAATGCAATAAAACAAGACAAAGTAAAAATTGTTAGGAAAGGAAGACATGAAAATATTTTCATTCAGATGATGTGATTTTTCTTTCTGGAAAATGGAAGAGAATGAAATGACAAACTTCAAAATAATTAAATGGTTCAGTAAGGTGGCTAATAAATTAATGTAAAAATTAATTTTTTTCTTATATTTAGCAATAAAATAGAAAATAATATGAATACTCTGAACAAAAGAGACTTTTATAGGAAATATGAAAGATTATTGAAAGACATTAAAAATGTAAGTAAATGGAGATTTCACATTTCCAGGATGGGAAAATGCAGTGTTTTAAAGATACCAGCTTACTGCAAATTAATAAAAAGTTGTAATAGAGTACCTGTTAAAATATTGATAGGATCTCCAAGTAACTGTTGGGTCAAAGCATATTACTGGCATACTTTGGAGTTACTTTTGTTCCACACCACCGCAATAAAGTGAATATTGCAATAAAGTCAAGTGAACATTTTGATTTTTCAGTGCATGTAAAATTTATGTTTGCCCACTACATTGGAAACACAGTGTACCACCTTAATTTAAAAATACTTTATTGCTGAAAAAGGCTATTGGTCATCTGAGCTTTCAGCAAGTTGTAATCTTGCTAGGGTGGAGCGTCTCGCCTCCGTGTGGGTGGCTGCTGACTGAGGGTGGTGGTTGATGAAGGCTGGGGTGGCTGTGGCAGTTTCTTAAACAAGACAACAGTGAAATTGCCACATGGATTGACTCTTCCTTTCACAGTTTCTTTATAGCATGTGCTGCTGTTTGGTAGCATTTTACCCCAGAACTTCTTTCAAAATTGAAGTCAATCCTCTCAAACCCTATCACTGCTTTGTCAACTAAGTTCATGTCATATGCTAAATCCTTAGTTGTTATTTCAACAATATTCACAACACCTTCATCAGGAGTAGATTCCATCTCCAAACTTTCCTTGCTGATCCATAAGAAGCATCTCCTCATCTATTCAAGTTTAATCATGAGACTGCAGCAATTCCATCATATCTTCAGGCGCCACTTCTAAGTCTAGTTCTCTTGCTGTTTCTACTGTATCTGCAGTGACTTCCTCCACTTAAGTCCTGAACCCCTAAAAGTCATCCATGAAGGTTGTCAACTTCTTCCAAACTCCTGTTCATGTTGAGATTTTGACCTCATCCCATGAGTCTTGAATGTTCTCAATGGCATCTAGAATGGTGAATCCTTTCCAGAAGAGTTTTAATCGGCTTTGCCCAGATCCATCAGAGGAATCTCTATCTATGCCTTACAAAATGTATTTCTCAAATGAAGATTTGAAAGTCAAAATGGCTCTTTGATCTATGGGCTACAGAATGAATGTTTTACCAATCTAATTCTAAGATAGGTGTAATTAAGATTTCCAACTTTAAATGTATTTTAAGCAAGTTCTTCTTGCATTTCTCAAGTTTTCTTTATGTATTTAATTGCTATGTCTTTGGTTCACACAGCATAATGCCTGTCTTCTTTGTAAATTGTGCCTCCCATAAGTTCCTTTTTATCCTGTTCATTGCTTTGAACTATGTCTAACCAATATCCCCTTATCTGATATTAGTGTTACATTCCTTCCTTCTGTTAACCTCTGTCTGGTTCCTTGTAGTTCACCTCTTTATTTTAAATCTTTTATATTACTTTGTTTAATTTCTAGTAAAAAAAAATTATAAAGCGAATGAGTAATGTGGGTTTTGCTTTTCACCTAGACTTTAACCACCATGCAGGAGCCAGCTATTTAGCTGAGGGGATCCGCAGGGGAACGGAGGCTTAGAGCTTGCACGTTTTTTTTTTTATTTACAATTTATTTTGGTATCGTTAACCTACAATTACATGTGCAATATTATGGTGGTTAAACTACCCCCTTCATCAAGCTTGCACGTTTTTATATTGCAAAAGAAATCTTAATATGTTGATGGTAAAATAAACAGTAGTTTACAATTTCGTTTGTGAACTATGATATCACGATTGTAAAACATTAATTTCATCCTAAGGACTCACAGGTGGGTTTGCATGGTCACAGATGAGTCCTTCCAGGAGTAACGGTTATGCTCCTCCCTTAAGTAGTTCAGGTGTGCTGGGAAAGGCTCGAGGAGAGGAAAGCCCTTGCCCACTATCGTCTTACTTTGCACTTTTCCCCGGCCGGGTATCACACCTGCTTCCTCACACCCTGCCTGTCGGCCACCGCCCCGTTCAGAGCTGCCAGAAGCCGCAGTGGTCAGAGGCCTAATGGGGCTTTGGCCGTGGAGCGGAGAAAGCTGCTCTTTCTACCGAAGCCGGGAAGCGAGAGGCGAACACAGGGTGGCTGGCGAGCCGGAAGCAGAATGTCCCCGTGCATGTTGGACTCCAAAGCTGGGGAATGGGAAGACGGGATTCCCAGGCGAGTTGCGCCCGGCGCAGGGTACCGCCGTCGGGCGGCCCTAGCTTTCCGCGCTGCCGTTTTCCGCTGAAAGTGCTCCAGGTTAGGACCAGCGTCGCTTGCGTTGCTTCCCCCACGACTCCCCCCCGCGTCCCTGCCTCTTCCACCATATGGTGAGTGCTGCGTCCCTATGGTGCACCTCCTTTCTTCCTCTGTGACTCCTAGAAGTATGGCGTTGGGAAAGAAACCGGCACTGAGGTCAAAAGACTCATTTACAGATAGCAGAACACTCGCAGTGTCCGCCCCACCGTGTTACCCGAGGGAGCGCAGGGGCAAGATGCCCTGTCATTGGTTATCTGTGAATGCGGATCGTGTTCGGATCTCTCCGTGCTGAGTAGGATGTAGGAGCGAGAGGGCCCCGAGTGGGAAGAGGAGGCGCCGGTAGGCTCCCCTGGAAGGAATACAGGGGACAGCGCCTGGGGGCTTGGAGTGTGTTGGTGTTTTTAAAGTGAATTCAAGACACGTGTAAAGTAGGTCCTTAGGGAGACCCAGCCTGACAGCAGGTGTTGCTAGTCCTGAAGAGCGCTCCTGAGGGAGTGTCTTAAAGGCGGTGTGCTGTGCTCCAGAGGCCTTACAGTAAAGGACGGACGAGTGGCTCCAGGGCCCTCCGCCCTCACCCCACCTGTTTCCAGTGCTGCTCCAGCTCTCTGCACTTCTAACGCACGCGGCTAGCCTTTCCCTCTGCGCTCAGACACTGTACCTTTCTCATCCCCGCTGGACTCTGCTTTGTCACCTGATGTGTATTTCCCCATCTTCTGAACCCCATGCATAATACTTATCTCTAGATTTCTCTTAGGCATTTGAAGTGATTAATCGCTCTTAAAAAAGCTTTATTGAGATATAATTAATACTCCATACAATTCACCCATTTAAAGTGTACGGTGGTTTTCAGTGTGTTCACAGATATATGCAACCATCACCACCATTAATTTTAGAACATTTTCATCATCACAAAGAGAAGCTCTGTGTCCTTTGGCTATCATACCATTCCTCACAATCTTAAGCAACCTCTGAGAAGAGTACTTTTTAGACTAAGCATTCTGTTGCTGTAGATTTGCATATTCTGGACCTTTCATATGAGTAGAGTAATATATGTGTCTTGTGTCACTGACTTCTTTTACTTAGTATAATATTTTCTAGGTTTATTCACATGGTAGCAAGTATCACTGCTTCATTTCTTTGTATGGCCAAATGATACTCCATTTTATGGCTATGACAATTTATCCATCCATCAGCTCTGAGTGTTTCTACTTTGTGGCTCTATGAACATTCATGTACAAATTTTTGTTTAAATACCTGTTTTCAATTTGGGGTGGAATATACCTAGTACTTGAATTGGTGGGTCATATGGGGTAGGCTAACATTTTGGGAAACCACTAGACTGTTTTCCATAGTGGCAACACCATTTTAGTTTCCGCAGCAGTGTTCAACGGTTTCATGTTCCCAGTTTTCAGGTCCTACATTATCGATAAAGCCTTTCAATCTGAAGACTTCTCCCCTTCAACTCTGAGAAATTCTAATTCCCTCACCTTTATTATTTATGTTCTTTCTTTCTGGAATTTCTATTAATTCAAAGTTCAGCTTCCTGATTGATTTTCTATCTCTTCTCTCTCCTTTTCTACCTCTGTCTTCATTCTGTTTTAGCTGAAGATGGCCTCAGTTTTTGTCCTCATGCCCTCTATCGATTTATTTCAGCACGAGTTCTAGCTCCAGAGCTAATTCAGGAGCTTTTGTTGTTACTCTTTCACAGCGTCCTGTTACTATTTTAAGGGTGCAGTTTCCTGTGTGTGTGTGTGTGTGTGTGTGTTCTCTCCTGGTCCCTGAATTAACTATTTCCCTCCAAGTCTGTTTTTTTCATCTGTAGACTGGAAGATAATGTTTCCATCTTTTCATGCTTGAAGCTTCCTTAAATGTTGGGGGGTGTTGACTGTTTATATTTAAGAATGAGGTAGTAAGTGGATTATCAGCTCTGTGCACTTAGGTGAGACTTAAAATAAAGGGACAGAAATGTCGATATTTTACCCTAAATAGCAGAATGCAGTGTATTTTCTACAGAGTCATCCCATTTATTTAGAGAGTAATGATTTGCCGATTTACGTATATATGTGTGTTGGGAAGTTCTGGGTGTTCCCTGTTCCTCCTAGTACACCACCACCATAGGGGTCCACACTTGCCTGTAAGGCATTTTGCATGCTGGGTGGGAGAGTGAGGGGCACCTATGCATGGGTGGGTTCCTGGCCCTATATCTCATTCCTGTATTCAGGCAGTGGTCCCTCGTTGGGATGCTTTCATGTTCTGTAGGGCATGTTGGTTGCTTCCTTGGCTTTATCTCCTGCCCTCCACTGTTTCTTCCACTTTCCCCTATTTTTTATCATTCCTTCAGCTTTCGATCTCCTAGAATTTTTTGAAATCTCTTATCCACTGATGGTCATTTTCCTATTTTGTTTATATTTTTATGTCTCTTGTCATTAAGTATTATTTTAATGAGGTTTTAATCAATGTTTTCAGTCTTCCAAATATGACAATTCTGTATCTCTCCTTTCCAGTTTTCACCATTAAAAACAAAAGTCCATCAAGAGTTAGTTGGTTAAATCATGTTCTATTGCAAGAAAATTCTAGGCATTCATTTAAAATCATGTGAATCTGTATTTTGGAGATCAATAACTCCACAAAATAAGTATGTAAAAGAAAAAAAAAGGTTACAAGCAATGAGTTATAAAAATATAAATTAGACACATATACATGACTGAGGGAAGATGAGAGCCCAGTTATGATGTTAATTCTGAGACGTAATGTTTATTTCTTTAGACATCTCTGTACCTCTTTAACTTTTTTTACAATTAACATTTTTTAATAACCAGAATGTATGTAAATCTGTTCTTTGAGGCAATACAGTGACTACTATCCTTGTATATAAAACTGTGTGTACATCTTGACTTCCTTAAGATAAATAGCCACATTTAAATTATTTGGTCAAGGTAACACATTATTTGAAGTTTAAATCCATATTTTCAAGTTTCCCCTCCAGAAAGAAGGCGTACTGGACGCTGCCGTTCCCTTGGCCCTCTCTGGAGCCAAGGAGCGATGGGTCATTTTGCACTTTTCTTCCTTCTTAGTCGGTTTGATAGATCGTCCCTGCTGGTTGCTTTCTGCAGGGCATGTCTCACGAACACACCAAGGAGTTAGTTACTCGTCCTGCCGGTGTTTGCTCATGTTCCAAAGTTTTCCTTCACTCTTAGCTCTTCCTACCATACTTTTTGTCTGGTTGGTTTGTTTTCTTATGACTACTTACTAGAAAAGTCACTTTAGTATTTGGAGCCTTCTCTACCCAGTCCATAAAAGTGTGACAACTGAAACAGTAACTTCTTTTTTTTTAATTTTAATTTTTATATTATTAATGTACAATTACATGAGCAACATTATGGTTACTAGACTCCCCCCATTATCAAGTCCACATCACATACCCCATTACAGTCACTGTCCATCAGCATAGTAAGATGCTATAGAATCACTACTTGTCTTCTCTGTTATACTGCCATCCCCGTATACCTGCCCCCCACCCCCACCTCCCGCTACATTATGTGTGCTAATGGTAATGACCCTTTTCCCCCTTATCCCTCCCTTCCCACCCGTCTTCCCCAGTCCCTCTCCTTTTGGTAACTGTTAGTCCATTATTGGGTTCTGTGAGTCTGCTGCTGTTTTGTTCCTTCAGTTTTTTCTTTGTTCTTATACTCCGCATATGAGTGAAATCATTTGATATTTGTTTTTCTCTGCCTGGCTTATTTCACTGAGCTTAATACCCTCTAGCTCCATCCATATTGTTGCAAATGGTAGGATTTGTTTTCTTCTTATGGATGAATAATATTCCATTGTGTATATGTACCACATCTTCCCTAGCCATTCATCTACTGATGGACACTTAGGTTGCTTACATTTCTTGGCTATTGTAAGTAGTGCTGCGATAAACATAGGGGTGCATATGTCTTTTCAAACTGGGCTGCTGCATTCTTAGGGTAAATTCTGAGGAGTAGAATTCCTGGGTCAAATGGTATTTCTTGAGTTTTTTTTGAGGAACCTCCATACTGCTTTCCACAATGGTTGAACTAATTTACATTCCCACCAGCAGTGTAGGAGGGTTCCCCTTTCTCCACATCCTCGCCAACATTTGTTGTTGTTTGTCTTTTGGATGGTGGCCATCCTAACTGGTGTGAGGTGATATCTCATTGTGGTTTTAATTTGCGTTTCTCTGCTGATTAGCGATGTGGAGCATCTTTTCATGTACCTGTTGGCCATCTGAATTTCTTCTTTGGAGAAGTGTCTGTTCAGCTTCTCTGCCCATTTTTAATTGGCTTATTTGCTTTTTGTTTGTTGAGGTGCATGAGCTCTTTATATATTTTGGATGTCAACCCCTTATCGGATACATCATTTATGAATATCTTCTCCCATACTGTAGGATGTCTTTTTGTTCTACTGATGGTGTCCTTTGCTGTACAGAAGCTTTTCAGCTTGATATAGCCCCACTTGTTCATTTTTGCTTTTGTTTCCCTTGCCCGTGGAGATATGTTCATGAAGAAGTTGCTCATGTTTATGTCCAAGAGATTTTTGCCTATGTTTTTTTCTAAGAGCTTTATGGTTTCATGACTTACTTTCAGGTCTTTGATCCATTCTGAGTTTACTTTTGTGTATGGGTTTAGACAGTGATCCAGTTTCATTCTCTTACATGTAGCTGTCCAGTTTTGCCAACACCAGCTGTTGAGGAGGCTGTCATTTCCCCATTGTATATCCATGGCTCCTTTGTCATATATTAATTGACCAAATATGCGTGGGTTTATATCTGGGCTCTCTAGTCTGTTCCATTGGTCTAGGGTCTGTTCTTGTGCCAGTACCAAATTGTCTTGATTACTGTGGCTTTGTAGTGGAGCTTGAAGTCAGGGAGTGTTTCCTGCTTTATTCTTCCTTCTCAGGATTGCTTTGGCTATTCAGGGTCTTTTGTGGTTCCATATGAATTTTAGAACTATTTGCTCTAGTTGATTGAAGAATGCTGTTGGTATTTTGATAGGGATTGCATTGAATCTGTAGATTGCTTTAGGCAGGATGGCCATTTTGACAATATTAATTCTTCCTATCCATGAGCACAGGATGTGTTCCCATTTATTGGTATTTTCTTTAATTTCTCTCGTGAATGTCTTGTAGTTTTCAGAATATAAGTCTTTCACTTCCTTGGTTAGGTTTATTCTTAGGTATTTTATTCTTTTTGATGCAATTGTGAATGGAATTGTTTTCCTGATTTCTCTGTCTGCTAGTTCATCATTAGTGTATAGGAATGCAACAGATTTCGGTGTATTAATTATGTATCCCGCAACTTTGCTGAATTCAGATATTAGATCTAGTACTTTTGGAGTAGATTCTTTAGGGTTTTTTATGTACAATATCATGTCATTTGCAAACAGGGACAGTTTGACTTCTTCCTTACGAATCTGGATGCCTTTTATTTATTTGTGTTGTCTGATTGCCGTGGCTAAGACCTCTAGAACTATGTTGAATAAAAGTGGGGAGAGTGGGCATCTTTGTCTTCTTCCCGATCTTAAAGGAAAAGCTTTCAGCTTCTTGCTGTTAAGTATAATGTTGGCAGGTGGTCTGAGAGGCATCCTAGCAGTGAGAGGGCTACTGAAGGGGTGGGGTTTGCACGGAGTTTGCTGCACAGGAGAAGGGATAGGGGGACAAGGTTGTCTGGGTGCGCTTTGCCCAGCGGATTGGAAACTTTGAGGAGCTTCAGGCGCTCCATCCCCCTGGCTGGCTACTCAGCTCCGAGGAACCCCACTGTGACACACAGCCTGCCAAGCCTTCCTCCTGGCCTGACGGCTCACAAACTGTCAGTCACTGTGCTGGCGTCATGCCAGTCAGAGGGAGGCCCCACCTGCAACAGCTAGAGACACAAAGCACAGAGGCTTACACCTGTGTGCTTGGCCCAGTAGTTCTGATATGGGAGACAGGCACAACAGACAGGAATCAAGAAACAGATCTTTCCTTCCCCCATGCATCAGCTCCACTCCCCTATGACCCCCAACCTCACTCTAGGGGCTGAGCAGCTCCAGAGACTGGAGCTTCTGGGCACTAGAGGGCACCACACAGAAATATGAAACATCAAAAGAACATGGTACAAACCAAAATCTCACAAACCCCAGAAAAAGGGCCAAATGAAACTGAACTCACCAATCTTCCTGAAAGAGAGTTCAAAATAAAAATCATAAACATGCTTATAGAGGTACAGAAAAATATTCAAGAACTCAGGAATGAATTTGAGATGGAGATTCAATCATTAAGAAATTCCATATCTGAAATGAAGCATACGATGGAGGGATTTATAAGCAGATTAGATGTGGTAGAAGAGACAGTAAATGGAATAGAAATTAGAGAAGAGGAATACAAAGAAGCTGAGGCACAGAGAGAAAAAAGAATCTCTAAGAGTGAAAGAATATTGAGAGAACTGTGTGACCAATCCAAACGGAACAATATTCATATTATAGGGGTACCAGAAGAAGAAGAGAGAAAAAGGGATAGAAAGTGTCATTGAGGAGGTAATTGCTGAAAACTTCCCCAATTTGGGGAAGGAGATAGTCTCTCAAGTCATGGAGATGCACAGATATCCCAACACAAGGGACCCAAGGAAGACAACACCAAGACATATAGTAATTAAAATGGCAAAGATCAAGGATAAGGACAAACTATTAAAAGCAGCCAGAAGGAGAAATAAGATCACACCACCTGCCTTTCCCTTATCCCAGAGCGGCCGTGTATGGATCCCCGTCCTCCACAAATCGCCGGAATCTGTCTCTGAAGCACTCTGCCTGTCCCAGCTCCCCAGCCTCCAGAGCACCACACAATGTAGGTTTCTGCTTGCAAAGCAGACCTCCAGGGATAGGTGTTCAGCAGTCCCAGGCTTCCACCCCCTCCCCGCTCCATTTCTCTTCCTCCCACTGGTAAGCTGGGGTGGGGGAAGGGCCTGGATCCTGCCAGATCAATCAAGGCTTTGGTACGTTACCCTGTTCTGTGAGGTCTGCTGTGTTCATGAGGTCTGTATGCAGTCTGGTGTAGCCTTTTTTCCTGTTGCTGTTTTAGGGTTAGTTGTATTAAGTATATTTTCACACTGTCTGTCGTTTTGGGAGGTGTTCTCTGTTTCACCCCTCATGCCATCATCTTGAATCTCTTGAAACAGTAAGTTCTTGAACTCGGTTCATCATATTTCAAAATGACGTTTCCTCTGGTTGAGTCAGTATAGAGAGGGAATTAGGAATTTGGGATTTAAAGTCAGGCCACCTGGGCTCAAATCCTAGCTCTACAAAAGCTTACCAACCACTCGATTAGTCTAGTTAATGAGCTAGATCCTAGGTGAGACCATCTGTGTGAGCATGTGGTGCAGGGCTGGCACAATGCAAGCTTGTGAAGTATGGTTATACCGCTGTCATTACTAAGTCATAAGAAAGGATCCTCTTGAGTAGGTACAATGCTATGGACTGAAGTGTCTATGCACCCCCACCCCCGTATTTTTATGTTAAAGCCCTAACCTTCAATGTTTTGGTATTTGGAGATGAGGCCTTTTGGGAGATGTTTAGGTTTAAATGAGGTCATGGGTGTGGGGCTCTCATGATGGGATTGGTGCCCACCACTAAAGAACAGACCCCTGACCATGTGAGGAGACAACAGCAGGAAGGCAGCCACCTTCAAGGCAGGAGCAGAGCCCTCAGCAGAGCTCAGCTCTCCTGGCACTCTGATCTCAGGCTTTTAGCCTCCAGGACTGTAGGAAGTAAGTGTCTCTTGTTTGAACCACCCAGTCTGTGGGACTTTGTTATAGCAGCCTGGACTGATTAAGACATACAGTCTTGCTGTTCTCGTTCAGTATGAGGCCTGTGAGTGCTAGGTGAAGAGTAAATGAGAATAATGATGACAGACCATGAGAGATGGGGTGGGAATGCAGGTGGGAGTGCGGAATCCATAGTGACCAATGTCAGTGCTCCTGCGTCTCTCTGTTGACCCACTAGACCGTTTCTCTACCACTGGGAAGCAGCTACGTGAGCTGATAACTTTTCCCAAGTAACAGGAACTTGATCTGCCTGCATTTGAGTGCTAGTTTTATGGAAGATTATGGAATGAAGCTTCTGTGTGAGGCTTTGAGTCATGCTGGCCCAGTTAAGGGCACAGACTCCCCCAAGCAGTCAGAAATCTGAATAACTTTTGACCCCCCAAAAACTTAATTTATCATAGCTTCTATTGATTTTATGGTAGTAAATGATAAAATGGACTAGTATTTACATATATTTCATCACATACCTTTTTCTTAATTTTTTCAATAGTTGTTGGCTACACCATTCATCTATGAGTTTTGTCAAATTGTCCCAAATTTCCAAAGCAATTTTCCAATATAGTTATTGAAAAAAATCTGCATAAGTGGATCCTCACAGTTCAAATCCAAGTTGTTAATGGTCAACAGTAGTTAAAAAAATAAATAGAAGATAACAGTGAATAAAGCTCAGGGCTGCCAGAGAAGCTGGATATTGAGGGGGAATTTCCAGAAAGGAGGCATCTGAAGAGAGGAAAACTCAATCTGCATAGGAAATCCCCTCAAATCCTTGGATGACCCCTTATGGCACATCCACTGGGTGATACTTCAAGGGTTCCAGTGAAAACAGCTCAAAGGCAGGAAAAGGGCAGATATTTCAGCTGCTGTCTGCTCCAAGGGAGACAAGAGTTTGTAGTTTGATTTCCACAAACTTAAAGGGGTTTGATAAATGCCTTGGACTGTCCACTGAGATCCCATGGGGGCCACACCCTAGAATACTAGGTGCCAGGACTAAGTAATTCACTCTAATAGTAATGGTGAAACTTAAGCAGACTCAGGATAACAAAGGTTGAACCAAGATTCCACAAGTTCAAGGTCAAGTTCAAGCTGTTAATTCAATTGCCTGCTAATCAAAAATCCACATTCTTCAGGGAAAGATAAAAGAATCCAGAATCTGTGTAATATATCATTTCCAATGACGATTATGAAAGTTTTAAAATCTTAGACATGCCAAAAAAATTAAGTAACTCAATGTCAATTGAAAAGTCAGATAATGGCAGTAAAGATCAAGGGCAACCAAATCTTGGGGAGAAAAGAACAGTTTTGTAGCAGCTATTATAAGGTTCTATAAGAGTTTAAGGAAAAGATCGTCATAATGAATGTGTGGATTGGGAATTATAACTCTGGGGAGAGGAAATCCCTTGACAAAATACCTCTAAAATAGAAATCAGTCAAAGGGAAAAATAAAGTTTAAAACCTGTTTATTGCTTACAAACTGCAGTCAGGGGCCGTCTCTCTTTCCTTCTCTGGCAGAAGCAAACCAGCACTCCCCTCACCTCTCAGGTTCAGATAAACCCTGAGTTGCCCAGGTAATTACCCACTGATATAGAGATGAACTACTCTTCTCCACCCCTGAGGAATGCCTGTTGATATGCAGATGCACTAAACCCAGGCAAGATATTCTGGAAATATTACAATTTTACCCACAGGACTCTTAACAGAAAAAATTATTTTAAAAAATAGCAATTTTAAAACTGAAAATAAATAAATCCAGTGTGGTAGCTTAACAGCAAATTGAGGTTATCCAAAGAAAGGTTGAGTAAAACTGAAGAAATATCAGGAAACATCTCAGTTCAAGAGACTGAGAAAAGAAGATGGAAAAAAAATGATTAATCAGATAACATTAAGGTGAGGATATTAATTGGAGTTCAGCAGAGGAAAAAGAAAAAGTAGAAAAAATTATGAAGAAATAATGGCAAAAAAAATCCTCACATTTGGCAAAAATAAAACAAAACCCCAAAAATATCAGATTCAAAAATCTCAGGGAACCACAACATAAATATGAATAAAACTCCTCTTACCCATATCATAATCAAACTGCCGAAAACAAAGATAAAGAGAAGATCTTGAAAGCAGCCAAAAATGAACAGCAGAGGACATAGTGGAGAACACTGATCTGAGCGCTCTTTGACTTCTCACCTGAAAACACAGTCAAATGGTATTGAGGACTGTGGGTAAAGTGGGGTTCCTGGGGCCAGGATCCTCACTGAACTTAAATGTAACTGGCCTGTTGCTATGCTACCGCTTCCGTACCTTTAGGCAATAAACCATTATTGTGTTAATATAAGGAGTTCAGCCCAGTGCTCTGCCGCAGACTGGGTGGCAGGGCTGCAAGGCTGGAGGAGAGCGGAGCGGAGGGCTGGAGTGGTGGCAGTGCTGAGGACAGAGGCCTGGAGGATGGCTGTGCGGGACGGCTCTGCAGAGAGGCCCAGAGGACATCTGTGCAGGACGGCTGTGCAGAGAGGCCCAGAGGACAGCTATGCAGACAGAGGGGCCCAGAGGCAGAGACCGGCTTGCTGCATCCGAAGCAGCAGTGATAACACAAACTCGCTCTGAGTGAACAGGATTTTAGTGACTGTCCTGCCACCTGGAAATAAAGTTGGGTATAACCTTTTCACCCCAAGAACCCTTTGCTGTAAATTTCTTTGGTCACAGTGAATCTATAGCGAACTTGCCTGGAGCTGAAACTCATTTGCAAGACAAGCACAAATCTCTAAAAGTGCTGAAAGGAAAAAGATCATTAGTACAGAACTCTACATCCAATAGAATGAATGAAGATGAAGCTGTTTTCAGATAAGAATTCATCTAGCAAATTCATCACTAGCAAATCCGTACCACAGGAAATGCTGAAGGAAATTCAGCATTCTGGAGAACTTCCAGAGGGGAGTTAGGGATGGGGCCCAGCTCCCCAGGGCCTTTCTACCAGGGTGATTCCCTGAGAGCTCTGGGGCAGGGTTGCAGCCAGCCTCTGAGGGCCCATTGTTCTCTCTCAGCTGGGAAGGGCGCTTTCTCCTTGTGGCCCAACTCTGCCTGCTCTGGAGCAGAGGAAGATAAACCAGCCCTGCCTGTCTCTCCTTGTCCAGCTCACAAAGGGCTCTCAGTGCCTCACAACGGTCCTATGATGTTCAGCCTTCTGAGCATATTGTCCCCAGTTCATGGATGAGGAAGTTGAGGCCCAGAGGGAGGAAGTGGCTTATTTGATGTCCTATATAAAGAACTGGCACAGCCAGGACTTGGGTTTCCCAGTCCCACGTCTGGTATCGCAGCACAGACTCACAGGCACAACAAGTGCACAGCTAAGCATCGACACTCAGCCTCCCACTCCTGCCGAGTGCACAGCCTGGCGCGGAGGGGCAGGAGGGACCACGGCCTGGAACCTCAGCCCTTGGCAGATGGATGGTTTGACAGCTGTTTTTTTTCCCTCCCTAGATAAGCTTCACATCCTAGGTAATTGGAGCAGGGGTTCTCAGCCCATCTTGTCTTCTCCCTGGATGGGGGTCTGCTGCCGCCACAGGGGCCAAGACAGTCCACCCTCTTCCACAGCATAACCACTACCTTGTCCAGAGGGGATGGGGGGAGAGGGAAGCAGGGACCAGGGTGCCCTCCCTACCTCGTGGATTGAATGAGAGCGTCACCAAAGGGCCAAAGAGTTGTGCTCACGACTGAGGTCGAGAGAGAGATGGCGGGGGAGACTCCGGTCTAGGGTGCCAGAGCATCCAGGTTTCCCTGGGTTCTTGGCATGCAGAACTTCCACTTCTTAAACCTGAGCCGCCCAGTGGTTGGCACCCTGCAAAGTGGACCTGGGCAGCTGTGGGTAAAGTGGGGTTCCTATGGCCAGGATCCTCACTGAACTTGTAACTGGCCTGTTGCTATGCTACCGCTTCCACACCTTTAGGCAATAAGCCATTATTGTGTTAATGTAAAGAGTTCTGCCCAGTGCTCTGCCGGAGACTGGGTGGCGGGGCTGGAAGGCTGTAGGAGAGCGGAGCAGAGGCTGGAGTGGTGGCAGCGCCGAGCGATTGACCTGCCACCTCGAAATAAAGTTGGGTATAACCTTTTCACCCCAAGAATCCTTTGCTGTAAATTTCTTTGGTCACAGTGAATCTATAGAGAACTTGCCTGGGGCTGAAACTCATTTGCAAGACAGCTCATGTGTATATGGGTCCTTCCCACCCAGTCAAAGCTGCTGGATCAGCACCCCCTTCCAACAAAGATACTCAGAGTCCTGAGGGTGGGGGTCCCCAGCTCCTCCGCCCGTCTGGGATTGCTCAGCATTCAACGGGCCCTGCTTTTACCCCCTTCCCCAGGCTTCCAGGAGGCGATCCTCCCAGGTCCTCAAAGCCCTCTTTGAGTAAAGTAAAGAGAGGAGAAACCTGTACCAAACGGATTTCTGACTTCCCTACAGAGTAAAGGGACATAAGGGAAGCAAGTGAGGTTTAATGCAAAGAGTCCCACAGACGTACGCTGGGCTGCGTGCAATTGCACATGAAACATCAGTAAACCTGTTTCCTTATCCTGAAAATGGGATATTAATTTTTTATTTAATTAATTAATTGAATACCACCCTGGAGGATTGTATTAAGCATCAGACGAGCAGCTGCTCAGTGCATGCTTGCAGCTGAGCTTGTTGGAGGGGTCTTTTTGCCCTCAGGCTTGAGAGGAGGTGCCTATGTAGGGCCGGATCTCAGCCAGGTTTCTGTTTCTTTAGGACTTTTGTTATGGAAAACCAGAAAACCTGGACTGGATCTGACGGAAGAACCGAGCGGTACTCGGAGGTCTTGGAAGGTGGAGGTTTATTTTACGCCGGTGGCCTCCAAGGAGAGTGACCTCCGAAGGTCTGAGCCCCGAGGACAGCAGGGCCATGCCTTTTACACATTTACTACAAAGCTGGGGGGGACTCAGCACCCAGGAACCTTTGCATTGGGAGCTACTAGGTCACTGTTGATGTATTCAGGATGCTGGTAATATTTTAATCCATTTCTGTGAAGGTTACCGGGATACTGTACTATAAACTAATGGTCTTCCATGACTATAATCAACAAGCTGTTCCACACCACTGAGTCCCTGTGTGTGGGGGAAACATTGTTACATTGTTTCAATCCCAAGCACCTTGTGATTTCTTTACATTCCTGAAGCCTTAACAGAAACCCCGTTTCCTTGGCTTTCTTGGCTTTCCAACACACCTGCCAAGAGGGAGAGGGACTTGAGAACTTTCTGAGCATTTCCTCATCACTTTGACTGGACTCCAGTGCACACAGTCCCCCAGCGTTGCCCCAGAGAATGGGAGACAGTTGGAAGAGTGTCTTGTAGAGGAGGGCAGGGGAAGAGAATGGAGAGGCTGGGATTTGGGGTGGATGAGGAGGATGTCCCAACTGCTGGAAACGGGGAGGCTCAGAGGAGGATGTATTCCATGATGTCCAGGCCTCTAGAGTTCCTCGGCACAGAGATGTAGGTGTGGGGCAGGGGGGACCTTCACCTGGAGCCTAGCCCCCACCGGGCCTCCCTGATCCCTGGCACCTGGCAGGCTGGGGGACCAGTGGAAGGAGCCATCTCCTCCGGGCTGTGCCAGTGCCCAACGGTCTGCCCCCCTTCTCCCTAAGGCCCTGTCTGGGGT
>JAQQAC010017683.1:21464384-21587968 GCA_029783875.1 Phataginus tricuspis | reverse complement strand
CTCTGCTTTGCTCTAGCGGACCTCAGGCCCCAGAAGCCAACTAGGCCTCCACCTCATGGAGGCTGCTCCTCTGAAACTTTCTTGGGCCCACTGCCCAGCTCACAGATCCCGGGCACACCTATTCATTTCGGCCTACCAACCTCCAGCCCCGGCACCCATTCCCACTCACCCAACGGAACCTGCCCATGAAGCCAAGTTTCACCATTCTGGGCCTGCCCGTTTCCACCTGGGCCCACCAAGGCTGGTTCTGGGGACACGGGCACTCCAGTCTAGGTCAAGACTCAGCCCAAGACTCTCTTCCACTTTCCAAGTCCGGCTCTCTTCCCCTCTGCCCCCTGCCCTCCAACCTCATGCCCCAGCCTTGGGCCCAACTATCCCTCCTCTTTCCTCAGATCAGCATTTTCCCTCTAGATCCAGTCTGTCTTCCCTTGGGCTCCCTGGGGCTTGGGGAGCTGAACTGGAGGCCTCACGTGACCCGGGCGTCCTGGCTGTCACACCAGACCAGAACCCAGCCTCTTCCTTCCCACTTCTTTACTAGGTGTCGGTGGATGTGGACTTGACTGTGGACAAGGCATCACCTCAAGCCCCCCTGGGTGGGCATGAGGGCTCCAGAAATAGCCATTCAACTATTTTCCAAAGCTGAATTCACAGTTCTCCGTCCCCTCATTTCTGTCCCCATCTTTCTGCATGCTGTAGGCTCCTTGGCGTCTTGGACCAGCTTTCCTTGAATTCCATCACCTTCAGGATGTCCCCTGGCTTCCTGGTGAGAAACCAGGACAGGGTCAGAGGGGCCCAGATTTTGTAGGAAAGGCAGCGCGGGGAGAGGCAGCGTTCTTGGTCTCTGAGCGGGGAGTCCGCGTGCGGTGCCTCCTTGCGCACTGAGACCGGCCTGTGGCCAGCCTTCTCTGCAGCATCCCCCTTCCTTCTCCTGCGCCTGTGTCTGGCACGAGCGGAGCTCCTGGGGGCGTCCCACGAGATCCTGTGTTCGGGGCTGGGCAAGGCGCTCTGTACCCCCGGAGAGCGGTGCCCTCACCGGCCCAGCAGCCCGCGCTCCCCTCCAGGCCCGGAGGTGCAGCAGGTCCCTTTAAGGGGGCTCCCCGAGGGCTGTGGGCGGGCCGGGCCCGCCCACACTCGGCCGCCGCCCTGCGGGCGCCAGCGCCTTCCCGGGTCCGCGCGCCGCTCCCGCCCGCTCCGCGGCCTCTGCAGGCCCGGCCTCGCTCGCCCGCCCGCCCGCGCCCTCGGCCGCCCGGCATCCCGGCCGCGCAGCCCCTCCCCGCGTCCCCATGTCGGCCGCGCCCGCCTACAGCGAAGACAAGGGCGGCTCCGCCGGCCCCGGGGAGCCCGAGTACGGCCACGACCCGGCGAGCGGCGGCATCTTCTCCTCCGACTACAAGAGGTGAGCGCGCCCGCCCGCTGGGCCCGGCCGGCAGCCGCGCCGGCACCATGGACAGCGCCCTGCCGCCGGTTCTGGCCGACCGGGAGCCCCCGCGGCCTTAGGCGCCCGCTCCCCGCCCACCGGGGGCCCTGGGGAGGCGCGGGCTGGGGGCGCCGGGGACTGGGGGAGGGGGCCGCAGGCTGAAGGGGGTGGGTCACCGGGACGCGGGAGGGGCGCAGGTGGTGGAGGGTGCTCCGGGCCTCCCGCCAGGTGTCCTCCTGTCTGTGGGTGTGGGTACAGGGTCCCCGCCTTTCCCGCGCGCAGTGAGTGTGCCCCGAAAGAACGTGGAGCGGGGTCCGAGTCTGCGAGCTGGAGCCTGAGGAAGCTGGAGGCTGGGGCCTGATCGGAGGCCGCCGGGGCCGGGACTCTACCTCCAAATATGCAGGCGGGCCCCTCCTGCAAATCCGTTTTCCCCCTTTCTGGGCCCTGCCCTCATCCTGCCGCTGCTGCCCACATTGCCCCTGCATGGCGACCCTGCTTTAACTGCTCTCTCTGTCTTCCCTTCTACCCTTGGCTCATTCGTTGACCCCTAAATTCTGAAACAAGCATTTTTAAGGGCCTGCTGTGCTGAGTCTAGTCCTCGGCACTGTGATGCAGCAGCGAACAGGACACAGCCCCCCCCCCTGCCCTCAAGCTGCTCCAGAGAGGGTGCAGAGGAAGGGCCGTCAGTGACGATTCAGTGTAGTGGGGGCGGTGGGAGCGTGGGAGGAGCTGGTCCCGGCCTTGGGGGAGGGGACGGTGTGGGATGCCCAGCAGAGGAAGGGGCTTGTAGAGAGGTGCGGAAACCGTCACAGGTTTTGTAGGCAAGTGCTAGTGGGTGTGGCCAGAATTGTGGTGCAAGCCACTGGAGTGGGCAGAAATGAGGGTGGGGAGATGCCAGGTTGGGGGAGGCCCACCGGAGGGTTCTGAGCAGGTGATGTGTGGGGTTTGCTGTTTCAGAAGGATGCCAGGTTGGGTGGTGGAGAGGGGGTTGGGGTGTGCTGGCTGAGCAGGGAACAAGCTAGGAGGTGTTAAAAGGGGGGATGTGATGGTGGCCTGTCCCCTGGGGGGGCAGAGGATCTGAGCTATTGAGGAGGCAGAAGCCACAGGTCTGATGACTAACGGGGAGGTGGGGAGAGGAAGGAAAATGTAAGGGTAACACTCCGGTTACTAGTTCTTGTAACTGGAGAGACGGTGTTATACACTGATTGGAAATGAAGATGTTACAAGCAAATTCGGGCAGAAATAATGTTGAGCCTGGCTTTTGACATGCTGAGATTGTAAACTCAGGGTCATTCAAGTCTAGTAGATAGCTGGACATCGGGATTTGGATTCCAGGAGAGATTGTTAACACACACACACACACACACACACACACACACACGCACACACGCACGCACGCACGCATGCACATACACATATCAAAGCCACAGAGGAAGTAAATATAACCCAGGGAGAGTGTATAAAATGTGTTCAGACAGGACACAACACGGCACAGATATGAACCTTCAAGACCCGGATTAGGGGTGACCAGAGAGCAGGGGAGAAGTTCCAAGGCGAATAGGAAAAAGTAAACCAAAGGCAGGAGGAAAAGAAAGTGTGGTTTCAAGGAGGAAGCAATCAACAATGCCAGTGCCACTGACGTCAATTCAAACAAGAGAAGAATCTTGAGCAGGGGTTCAACAAAGAGCAGGTCAGCCCCTCCCTGCCCCACGCCCCACCTCTTGCCCTGGGACCCCAGGTCTGGCAAAGTCAGGAGAGGAAGGAGATTATTTCTAACAGTTCTAGACATACAAAAGAGTTGAGTGAATACTACAAGGAATGCATAGTTCCCGTCCACTGGGAGCCAGCCATTGTTGGCGTTGTGCCATATTTGCTCTATCTGACCATTTACCCATAACTGTTTTTGGCAGAACCATATAAATTGCAGACATTGGCCCCTCAGCCCTACATTCTAAGCAGCATCTAAAGCCAGATTACAGTGAATAGGAAGTGAATAAATAAAACACAGTGAGTAGGCATCTTGCTTTCAAGAAGGTAAACTCTGAAGGGGAGAAAGGGAGAGAGTTGCTGGAGGACAACATTGATTCCAGAAGATTTGTTTATTTTATTTTTGTTATTATTATTTTATTAGGATGGGAGAGCCTAGTGTAAATTAAACTGCTGATGGAGAGGAGCCAGCAGTGTGGGAGAGGCCGCAGGGATTCGAAGGAGGCATAGACCCCTGAGTGGGGGGTGGGAGGCCTGGCCTGGCTTCCAGGAGGACCAGCTCAGTCCAGAGGGAGGAGGGAGGAGGGGAGGAGGCAGGTGTTTGGGAGCTACAGGGAGTTTCATCCGAGGCTTTTCATTTTCTTTTAGAAGCGAGTAGTGAAGCTGTAAGAACAGGGCAAGGCTGCTGGTAGGGATTTGAGGAGTGCTGGGGGTGTTTGAAATACAGGGACTAGAGCCAGCCGCTCCTGGCAGGGCAGGGGCTGTGGGGACCAGAGGGCCAAGGACAGGAGTGAGAGAACCGTTAGCGGGATGCATCTTGGCGCCTGGGCCGGGAAGGGAGAGAGCAGAGATGAGGGAAGGCTGATAGGGGAGGAGGGATCAAGGGCCTGGCCCTGGAGAGACAGGTGAGGGTCAGGAGGGTCAGGGTCCGAGCGGGAAGGGGGTGTACACGGGTCCCGAGGAAGAGCAGGCCCCGGGAGGCAGGGGTCCAGGTGTGGCGTGAGCGTCGAGGTGAGGAGGGCATCTCACCTCTGGTTCAGCTCCCCTGGCCCCTCCCTAGTCCCCTGCCCAGAGATGGGAGGTTGACTCCAGTCCCCACCCTTCTCCCCATCCTGAGTCCTTGTCTCTGTGCAGTGAAAAGGAAACCAGGGCCTCCCTCCCTGCTGGTGTCCGGTTTCTGAAGTTCAGGGGCGGGCCGCTGGTGACAGCGACGGCGTCTCCAGCTCCCTGGCCAGCTCAGCCCCATCTCGGAGCAGGACCTGGTGTCGGATGCAGCGGTTCCTGCAGCTCCCGGGGGCAGTGGTGCGGCCAGGGGCCAGAGGGGCCTGTGAGGCTGATCGGGAGGCTGCCAGCCCTGTGCTGGCCCCCGAAGGCGGGCCCCCGCCCTGGTACCAGGCCCTGCAGCCGGAGGAGCTTCGATGGCTGCAGGCCCCGGAGGAAGACACAACCCCAGAAGCGGCCCTGGAGGGACCCTACCCAGAACCTGGCCAGAGCCAGCCGCTGCGGTACAGGGGAGCCCCGGGGGCCCTCACCCAGCCAGCCCGGGGGGCACGGGATGGCAGCTGCCACCCTCAGCCCCGACTCCTTCAGGGCCCGCCTCCTCTGGGGTGGCCTGGGCCGGTTTAGGGTCCCAGCGGGAGAGGGCTCTCCAGAGGGCCCAAGACAGGAGCTGTGAGTAGCATTTGGGGCACGTGAGCTTGACTCCTGGAAGCTCTGAGGGGAGGGGGATAGTAAAATATTTGAAGGTTGAGGTCTCACCTCAAGCTGGCTGCCCGGGTCCTGGCTCGAGTGGGCTCCGGGGGAGGCCTGGAGGCCGAGGAAAGCACAGTGGGCCAGCCTGTGCTGGCTGGTGGCGGGGAACTTAGTGGAGGCGAGGGAGAAAGGCATACCTCGGTGGGGTAAACGTGTGGCCTCAAAGGCCACGTCTTACCCCTGCTGGATCCGGCAGCCCCTGGGAGAGTCCCTGAGGCCAGGCCCTCCGACCTGTAAGGGGATCCGACCACGGGGGGTCATGTTTCGTGGTCTTACGTGTGTTGCTGTGTCTCTCTGCCTTCCTCTCCCCCTGGGCACACGGGTTGCTGGCAGTGCAAGGGGCCCAGGCTGGGCCTACCCCAAGGGAGCTGCTGGTGGCGGGTGTCTGACCCGCCTGGGCTTTGGTTGCCCCCTACCCAGCCCCGCCCCCGCTCAGTTCCCCTCAGCCCGGGGCCCTGGGGGACTTGGGGGACCAGAGCACTGGGTGGGCGGGACGGTATGTCCTGGGTGTGTGCAGTTGACAGGAGCCTGAGGCATGTGGGGGGGTGGTGAGGACAGCTGGTGTGAGGAAGTCTGTGTCAGAGAGCACCCAGAGTCAGGGGCAGGGCAACGCCCGACAGCTCCCAGTGACCAGGGAGGACACCACCCGGCCCTCAGGAGGGGGTCAGAGGATCCCCAAGGCTGGGTGTGTTTGATCTTAGAAGGCTCAGTCTATCATCTGGCCATTTCGGCAGATGACACCTGAGTGGCCGGGTTCTGTTAAAAGGTGCGTGTGTGTGTGTGCGCGCGTGTGGTGTGTGTCTGGAGGGACACACGTGTAGAATGTGTTTCTTGGAGGACTTTCATGTCTACATGAGGTTGTGGGGGGAGTATGGAGAGGTCTCGAGGTGGGCAAGGGTCCGTGGGGCTGTGTGTGGGGGTGTCTGTGGGGATGTGCAGGGGAGGTCTGTGTGTCTGTAGGTGTGCAGGTTTGTGTGGGAAGTGCCTGTAGATGTGGTGTATGTGTTGTGATTGTGTGTGTTTCTGTGGGGTTTGTGTGTGTGTGTGTGTGTGTGTGTGTGTAGGGGTTATGTATGGATTGTGTGTGTCTGGGGGCCGTGTGTCTGGGGGGCATGGGGATGTCTCCGCGGTGGTGTGTCTGGGGGAGAGAAACGGGTGTGTGTTTGGTGGTCCCGGTGCTTGGTGGGGGAGTCCAGGGGTGTGTGAGGAGGGCCCTGGGCGTGCTGAGGCATGCGTCTGGATGCTGGGGAAGGTGGTGCGCAGCTCTGTCATTCTTCCCAGACCCTCAGGGCTGCCCAGCCTCAGCTGAATGGCCAGTGCCTCTGTCTATGTCCCTGTGGTGCTCAGCTCCGTCTCCCTAGGAACTGGCCACCTGGTTTGTGATTGGGAGAGTGACAGCATAGTCGTCTTCTGGCCCGGGCTTGGCCAGGGAGACTAGAAAATGTCCCCTGGTTTGGGGGGCATCTCCCCAAGTCGGGAAGGTTTAGATGACATGCCTGGGGCTGGCTATCTCCTGCCCTCATCCGATAGCCGGCAGGTCTTCTGTGCCCCGGAAGGCATCGTCTTCCCATTTTGCTCTCCATCAAAAATGTCTTCAGGAAAAAGACACTTTCTAAAATCCTTGGAGCATCCATTTTTTAGCACACCTTCTGCCTTTTCTGATTTTCTCTGTTAAGCCCTCCCACACTTCTGCCAGTGCAGCCCTCTGGCCGGGGCTGTGTTATGCTGGGCTCTCCTCTCCCCCTCAGCTTTGGTCACCTACTCATTTCTCAGCGTCAGCAGCAGTCACATTTTCCTCTTTATGACTTATTCTCCTGCTCTTTCTTCTCCTAATATTGCTCTCTCTAATTTCTGACTTTCTATTACTTCTAAATGTTTTGTTTCTGTGACTAACTTTGCACACATTGCTTTTTAATTTCTACCACTGATGATACTTCTCCAGGCTGGGTTCTCATGCCTGGATCAAGACCTGTGGGTCATCAGAGGGCCATCTGGGGGATTAGAGAATGTGCAGGTCTCCACACACAGCTGCTCACATTTTGGAGTTGTCTCAGTGGCATACGAGTGTGTCTGTTGCCACACAGCTCTAGCAGCTGTGTATACACACATTTTTCCTTGGATTTATTTGCAATTCTCTATTCATGTCTTTGACAACCAGTCTCTGGACCTCTGAGTATGGTTGGGCAGGTTATTCACTGCACAAGGGTACCTGGCCAAGGAATACAAGACCATGCTCCTTCTGCTGTATGGAGAGCAACAGCTCAGGGCTGTGTCTTCTGGAGGGGCCAGCAGTGGGCTGACAGGTGTGCAGCAGCCCTGACAGTGAGTGCTGGATACGGACCCTACATTTGTATCAGTACTCTACCTATTTTGAATATTAAACTTTTTTTTTTACCATATCCCAAATCATTTCTTTTCTGTTGCTGTTATGGGCTGAATTCTGCCCCCCTCAAATTCACATGTTGAAGTCCTGACCCCCCAGCACTTCAGAATGTGACTATATTTGGAGGTAGGGCATTTGAAGAGGTGATTCAGATCGAATGACGTTAGAAGGGTGGGCACTAGCCCAATATGATCGGTGTCCTTAGAAGAAGAGGAAATTCAGGCGGGAAAACAGCCGTCCACAAGCTAAGGAGAGAGGCCTCTGAAGAAACAGCCTTGCTGCCCTCTTGATTACAGACTCCCAGCCTACAGAATTGCAGGAAAATAAACTCCTGTTGTTTCAGCCGCCCACCCAGTCTGTGGTACATGTTTATGGCAGCCCTAGCAAAGGCATATAGCTGCCTTATATTTTTTCTTAAATTTAGTTTTCTGTACCAAAGTTAAAAAAAAAATTTAACCTAGCTACCTTGTTACTGAGGATTTTATGGCCTTAAAAATTTTTCCCTTCCTCACCTATATTTAAGATTAGTTTGACTATTAAACACATGGGACTTTATTTTGGTGTGAGATACGTGCATAACAGTTAAACTGTCTGCTGCACAGAAGTCCCCACTGCAGCGTTTATTAGTAAGGGGGAGAAGGGTCTTTCTTCCATTGGTGCTGTTTGTTTCCAACCTGTCAGCTTAGGTCCAGTTATGAAACTTCCCCCATAACCTTTGTCTTTCTGCTTCTAACGCGGCGCCACAGAGCTGTCTTCTGTCTCGTTGTTTTGTGCTTTGAATTCTGACAAGGCGCGTTGTCTGCCATTGTTTCAATCACTGTTCTCTTCTTTCCCCCAAATAGTCTTTGGAGTTATTTCCTACTGATTTATTTTTCCCAGATGAATTTTGCCGTCACATCACAAAATTTGACCCAATGTCTCTGCTGAAATTTCAATGGCCGTTGCATGGAACTTACGTGTTGCCTAGGGGACCACCTTTATTCCCCGGAGCCATGGCCATGTACAAGGGGCTGTTTATTCACATCTTTGCTTATTTCTCCCAGTAGCGTTTTCTAACTTCCCTGGATGGCCGTTGAATGTTGAGTGACAGGTATGCCCTTGTTGTGAGGTCATCGTAACAGACCCTGGAGTGTCTGGAGCCTGTCTGGTCTTTGGAACCAGCTCAGTCTGCGGGGTCAGAGCTGGGAACACACTCGGTGGGGCAAGGCTATCCTGCTCTTATTTTGACACCACCTCCTTTCCACCGGCTCCGGGTCCTCCCCATCTGTCCAACTGGCCATTTCCTGGGAAGGGTCTGTACCCATCTACCTCAAACCCTTCCCAATGCTTTATGTTCCCAGCTGTATTATTTCCCAGGGCTGCTGTAACAAAGTACCACAAACTGGCTGGCTTAGAACAACAGAAATTTTATTGCCTCACAATTCTGGAGGCTAGAAGCCCCAAATCAAGGTGTCAGCAGGGTCCTGCTCCCTCTGGAACCTATGGGAGAATCCTTCCTGCCCTTTCCCACCTTCTGGCAGTTCCCTGGTAATTTTTGGTGCCCCCTGACCTGTAGGTGGATCGCTCCCATCTTCCACTTCGCGTGCATTCTCCCTGCATCTCTGTCTTTTCACAAGGCCATCTTCTTCTAGGAGCACCAGACACGTTGGGTTAGGGATCCACCCTACTCCAGTGTGGCCTCATCCTGATTACAACTGCAAGAACTCTATTTCCAAATAATCACATTCTGGGGGAGTAGGAGTTAGGCCTTCATGCTTTTTGAGGGGGCACAAGTCAACCCATAGCATTGGCTGGCCCACACGGTTCTCCTGGCCCGAGCCCTTGGTCTGTACTTCACTGCCTCCCCTCTGTCGGGTTCTGCCTGAGCGCGCCCTGCCTAGGTCCCTGCTTTCTGCCGGAGCCTCCTGATGGATACCCCACCGCACCCTTGTGGCCGCAGTGACGTCTTGTGCTCCCACCAGGCATGACGACCTGAAGGAGATGCTGGACGCCAACAAGGATTCCCTCAAGCTGGAGGCCATGAAGAGGATTGTGGCGGTGAGCAGGGAAGGGGGACGGGTGGGATCAAAGAGCAGCTCCCCTTGGCCCCCGGCGGACCTTCCCCTAACGAGTGCTGGCTGCCTCCCTCCTCCTTCCCTCCCTGGACCCCACCACCCAGATGATCGCCAGGGGAAAGAACGCCTCGGACCTGTTTCCTGCCGTGGTGAAGAACGTGGCCTGTAAGAACATAGAGGTGAGCACCCCAGGGGGCGGTGACATCTCTTGGGGTGGGGGCACTGGTCCCTCTGAGCAACCTGCTGTCCCCCAGGTGAAGAAGCTCGTCTATGTGTACCTGGTGCGCTACGCGGAGGAGCAGCAAGACCTGGCCCTGCTGTCCATCTCCACCTTCCAGCGGGGCCTGAAGGTCAGAAGCCCCAGTTCACCTCCCGGGCCCGGGCCTCATTGGCGCTGCCTTGGAGGAGTGGGCCTGGGGAGAGGCCTGAGCGTGGGGGCAGGTTCTGGAGGCCGTGCCCTATCTGCCCAAAGCAGGGAGGGTGAGAGTCGGGGGGGAGGACCAGTCAGACCCTCGGAGGCGGGAGGTCCCTGGGAAGGCACATGACGGACCCAGTGGGTGCCCAGAGACCGTGGTCACCTCCTCCAAGGAGCCTGTGGTAATGGCTGCCTCAAACATGTACCACTGGAGCCCCAACGGTGCAGCGCCCCTGGGCCCTCACCCAGCGGGTGTAAAGGAACTGCGGCCCACAGCCAGACAGCAGTTGGCCTCCTTAAGACAGACTCAGTGAGGGGAGTGCCCAGGGCGTCCCAGCCCTGGCACTGGCCAACTGCCTGGTCTAAGTGTCTGCAGAGAACACTGACCGGGACCTTTTTATCCGGAAGTTGGTAAGGAGGACAAAAGGTTTACTGAAACAAACGAGCTCCACTGAGAGGAGAACAAAGTTTATCATTAGAAAGAGCTGCCTCAGACACGGAAGGTCAGCACAGAGGCGGAAACACATGGCTGTTCTGTTTTCAGTAAGTTCAGCACAGCCAATGGTTCCTCTAGAGTTGGAACAAATGGATTGTTCTTCTGTTTAGCACCAGGAGAAGCTGACTTGCCATGGATGCCCCAATGTATGCACAATACCCACCTTTACAGACCTGGCTCACACCTGCTGTGAAATGCTCTTTGAGGCTCGCAGGGGTTGAAATTGACTAAGGGAAGGGCTGTGGGAAGTGGGAAGGTTCAAGTCCTTTAGAACGGAGGGGAGGCTGCGTCCTCCAGCCGTGTAAACTGAATATTCTCACCTATTGTATGTTAAGTGCACGGCTGGCAGTCTCCACTGGGTGCTTGTCTGGGAGATAAGCTATCTCCAGTTCCCATTCCTGAGAGAGGGACTCTGGACGTCCTGCTCATCCTTTCATGTCCAGCTGGTTCTGTGTGTTGCTGAGCAGACAGAATTGCCTGCCTGAGTTGAGGTCCACCCCTGGTTCGATCTGCCGTGGCCAGCAGGAGGGGTCGGCAAACCTGCTTCCCCGAGGTGGGGCAGAAGCACAGGCACTTGCGTAGACCATTCATTCATTCAGCAAATACTTGGGTGTTTCTGTGCCACGCATTGTGCTTTTTAAGTCAAAACCATAGGAACTATCTCAGATTGTCAAGTAGTCTTTTGGTTTGAATCAACGTCACATCATTTTAAACCATTCTGGAATTCTTGCACAGATTTTATATTCACCTGTAGTTTCTACAGTCTGCCCCTTTTCCTCTTAGAAAACGAGAGGTCTTTTAGTCCACTCAATGCAATGATTTCTCTACAAGAGTGGTCAGCAAACTTCTTCTATAGGCTTTGCATGCCATATAGTCTCAACCACCACTTTGCCCATGGTGCAAAAGCAGCCATAAATGAGTGGGCATGTCTGGGCTCCAATGAATCTTTATTTGTAAAAAAGGCAGAAGACAGATTTGGCCTGAAGGCCATAGCGTGCTTACCTTTGCTCTAGGACATCTCTGACCAGCCATGTCCAGTGGTAGAGACATCACTTCATAAGGCAACTCCCTCCATCTTAAGAAAACTACAACTTATTTATATTGTGTCAAAACCTCCATAGCTATAATTTCTAAAAATGTATTTCAGACTCATAAAAGGCCTAAAGAATAACATCGTGAATATCTATATACCCAGCATAAGAAATGAAACATCTATCTTCTTACTGTTTTTTTGGCTCTCCTGCACGCCAGAACCAGACTTTTCCACCCAGTGTTCTCCCTTCTTTCTATCCACCCATGCAGAGGCTGCATTTGCTTTCTTAGCGGCCCGCAGATGTAGTTGGCTCGATTCAGACACATATCCAGCTGGCAATCAGATAATCTAGGTCTCCCTACAATCCTGTCTTTCTGTGACTGGTCCCTTGAATCCTCCATGAAACACTACTATATTTCATTTTATTGGTTTAACACAGGATCCAAGCCAGGGTGATTCTGAATCAATTTTGTCCTCCTGATTTTGCATCTTCCCCCAAGATGTTGATAAGCTATTCAATCCAGGGCCACAGCCTGTGAGTCCCTTAGCACATCATGTGTCCAGGTAACGCTGATCTGTTCATTAACTCTCGCCAAGTACAACGTTTTACCAAGTGTGGGAGCATCTCACTGTACAGTCAGCTGGCATTTTCCCATCTTGCTAAGAAGGATCTTATTCAGTAGCAAGAAAATTTCTTAACACCTTTCATGTGTAAAGGGCTGTGGCGATATGGAGATAAAATAGACATGAATGTTCCTCTTAAAATGCATATATATTAAGTAAAACGAAAGACCCATGTCCATGGTAATCCAGGAAATGTGAAGAGACTCCCGTAGATGCCTCGCTGAAGTCAAGGTGTTGACATCTACCACTAGCTACCTTATCAAAAAGGAAAATGGATTTTTTTTGGTAACTTCCTGTGAATCCATGGTAATTTCCCCCCAAAAAATATTAAAAAAAAAAAAAAGGTTTTAGTGGTGGATGGGATATGATTTGACTGTAGGAAAATACTAACTCTTAGCTTTGTAAATAAGCTAAACCATCTATTTAAAAATCAATTCCAGAATTTTGACTGGGATCACCATTACTGTCACCTAAGATGTCCTGGCTCTCGCCCTCCTCCTTGTAGAAGGCCAGGAGGGCGCCTCCCCCGCCGCGCACCCGTCTCTGAGATTAGTGTCATTGACAGCGGCTGCTGTCGCTCTTGAGGTCCCGTGATCATGACGCGCTGTGTCTAAGGCCCTTCTGGGGCGTTGATAGGACGCAACGGAAGCAAAGCCATAACCTGTTGTTTTAAACACCACGGAGGAGAGGAAGAAGAGCGGCGTTTGAGAGCTTGCTGGGAAAGAGGAATATAACTCTGGAAGGGAGACCAGCTTGCATTTGCTGGCAGTCACCTTGGCATAAACACAGATCCCCCCCCACTCCCGCCCCAACCCTCACCCCCAATTCCTAAGGAACAGGAGGTGTTTCAGGATCAGGTGTTCTCAAAAGTTTTCCACTGTTCCTGAAAGTGAAGCAGCTCATTGCCACACCTGTTCAGATGTCCTGTTTCTGCAGCCAAGTCCAGGAGTTAGTGCCCCCAAGCAGTGCCCACCAGGTGCCTGGCACTGGCACATACTCCGGCTCAGACAGGAGGCAGGGAAGCAAGAGCTGGGGTCGCTAGGGACAGTGAAGTCCCCTGTTGTGGCCCTTTCCATCGGGCCACCTGGTGCTCTCACGGCTCTGCCTCCACTTCTGCGCTTAGGACCCCAACCAGCTGATCCGGGCCAGTGCCCTCCGCGTCCTCTCCAGCATCCGCGTGCCCATCATTGTGCCCATCATGATGCTGGCCATCAAGGAAGCGGCCTCGGACATGTCACCTTATGTGCGGAAAACAGCTGCCCACGCCATCCCTAAGCTCTACAGGTATGCCCCAGCCCTGCCCTTCGCTCCTCAAGGCAGCAGCTCCCAAGCCGCCTGTCCACCCCTGGTCTCACCCAAGTCTCGCAGGCTGCCCTTCCTAAGCTCCAGATGGCCTAAAGGAGCTTAGAGAGCTGACAGGGAGGGAGGATGCTGGAGGGGGTGGCTCTCGCCTTTGTGAACAGGCTTGGGGTGTGGGAGGTGGCACGGCTTGGCCAGATGGTGGGAAGGCTGAAGAGGCAGGGGTGGGGTGCAAAGCGCTCTCAACGGTCTCTGGTCTCTCCTTCAGTCTGGATTCGGACCAGAAGGACCAGCTGATAGAGGTCATTGAGAAGCTTCTGGCCGACAAGACCACGGTGCGGCCGTGGGCACAGAGGGGTGGGCGGGGTGTGTGGCCCCTCCGCCCTCCCAGCCACCCTCTGGCCTCTCCTTCCCCAGCTGGTGGCGGGCAGCGTGGTGATGGCCTTCGAGGAGGTGTGCCCGGAGCGCATTGACCTGATCCACAAGAACTACCGGAAGCTCTGCAACCTGCTCATCGACGTGGAGGAGTGGGGCCAGGTGGTCATCATCAGCATGCTCACGCGCTACGCGCGCACGCAGTTCCTCAGCCCCACCCAGAACGTGAGTGGCCGGCGCGCGCGGCCCCGCCCTCCCGGCGCCGCGGGCCGGAGGCGCCCACTGCCCCCCGTCACCCCCTCCAGGAGTCTCTGCTGGAGGAGAACCCCGAGAAAGCCTTCTACGGCTCGGAGGAGGACGAGGCCAAGGGCCCGGGGTCGGAGGAGGCGTCCTCCGCGGCGCTGCCGGCCCGAAAGCCCTACGTCATGGACCCCGACCACCGGCTGCTGCTGCGCAACACCAAGCCGCTGCTGCAGAGCCGCAGCGCCGCGGTGGTCATGGCGGTGGCGCAGCTCTACTTCCACCTGGCGCCCAAGGCCGAGGTGGGCGTCATCGCCAAGGCGCTCGTGCGCCTGCTGCGGAGCCACAGGTGCGTCCGCCCCGCCCCACCTGCTCCAGCCGCGCCTCTCGCGCATGCAGCGCGCATCCTGCCTCCCAGCCGGTCCTCCTGGCCCCGCGCCGACCCAGCCCTGCCTCCCGCCCTCCCAGTGTGGCCCTCCCCACACGGGGCCTCTCCTCCTGTTTGGCCCACCTCCCCCCGCCTTGTCCCTGTCCCAGCCGAGGGGCCCAGGAACCTCTGACCTGTCCTTTCTGCAGTGAGGTGCAGTACGTGGTGCTCCAGAACGTGGCCACCATGTCCATCAAGCGCCGGGTGAGCAAGTGACTCAGGCCTGACGTCGCAGGCCGGGGGTGGCTTGTGCAGGCTCTGGGGAAAGCCGGATGGGGTAATGCCTTGGCTGTGCAGAGCGTGGTGAGGGGAGACCCCAAACGCAGGTGGTGGACCAGAGCCTAGGTTCTGAGGGCCACTGAGGGAGGAAAGGCCGGTGGAGAAAGAGCCCCTCAGATCTGGGGAGGAGCGGGGGAGAACTGAGGAGTGGAGGCCAGTGGGGACAGGAAGGGTACTGGGCGGTGGTGGGTGGCTTGGAAGAGAGGCAGGTCACTGCTAAGGTGGACCCCCCTGGGGCCGCCTCTCTTTTGCCAGGGTATGTTTGAGCCCTACCTGAAGAGCTTCTACATCAGGTCCACCGATCCCACCCAGATCAAGATTCTGAAGGTGAGTGAGGGACAGAAGTGCACATGGCCTGTCTGCACCCCCATCCACACCCCCGCCAACCCACCCAAATATCCACCATGGCCACCTTGGTGCCTTCCTATTCCTGGGGCTGAGCCCAGAGCCACTCCAGCCAGGAGCCTTTGCTCAGGAAACCAGGCCAACAGGTGGGGGGCAGGGCAGAGGGAGCCGCCCTTCGTGACAGGTGCCTGTCACACACCTGCTGCTGTGCACCTATGAAGAGCCTTCATTTCCATGATGTCCTTGGAAAGTGGACATTAGCTCCATTTTATAAACATGTAGACTCGGAGCTGAAGTAACAGCCCCAAGGTCAGTTCTTCTGTCTCCAGAGCTCATCCTTTTCCCCCTGCAGTCTTCCACCTTCCACCCGGTGTTCTAACCCCCATGCAGCTATCCCGTCGGGCTTTCACACACAAATACACCCACAGAAAAAGTGGCAGGAGCCTGAGCCCACGTTCTATTCCTGCTCTGCCTCCTCATTATGGAGTCACCTCGTGCAGCAGCAGTGAGAACGAACCCTCTGACACATCTGTCAGTCGCACAGCTAGATCTAGGGGTGCAAGAGAGAGCGCACTGATGTGTCACCCTGCCCTTCTGGGGTTCACGTTCTGGCTGGGGTAAGGAGGACACACTGAGCAGCTAAGCACAAAACAAGTGTAGAAATCATTTGCAAAATGTGGCATGGAAGAGAAGTGCAGCGAGCTATGAGCATAAAACTGGGGAACCTGATCTAGTCTGATGTCAGCGAAGGTTTCCTTCAGGAGGTGAGCCTCGAGTTGAGGCCTGAGAAATAAACTTATTTCTGCCTCCTGAGGCAGGAAGACATCTGACAAAAGGCCAGTGTGCCTGGGTCTTTGGTGGGAGGTCTGAGGTAGATGGTGGTCAAATCATTCAGGGACTCAGACTGTGGTAAGGGTGTTGCTGTTTATTCTAAGGCAATAGGGGCCCTGAAGATTTCACTGGCCGTAGAGAGGCGACATATCATGCTATAAGCACACTCTGTCAGGGAGTCCACTTAGGAGGCAAGCTGTCCTCCTGCATTTGGACACGCTTCGTGATCTGGTCCCTCATCAGTCTAAGGGTGATGCAGGGCCATCCTGAGCATGTTATCTGGTCTACAAAGTATGTTGGAATAAAGGGTTGTGAAGGCGCAGAAGGCCCACTGGCTGCCCTGCACATTTTCTGCCGCCCTGCAGCTGGAAGTGTTGACCAACCTGGCCAATGAGACCAACATCCCTACTGTCCTACGGGAATTCCAGGTATGAGCCAGGGCCGGCTCCCAGCCAGGGGGGCCCAGGAGCGCTGCCCCACAGCCATTGTGCTCAGTGAGAAACGTCCTGGTGGCTCAGACCTTCTCTTAAGAGCCCAAAGTGGAGAAACCAATCATGGGTCCTCTCCCGATGCCGGCTGCTGGCTTTGGCTTAGGCAGTCACTGGGAGATGGCTGAGAGTGTCACTCCCTCTCCCAGTTTAGTCTCTGGCTTTGTGAGTCATTAAATGAGGGGGGACAGCCTTCCTGAAGGTCACCCTCAAGCTTGCAGAGTCACTGAGGGTCACTGCCTGTGTGGTGTCCCGCAGACCTACATTCGCAGCATGGACAAGGACTTCGTCGCAGCCACAATCCAGGCCATTGGACGCTGTGCGACTAACATAGGCCGAGTGCGTGACACCTGCCTCAACGGCCTGGTGCAGCTGCTGTCCAACCGTGATGGTCGGTGTCTGTCTGTCCGATGACCAGGGGGTGTCTGCCTGCATGTCTGGCTCTGACGGCCAGTGGGCAGCCACTCGCTGTTCAGGCACACTGTGTGTTCATGCTTGTCCGCCTCGGTGTCCAAGTGCTCTGACGTCTCTGAGGGCCACTGGAGAAGTGTGGGGGGCTGAGGAAGAGAGCCGGGGGCGGGCGGCCTTGCAGGTGTGCCGGGTCACCCGACGCCCCAGGGTGGCTCTCATTCCTGCCCCACAGAGCTCGTGGTCGCAGAGTCGGTGGTCGTCATTAAGAAGCTGCTGCAGATGCAGCCAGCACAGCATGGAGAGATCATCAAACACTTGGCGAAGCTCACGGACAACATCCAGGTGACGAAGTAGCCCCGTTCCCTCCCCGCCTCAGTGTCCGTCCCATGATTCTAAGACCCTGTGATTAAATACACTAGCCTTGATAAGATCAACTTTCAAATAATCCTCCATACTGGCTCTGAAAGGTCTTAAGGTGGAAGGAGGGGGAAATTGGACCAGGTGACCTTGATCTTGTTGCCCAAGATCCCCCTCCCTTTAGGGGTCTCTTTAAAGGGAGCCCTATGGCCCCATACCACCTCTCATGTTTTCTCTAAGCTCTGGCCGAGGGTGGCTGATTGACAAATCCTGTGTTTTCCTGTTGTGCTGCCGAGTTGAAACGTTCAAACAAGGCATTCCTGAAGATTTGGGAAGAGTAACATGGCAGTAAAGCATTGAGTGTACGCCCAGAAAAGCCAATCATTGAGGCCAAGCTGTGGCTGACTTTGGCTTAAAGGCTCTGTGCATGCTAGTGAGACCCTAGGGAAGACAGGAGGTGCTGCCCACCTTTTAATTTCTCTCTTGCCACCCCCACTCCCACTTCCAGAGCACCCACCTTCCACGTGGCCAGGGCAGATGAGAGGAGGGCCAGTTCCGTGGCAGGCTGCTCGTGCCCACCGCGTTCCCCACTCACCCAGTCCTGCTTGTGCGCCTGCACCCACAGGTCCCCATGGCTCGAGCCAGCATCCTCTGGCTCATCGGCGAGTACTGTGAGCATGTCCCCAGGATTGCACCTGATGTCCTCAGGAAGATGGCCAAGTCCTTCACAGCAGAGGAGGACATTGTCAAGCTGCAGGTCATCAACCTGGCGGCCAAGCTTTACTTGACCAACTCAAAGCAGGTAAGATGCAGAGGTCCCTGAAGCACTCCGGTGCCCATAAATGGCCCAGGCAGTGTTCTGGGGGCCCTTGCCAGGCAGACATGAACTCCAGCACCTCTTTCTGGGGAGAGAGCTCAGGGCAGGTGGCTGGGCTTCCCAGGTAACCGGTTTTCCCCCAGTGTCTGCAGTGGGGACCCAAGGGCCTGGTTGTGTTGAGGAGCCTCTCCTGTGAGGCTGTGGCCTCCCATCGGCCCGTGGAGCTCCCTGCCTGCTGCCTCAGGACCAGAGGCTGGGAGGAGCCCCAGTGAGTGGGGCTGAGGGGAGGGGCCGGCAGCGACAGCCCCGGGTGCAGAGCGCTGGTCCCCGGAGATGTGGTCTGTGCTTCCTCCCAGAGCTGGGTGGTGCAGGCCGGCCTGTGCCGGGGGTGAGAGGGCAAGTCGCTCGGACTGGGTGGTACTGACGGCCGTGGTCATTCCCGAGGTTAAAGGTTATGAGGTACCAGGGCCAAGGGTGTAGCTCAACTCAGCTGGACTATCAGGAGATGAAAAGCCTCTTGATTGTCCAGCATCCCCTGAGGTGGCCCCAGGAGATTCTCCTAAGAATAAAGTGTCATGTACAGAGCTTTTCAGGGTGCTGGGGACATGATGGTTCCCGCATGCACTGCCCCACTCAGTCAAGTGAGGCAGGGCTTGGTAAACCCCTGCCCATGGGCCAAATCTGGTCTGCTGCCTACGTTTGTATATAAAGTTTTACTGGGACACAGCCATGCTCATTGTTTATATTGTCCGTGGATGCTTCTGTGCGACGACAGAGTTGACCAGTTGCAACAGAGTCCTTGACCCTTTGCAGAATACGTTTGCCTACCTTGCCGCCGAGCACCTGGTGGGTAGCCGGGGTCGGCAGCATGGCTGTGCCTGGAGATCACGACAGCCCTGCCAGCCTGGAGGTGGCCTCCTTTCTGGCTATGGGAGTTCCTGAATGGTAGCGCTTGTGCTTCCTCAGTGGCTCCCTTGATCCCTGGTGGCTAGGGTGGGCCTCCCCCAGGTGGGAGGCAGGGCCATCATGTGTTGCGCCTCTCGTCCGGAGCTAGACGGGGCAGCGGTCGCGTGTGGAGGCAGTGAGGGGTGGGCTCGGTGAGGGTCCGAGCCGCTGTGGGAGAAGCAGACTGGAAGGAGAGGAGTTACAGGGAGAGCCACGGGGAAGCAGCCATCGCGCAGATACTCCCGTGCCTCCTTTGCTGGGGTGGGAGGAAGGAGCAACTGGGAGGAACGTTGGAAAAAGTGAAGCAGCAGGTGGGGAGCAGCCTGGCCGGGCAGCAGTCTGAGAGCTGCAGGCCTGAGCGGCCCAAGCCCAGGTCGTGATGTCAGCACATCTCCAGAAGCCGGGGTGTGTCCGTTTAGCATTTCCCCGAGTCGGCACTGTTTGCCGCACGTGAACTGGTTCACTGGTTGACCTCATGTACATTTCTGATTGCCTGCTGTGCTAGCACTGAGCTGTGTCCTGGGGTAATGACAGCAAGCGATGCGTGTTTACCAACCTCCAAACACTCATAGCCAGGTCGGAGAAACAGCATGAAACAGAGCAGGCAGAGTTGACACAGAGAGCTGAGCCCCTCTCCTCGGCAGGGCACAAGGAGTCTCGGTGCCCTCTGGGGCTCCCAGGTAGGCTGTTGGGACAAATGGACACCCTTCACCTGAATGTGGGTCCTGCCAGGCCCAGACCTTGGAGTAGTTCTTTGATTCAATAAAGAGAACTTTTCTCCTCCCTTCTACCCTCCTTTTCTTTCTCCTTCCTCCTTCCCAGCCTGTTCTTGAAGTAGTGGAGAAAGGGGAGTCCTTGGCATACTAGGAGGGAGGCGATTTGGACATACACATGGCTGTTTTTGCCAAACACCAGTGATGCTTCTGCCCCCTTTGCAGCGCCGTGGGTGATACTCTGGGCGTCTGCAAGGCCACAACAATCCCAGCCTTTCCCCTCAACTTACTGACCCCCAAACCACCGCATGATCCTGCCTGATTCTGCCCAGGCTGAGGCTGAGGGGTTGACTGAGTCGAGGCTCTGCTCTGCTATTGCTCCCCAGATGATGAGATTTTAGGCCAGAGGCCACAAAGGCTCTGATAATAGGTGTACTGACAGAGGGCCTGGGGTGGCCGTGGTAGTGACGGTGGGTATTACAGCCACCTGAGGTGCGGCACCTGAGGGCAACTACCTGGAGGGCTTTAGGCAGGTGAGTTTGCTTTTTATGGTAGGTGAGATGTGTTGGGGGAAGGTCTGCTAGGGGCACGGTGGGAGCTGAAATCTGGCCTCTAGTGGATGGGATATTCTGACAAAGTTCGCGGAATTTTAAAAGAAAGTTAATAGCTTTTTTTTTATATTCTAAAGGTAATGCATGCTCGTCATAAAGTATTTGGGAAATACTTTATGGTAGCCATAAGTCTACCACTTAGAAAAGACCACCATTGAACTTGTATTTCCTCAGCTTTTAAAAAGTTTTTGGTGGCCTCAGGTGACCATCTGGATGTTGTAGATCTGTGTCTTGTTCAATATATTAATTTTGCAGTTTCTGTTTCCTTCACAGTTATAAAGTGGTGTCCCCATTCACACATCAGTTAGAATTTTCACCTATAATTTCCACCACATTTTTTCCTATTCTTAGTCCATTTTTCATATTTTAATCTTTTTCACATTTTTAATTGTATTAGGTTTCTACTGCTGTATAAGTTACCATAAACTTAGTGCGTTAAAACAAAATTTATTTTCCCAGAATTTCTGTGGGTCGCAAGTGCAGGTGTGGCTTCGTTGGGTCTTAGGCAAGGCTGCCGTCGAGGTGCCAGTCAAGGCTGGGCTGTCCTGGGGAGTCTGCCAGGGAAGGGCTCACTTCCAGGTTCACACGGCTGGTGGCAGGACTCAGGCCCTGGCTTCTTGCTGGCTGTCGGCCAGAGGCCACCCCCAGTGCCCCGCCACGCGTGCCTCCCAATGTGGCTGCTTATTTCTTCAAAGCCATGAGGGAAGATGCCTTGAGCCGTTCTGCTAGCAAGACAGTCTTATATAATGAAACAGCTGCCGGATTATGTTTGCCCCGGCTGCCTTTGCCATATTCCTTTGATCGGAAGCGAGTTTCAGGTCTGGTCCACGCTCTAGGTTGGGGGGGTTACATGAAGGCCTGAACACGACGCAGGAATTGGGGGGCGGGACCTTAAAGTCTACCTGCCACATCCATCTAGAGCTTATTTTTATGTAGTGTGTGGTGTAGATGTATTTTAATGCATTTTTAAATTGAATAACCAGGTTTCCCTGCATGCTATAACAGGTGGTTGCAAGGTAGCAGATAGTGTAGGCATAGGTTCTTTAAAAGGAGTCACTTAAAATTCTCCCTCGGCAGCTGGAGCCCACTGGTCAGTGGGAGCCTGGCTCCACTCATGCACTGAAGCATGTCTCAGGGGCCCTCTTGAGCAGCCTGTAATTCCTGCACATCCTGTCTGGGCGAGGCGGGGGTCCTGGTGGTGCAGACTGGATGCCACAGTCCCCGGGGTGGGTCCTTGGGGTGGAGGAGGGGAGTGACTGGCAATAAGCAAATCCTGCATGTTGAGGTGGGCGAACCAGCCTGTTCTTATGTTGGTTATTGGCATGCAGTAAAGGCTGTGAACAGATGGGTCCAAATCCCTAAACGCTTCTTTCTGGAACTAAGCCAAGATTTGGGGGCAGCCAGCTGGAAGTCTGTAGAGGGGGTCAGCAGCATCTTGGGAATGAGCCACATTGAGAAGGGTGTCCACCGGCTGTGACCCGTCAGATGGCGTCTGGCCAGGGTGGGGGCAGGCCTGTGACAAAACCTGTGGTCATCCCGGGGGAGTGCAGAGTTGGGAGACTCATGTGCGACGGGAATGGCGTTGAAGGTGACACTGTGCTGGGAGCTGCAAGTGAGGCCACCGGAGGCCCTGTGGGCCACGCTGCAGGGAAGAGGCGTCACCGTGGCTCTCTAGGGTTTTGCCGTGGCAGCTGCTCTGGTTCTGGGCCGTCATCGGGGGGGTTCTCCCGGTCACGGACACCTTCCCCTGCCAGACCCCCTGTGTCAGCCATGCCCAAGGCTGGCTAACAGTTGCAACCATAAGCCTAGGAAAGGCTGGGGTGGGTTCCAGCCTCCCTCCGCTGGCCCCCACTGCCCTGGGCACCCTGGCTCTGCTGACACGGGGCGTAGGTACTCGGCGCTTTGACTCCTGGTCATGAGCGATGGAGGGCAGCCCACAGGATGAGCAGGCAGGCAGTGAGGCGGGCAGGCGGATTGCCGGCTCTGGCGGGTCCGGGCCTGGGTGCAGCATGGACTGGCTGCTCAACCTCAGAGGAGTCACCTAGTGACTCTGCTCCTCCTCAGAAACGGGGGCGCTGGCACCACCGCTCCGAGGACAATGGAGACGAGCTGGGACAGTGTGAAGCGCGTAGGACAGTGCTTAGCACGAGAAGGCACTCCATAAAGGATGGCTGTGCCCTGTCGCTGTGCAAGCATGGGGCAGGGTTAGCCAGGACCCGGGTAGAGATGGAGGTTTGGAGTCCTGGGATGTGGCCGCCTTCACTGCAGACTGGGAACCGCCCTTGAGCAAACCCTAGACAGCTGCAGTTTGATCTCCTGGTAACCCTGTAGGGGAGGATGGTGGCCTGTGAGACCCTGGGCTGATGAGAATCTACCATGTGGGGCAGTGGGGATGAGGGCAGCCCTGCCAAGGGTGTCCCTCTGGGTCCCCACTCTCTTTTTACTGTCTAGTGTCCCTCCATGTATTGGAGCCTGGAAACTGTGAGGTCTGGCAGAATGTTCTGGACCCCCATTCACCCTGGCACCCCAGCCAGCCCGGACTTGGTGGGGAAGGAGCTGGCTGGACAGTGGGACCACAGGCCCAAGGAAGAGGGGAATCCGGGGCCAGGAGGGAGGAGAGTCCAAATGAGCAGCCTCTTGCTGGCTCGAGGTCGTTGTCACAACTACCAGAGGTCAGGAGTCAGGACTAGGGCGGTGAGAGGAGATGCAAACGCTGGCGCCATGGCAGCGTGGGAGGGAGAGGCCTGCGCGGCAGCTGGCTGGAAGCCCTGCCTGGAAGTGTCAGCTCAGAGCATCGGGGTCCGAGCCCTCCGGTGTTCCCGCCCTCCGCGACGGCTGCTCCCGCACCTCTCCCTCCGCAGACCAAGCTGCTCACTCAGTATGTGCTGAGTCTCGCCAAGTACGACCAGAACTACGATATCCGCGACCGAGCGCGCTTCACCCGGCAGCTTATCGTCCCCTCGGAGCAGGGCGGGGCCCTCAGCCGCCACGCCAAGAAGCTCTTCCTGGCTCCCAAACCGGCCCCAGTCCTGGAGTCATCCTTCAAAGGTGGGGGCGGAAGTCAAGAGTAACCCCGGCCCCAGGCCCTTTGAGGTGCCCGTCTTACTTCGCTGGCCCCAGGCCTCTGTGGGCAGTCCGCCCTGGCCCAGCGCTTCTGCCCGCCCGCCCAGCCAGGGCCTCCGGCTCCCCTCCCGCCCTGAGTGCATGGAGATAGCCGGACGGGAGAACGCCAGGGGCGCGGGAGGGCGGGAAGGAAGACATTCAGAGGCGAGGCGTGTGTTCGTCAGGGTCCTGGGAAAGCAGGGCCAGCGCACGGGGGGCTCCCGCTGGAGGTCAGCCCAGAGCCCGGCCCCAGGCCTCACCTTGCCCCGCTCCCTGGCTCTTAGCCGTGACGGGCTCCGAGAGCGGCTGGGCTCGGGGGTCTCAGGCTGGCTCTTCGGACCAGGAGCCCACGCCGGGAGCCTCCTTCACAAAGCTCAGTTCTCCTGCATGTCCTTTCATTCCGCTTTTCCTCTTCCCTGGGTCAGAGGGATAGGTAGATCCCCCAGGAGGGGGGAAGCGCCCCTTTCTCCTCGCCAGCACCACCCTACTCACGAGCCTGTGTGCTGCCCCCTGTGCACGGGCTGCCCCTCTGGCCCTGCCCCCCTCCTCTCCCCTCCGAGCTGCTGTCCCTCCCCGTGGAGTCGGGAGGCCGCCTGCACTCACCTCCCCTGCCTTGCCCCAGCCTGGCCAGGATCCTGTTCAGTTACTCCTGCATTCCAGTCAAGCCCTCTTCCCGAGCCTGGTGGTGCAGCACGTGTGGCCCCATGGCCTTGGGAGAGAAGCCATGCTTACGTGTCTGCCTCCTCAGTAGGCCCATCCACCTGACAGGCCAGAAACACCTCCGGTCCCAGAGTCCCCGCCCGACCTCGGCAGTTCCACCTGCCCACGCCCCCAGCCCCTGCGCCAGTCGGGCCAGACAGCCTTTTCCTCCAGCATGTGGGCCTAGAGGTGCAGTCAGGGTGAAAGAGGCATTAAGGAGCACATCCACTGCTCAGCCTCCCACCTGGGAAACAACCCCCGGGCATCTCCTCTCTCTGCTGCCGGCCTGACTTTGCCCCTGTCCTTAGACCGGGACCACTTCCAGCTGGGCTCCCTGTCCCACCTGCTCAATGCCAAGGCCACGGGCTACCAGGAGCTCCCAGACTGGCCAGAGGAAGCCCCGGACCCATCTGTGCGAAACGTGGAGGTCAGCAGGGGTCGGGGGTTGACTCGTGGGGGGGGGGGGGCCCGGCCCTCCTGACACCCTCCCCACACACAGGAAGAAGATCTTTCCCTTATGGAGACCTACGTGGGCCTGTTGGGCAGACACACTGAGGGCGCGACGCCTGTGTGCCATGTGCCCTCTGCCCTGTGTGCTGTGCCCTCCCCTGCCCAGGCAGCCCCTCCCCTGTCACCTGTGTGCTGTGCCCGTTCCTCCCTTGGTCTGGCAGCACCCCTGCCCCTCCACCGGCGTGGCTCCTTTCCTCCCCTGCAGTTACTGCCCCCGTGGACAGGGCAGGTTGGGCCCCAGGAAGAGGCAGGTGAAGGGCAGAGAGCCCAGTGCTTTCCTGCCCGCCCCAACCATGAGAGAACGACCCTCCCCTGACTCATCTGCAGGTGCCCGAATGGACCAAGTGCTCCAGTCGGGAGAAGAGGGAGGAGAAGGAGAAGCCCTTCTACTCGGACTCAGAGGGGGGGTCTGGCCCCACAGAGTCTGCAGACAGTGGTGAGGGCTCAGCAGAGTGGGCCCCGTGCTGCTGTTCACGTGCATGCCTGGGGCTCGCTGTCTGAGGGGCCTGTGCGTGTCACGTGGTGGTTGTCCAAGGGCAGCACGCCTGCGTGTACCTGTGGGCGTGTGTGCCTGAGGGCGACATGTCCCAGGCGTGTGTGTTTGTGCGGGTGTCTGTCCACACAGTCCATCTGGGTCCCAGGCGATCCAGTCGGCATCTGGGCCGAGGCGAGGTCGTGGGTGGCTTCTGTGCCGAGCCTGCATCTGGGAGCCCAGGGCACCCGCTCTGCACCTGCGGAGGCCTGCACACGGGTGGGAGGCCTGCACACGGGTGGGAGGCCTGAGACAGCTGCTCCACAGACCCCGGGTCCGAGAGTGAATCCGGCAGTGAGAGCAGCAGTGAGAGCGGCTCTGGGGAGTCCAGCAGCGAGTCCGATAATGACCCGGATGGGGAGAGAGGAAGGAGCAGTGACAGGTGAGGGGGCAGCTGCCCAGCTGGTGGGCTCGGGTCTCCCCTGGGAAAGCAGGGCTAACAGCCTTACCACCGTCCTAAGAGCCCCTGGGCCTCATGAGCTGGTGGGGCCTGTAGCCCCCACTCGGCTCACGAGACAGCGGCTCTGGCAGACGGGCAGGCTCCGTGCTGGGCCTGCCGCCTCATGCGGGCCGTGGGGAGACACAGCCAGGCCAGGCCCAGGCTGGGCCTGAGCGCCATTCCGCCCCTCGTCCAGTGGACAGAGTGAGGAGGGAGGCAGGAAGAGGAAGGTGAGGAAGAGGAAGAAGGTGCCCGAGGGGCCCGGGGAACGGTCGTCCTCGGAGGAGGGCGGTGACTCGAGCAGCAGCTCCTCAGAGTCGGAGATGACGCCAGAGACCGACGGGGAGCGTGAACCTGCCTCCTTGAGGGAGAAGATGGTGAGAGCCGGACGCAGTGAGGGCTGGGTTCAGGGACCAGGGCCTCCCCACCCTCTGGGCCGACCCAGCATCTCCCCACCATCCGGAACACACCACGGTCCCTTCCACGGCCCGGAGCCAGCCATGGTCCCCCCTGTACCCCTGCCCCGTCTTTCTCTTTCAGCCGCTCAGCAGCAGAAGCGCCACGGCAGCCAAGGAGGTCTCACTGCTTGACCTGGAGGACTGTGAGTACTGGAGGCCCAGGCCCTTTAGGAAGGTCAGGGGAGCTTTGGGTCTGGTTCCTCAGGGCCTCACAGTGGAAAGGGCAGATAGTACATCTTCGGGGCCTGGCTGACGACCTCCCAAGGGGTGGAGTCGCGGTCAGGGCTGGTATCCCAGCAGCCACCCCGCCCAGTGCCTCGCTGTCTGCGGTGCTGACCGCCGGCCCCTGAGCCCTGGGCCCCCTTTGCCTCTCCCTCACTGTGCCCTCCCCCATTCGCTCCCACAGTCACCCCTCCCGCTGTCCAGCCCGTGTCCCCGCCCACGGTTGTGTCCGCCAGCCTGGCTGCTGACCTGGAGGGCCTGACCCTCACAGAGTCTCCGCTGGTGCCCTCGGTGAGTGGGCTGGGGGCCTGGCTGGGCTGGGGCAGGGACACATCTCGGCTGCATCCTGTAGCGTGGATCTGTGTGTGGAAGGCTGTGGGGCTGGCTTTGAGTCCCACATCATTACTGGGTGACTCTAGGCGGGGACGAGGCAGGGACAGGCTCTCTCCTGTTCACTTCTGTCTCTCCGTGCTCCTGTCCTCTAGCTGCTGAGTCCAGCATCTGGCGTCGGGAGGCAGGAGCTGCTGCACCGCGTAGCAGGCGAGGGGCTGGCGGTGGACTACACTTTCAGCCGCCAGCCTTTCTCCGGGGACCCCCACATGGTGTCTGTGAACATCCACTTCTCCAACAGCTCTGATACTCCCATTAAGGGCCTGCATGTGGGCACCCCCAAGCTGCCAGCTGGCATCAGCATCCAGGAATTTCCTGCAATAGGTACACAAGGGCCTTGGGCGTGGTGGAGAAGGCAGCTTTCAGGCGGAGTCTGTGGCTGCTGGTGCCCTCCCGTGCCGGGCCAGGGGCCAGGCTGTGAGGGTACAGGGGTGCCGTCTGGTGGACGAGAAGGAATAGGACACAAGCAAGTCATGTCGGGCATGAGGTGCTTAAGGCAGAAGATGGGGGCCAGGGCTGTTGCAGGACCTGCTGAAGTGGGGAGGGGAGGATGTTTCCATTTCAGCAGAAAACCAGGACTCAGAGGTGCGGTCAGCTGTGGCAGCAGAGGGGAGAGTGGGTCTCGGCGCCAGACCTGGCAGGTGATGGCATCTCTCCCTTGCCCCCTTTCCTTCCCTCCCACTGCTGCAGAGGCCCTGGCACCCGGAGAATCTGCCACCGCTACAATGGGCATTAATTTCTGTGACTCAACACAGGCGGCCAACTTCCAGCTGTGGTATGTGCCCATCTCATGGCGGGACCTCAGAGCTGGGGTCCAGATGAGCTGGAGCTGGAGGGAGTCAGGGATCCATCCTGGTCTCGTGGGTCAGGCCGCCCAAGTGCTCCAGTCTGAGCTCACTCTCCTGCTGCGTCCAAAGTGGGAGGAGAGGGCGGGACACTGGCCTCACTTCCTCTCCCTCCGTCTCCTCCCACCCTTCCCAGCACCCAAACCCGGCAGTTCTACGTCTCCATTCAGCCACCTGTTGGGGAGCTGATGGCCCCTGTGTTCATGAGTGAGAATGAGTTCAAGAAGGAACAGGGTGAGTGCTCCCTGGCTTGGGTGGGGCGGGGGCGCAGCTCCATCGTGGGTTCAGTAGCTCACTGTACGGTCCTGCTGGAGAGCCTCAGCCCTTCCAGCAGAAGGAGGCCTCGCAGTTTGTGACTCCAGCAGCCTTCAAAGAGGCCCGGATACTTCAGGGAGGCTTTGCAGAGAGTTCGGGCTCGTCCAGGCCTGCATTCCAGCCTGGAAAAATGCTGTAAGTGTTGGTGACACTTACAGGAAGGAGGAGGGAGCAGTTTTGTCTGGGCATCCAGGTCCCTGGCACAGGGGAGCAATACCAGCAAAGCTGGGTGTCATGATCGCTCTCGTTTTGGGAGCTTCGAATGCGAGGCTAAAGGATTTCAGTCGTAGAACTTCACATCTGGAAGGGGTCGTAGAGGTCACTGGGTCCACCCCCATCAATAAATAAGGACTGTGGACTTTACTGTCCTGGCAGAGGAGTCGTCATCAAAGGTTTTTGAGCAAAGAAGGGGTCACGTTCGGACCTCTGCTTCAGAAAGCGAATCTGGCAACATTTGCAGGGAGGACTGGGCTTGGGAGAACCCGGTAACTGAAGCCGTGAATACGAGTGAGGTCATGTGGGAGACGCAGGACAGCGTGAGTGGGAGAAACAAGAAACGGGACTTCACGAGTCCTGGCCCGAAGCTCTGGCCCTGCCGTTGTCTCGGTGCGTGATCGTGGCCTCAATGCTGCGACTGGTCATGAAGCTGTTGGAATAGATGATAAGAGATGGTGAGGCCCAGGATTAGAGCCCAGCAATGGGAAGGAGGGGCCGAGGCGGGCACGGGTGCCAGGCAGAGGGAAGTCGGGGCGACGGCTCTAAGTAAGCAGGAGGAGGAGGAGGTGTAAAAACTGACGCTGGGGCTGCAGGCTTGGCTGGTAGGGGAACAGCAGTGCCCTTAACAGATCAGGGTCTGCAGGCTTTTGCTGTAATGGGCCATAAAGCAAATGTTTCAGGCTTTGTGGGCCCTGCGGTCTCTGCTGCAATTGCTCAACTCCTTTGTTGTTATACAAAAACAGCCACCGATGATACATAAGTGAACAAGTGTGGCTGTGTTCTAATAAACTTCTATTTGTGGACACTTAGATAGGGGTTTCATGTAATTTTCATGTGTCATGAAGTATTAGTCTTTTGATGTTTTTTTCCCTCCCCCCTCACCACTTAATATAAAACACCTTGTGGGCCATACAGGTGATGGGCTTGGTTTGGCCTGAGGCTGTGATTTGCCAAACCCCTGATCTGGAAGAAAAAGAATAGGTTAGGCAGAGGAGCAGGGGAGAAGATGACGGTGAGTTTTAGGTAAGCTGACTTTGAAGTGCACCTGGGAAATTCAGTGTGCAACTGGATGTGTGGGTCTGTGCCCAGGAAAGAGTTCTGGGCTGGAGTTGTGAGCATAGAGGTGGTGAGTGAAGCCGTGAATGTGAGTGAGATCTCTCTGGGAGAGAGGTGGGTAGGAAAGATAAGAAGGTTTTCCTCTCTTCTTTGAGGAAAACCTGCATTCTTCAGGAGATAAAGGAGAGAAGGAACAGGGTAAGAGGTGGGAAGAGAACCGAGGGAGACACGAAGGCAGGAGAGAGCCCTGGGGTGTCCCGCAGGCCAGGGCGACCCGAGGCTGTCAGGCGCAGTAGGCTGGAGGCTGCGCCACCATCAGAGGGAGCGGGTCACACAGAGGCCAACTGCAGTGGGTTGAGGGAGACCAGGTCTCAGGAAATGGAGTCCTCTTTGGAGGATGTGGGCCGTGAGTGGGGAGGGAGACATGGTACTGACGGGACGGTGGATCTTGCTCCTGGAGAGGACCTCTTAGGAATGCAGAGTCAGGCATGGAGGGGATGCAAGCAACAGAGAGGGGTGCTCATTTTCAAAAAAGGGGAGGAGAATGGGGAGGCAGCAGAGGGACGGGAGAGGCTCAAGAGAAGGTGGGCAGGAGGGTGGACGGGGGAGCTCACATGGCTGGCCTGGAGCAGCTGAGGGCAGCGGAGAGGTCAGCCCTGCAGAGGAACTGTCCTGGGGAGGCCGTGAGGGGCTGGCCAGGTAGAGAGCTGCTGTGCAAGTGAAGTTGGGGTCTCCAGTCAGGGCTGCATGTGACTGCTGGACTCCGGCCCATCTCATGGGGACAGTGCCTTGGCCACGAGTGTGGCTGCCATTGATCTCTGGGAGAACAACCTGCAGGAGCTGGGAGGGATTTGAACCTGGGTTGGAGGGCCCACCAGGAAAGGCTAAGTGGGTGGGGGCCAAGGCAGAGGAACCCTCTACAAACTGAATGACCTCCAGATATGCGGGGCACTTCCAGCTGGTGGCCCGGATGCCTGACAGTGGGAGGGGTCCACATCATGGGTGGACAGAGCCCTGTGGGGGCTGGGGGGCTGACAGAGGCCTCCTGAAGGAGGGCAGCCTGAGAGGGAAGTGCCCCTTCTCAAGGCCAAAGAGGGAGATGCACCTGCTCTTAGCCTGAGCGCTGCCCGGCCCGAGGAGGCTCAGGGGCAGCTTCTGGAACCCCCTGGCGCCCGCCCTCACCACGACCCCTCCCCCAGGAAAGCTGACCGGCATGAGCGAGATCACAGAGAAGCTCACGTTGCCGGACGCCTGCCAGAGTGACCATGCCGTGGTGCAGAGAGTGACCGCCACTGCCAACCTGGGTCGTGTCCCCTGTGGGACGTCTGACGAGTACAGGTACTGGGCCACCAGAGAGGGGCGGAGGTGGGCCTTTGGGGGCCTGGTCTGAAGGAGGGGCCCCATGCCCCAGGGCTGAGCCCCTTCTTTTACCCCCACCTCAGATTTGCAGGGAGGACGCTGACCTGCGGGAGCCTGGTCCTCCTGACGCTGGATGCCCGGCCCACTGGTGCCGCCCAACTGACCGTCAATAGTGAGAAGATGGTGATCAGCGCCATGCTGGTGAAGGACGTGGTGCAGGCTCTCACCCAGTGACTCCCAAGCGCCGGGCTCTCCTTGACCCCCCCGTGTCCCTCCCTAGTGACACCTAGGCTGCTAGGCACCCCCCTTTCTCTCTCTCCTATCAGACTCCTTGTGCCAGACAGCGTCTGGGGGGCCCCATTCCCTCTGGTTGTCCCCAGCTCCCCCCATGCTCCCGCCGTGGGCACCGTGCAGACCTGCACAGGGAGGGCAGCCGCTCCGCAGGCCTCCCGGCTTTCTGTAGCTCTGTGTGTGGCAGTCTCAATAAAGTGTCCTCCCTCAGGTGCTGGCTCGCCTTTCCTTCCTTCAGGGATCTGTCTAAGGGGGCCGGGAGGGAGCTGCTAAGAGGGCCTCGTTTTACCCTGTGAATGCTCGTTGCTGACTTCCAGGAGGTGGTGACCTGTCGGACTCCCAAGGTGGCCATCTCCGAGTCTCCAGGCATGTCTGCAGGAGAGACATGGACGCAGGGACAGGAAGGCCCGAACCGGAAGAACTCCCTGGTCCTTTTTACAAGTTTCTGCAAAAGCAAGGCCTCTCCAAAGGCTGGCAGACCCCCTCGGGGGACACGTAGAGCCTCCGGGGGTGGTAGAGTGGGGGCCCTCCCTGGTATCTTCCCTGGTGAGGAAAGGGGCCGAGTGATCAGCGAGCTGGCGCAGGAGGTGTGAAAGCCGTGTCATTAGCGTGTGTTCCACCAAAACAAAAAGAGTCTGTGACCCAGTAAGTTAAGGAATCATGGACTGAAACGAAGTAAGTTTATTCCCCACAGGCTTCTCAGCCTTTCTGTGCTCATGGGCACTCTGCGCCCCCACCCCCACCCTGGCCCACAGGCCGGAGCCAGGGGTGTTCCCCAGACTCGGTCTCAACCTCTTTTTGCCCAGAACATCTCGATTGCTTACAAGGAGCACCAGTGAAAGTTCAAGACGTGGTTCCTCAGCCTCTGATCCTCCATGGCCAAGACTCTGGTTCCCTGGCCATGCCTCCCACAGCCCTGTCACTGACGTGTCGCTGAGCACCTCTACTCAGGGTAAAGACAGGGTGCAGCAGTGTGCCCTCCTCTCGGGGAAGGGGAACAGGCAGTGCCCCTGCCTCCAGGAACTCGCTGGGCTCTGGCCCTGGAGAGCAGTCAGAGCTGCTGCTCCGCAAGCCTTGGAGCCCCAAAGTCTCCCTAGGGCCACCATGTTGGTTGCTGCGGGTGCTGAGATGGGAAGATCCACCATCAAGGGCCACTTGAGTGGTGGGCTGTTTCTCACTTTTGTATCTGAATCAGTACCGCCTACAGCATGAGAAAGAAGGTGGGGGAGATTTTCTAAGAAATTGAGCAAGGACCACCAGAAAATTCCTTATCAACCTGTACTTTGCAACAAAGGCCCTAGAGTGGGCTCTGTAGGAACCAGAGGGCACAAGGCATGTGCTTAACATTCCTCAAGGAGCTCACATCCCAGACTCCCAGCCCCTCTCGGAAGGGGCACGGCATCTCCAACCCTCCAGTGTGCTGAACCTTGGTCACAGACCACGTAGGTTTCTCCAAATGTGTCCCAGGCTCTGTGGGATTGGCAACAACATCCACCAGCCGTAAGAAAATGGTTTTTGTGCTGCTCGGGAGAGGAAGGATGCTGTAGAGTGAGGTGTGAACAGGGACAGCATGGCTATGGGGAGAAAACCTCAGAAGAAGTTGCAGGCTTGGCTCAGCCCAGCCCAGCCTGGCCCACTTCCTCCAGGACTCTGGGGCCATGACACGCCTCCCACAGCCCTGCACCGGCATCCCTGAGTGAGTCTGCAGGGATGGGATGGGGATGGGGATGGGGGATGGGATGAGGATGGGGGATGGGGGTGGGGATGGGGGATGGGGGTGGGGATGGGGATCCCACCCAGCACATGCTGGTAGAAGCAGGTCAGACATGCAGGAGCTGGGTGGGGGTGAGGGGGCTTGCTTTCCTCCAGAATATTCTTTCCAACCCACATGCTCTGTGCTGTTACGAACCCTTCTTCACCACTGTGGTGACACTGTCCCCAAGGCCTCAGGAGCTTGGTTGCAGGCTTCCTGGATCTCCTGTGTCCCATGAGCAGTATTAGTGGGCAGCCACAGAGCTGGCCCAGGGCTGTGGCATTTGTGTGGGGCCTGCACCACACAGCACACTGGGAAGTGCTCTTAGGATTCTGCCAGTGCATAGGGAGCGGGGGTGGCAGACATGGACACAGCAGCACAGGGGCAGGCACAGAGGCAGCAAGCACCCCAGCTGACCTGCGAGGTCTAGTGTGGTCTGGGCCTGACAGGTCAGAGGACAATGAACTCAGTGAGGGGGCCCAATCCAGGATGGCTTCAAAGTGGTGCCTGGCAAATGTGTAAAAGAAATGGCTCCAGTTTCTGGTCACATGGCGGCAGCTAGCTAGCTGCAGTGGTTGGGGAGCAGAGCCATGTAGGGACATGAAGGAGGCTCCTACAAGGCATCCAGGGCTGGGGCATTAGCTGTGCCCCCATCTGAACCCCCAGCCAGCCACTAGGGCAAACCTGTGTGCTAGTTCAGCACCTTCTGCCGGGCATCTTGAGGGTCACCTCCTCCGAGCGTAGCCTGCAGGTTGAAGGGGTGGGTCTTGTGTGTGTAACCCCAGGTGACAGGACTGTCCCTGGCCTGAGTGGGCACAGAAGGGAAAACAGGGCCGTTCTGACCCACCAGAGGGCCTGGGGCCTGGGCAGCCAGGACCCTCGATTTCTTCCCTGACTCCCCAGCCACACTCATGTCCTCAGTCACTCCCATTTCTGCTGTTGGTCCCATGTGACAGGGAAAAAATTAGAGGCCTGCCTTAGGTCCCACCCTGCCCGTCAAGCATTTACTGAACAGCCAACATGTGCCAGACTCACGACCAACCAGGAGTGGGTGAGAGCTGTGGAGGGGCTGCTCCTTCCACCAGCCTGCAACTGGCTGCAGAGCTGGCTGGGTGGGGAGAACCCAGCTCAGGGGTGTGGCTGGGGCCTCAAGGAAGCCATCCTTCTAGGACTGCCCTGTCAGTGTCAGCTCACAAGGTCGAGAGAGGGTGGGGAGCTAGTGCCTGGAAGGGAGAGGCCCAGGATGGGGATGGAGAAGCTGGGGGTAAAGTGGGCACACCCACGGGAGAAGAACCTTCTTGGATCTTCACCTGCTGTGCAGCTCTGAGCCCATCCTGCTGGCCTGCCCACTAGAGAAAGCACTTAGGGCTGCGGGGTTTGATCCTGGCCTTTGGGACCCTTCATCCTTTTTGTCCCATCACTGCTGAGATGCTCTGGAGTCGTGAGGCCTTGCAGCTGGGCCTGGGACAGTGCCAAGGGGGTGAGCAATGCCAGGGGTGCCCCAACCCTCTGGCCCTCCCATGGGTCACTTCTTATCTCAGTGCCAAGGACCCTCCAGCTTCAGCTCCTTTTAGGTCTTCCACCCCAATTTTTTGCCTGAATGGAGATACCCCAGCTTCCCCATGGTACCTAGAGAAGAGACTGGCAATTGCTTAGAAAGCATGCTTATCTTCTGTCTGGCATCTGGGAATACCCAGACACATGTCCCTTTCTTTGGGACTACTAAAAAAAACCTTTTTTGTATAATACATAGGAAATTGTATGAATCATGAGTGTGTAATTTGATGGTTTTCATAGAATGAATAACCTTCTAATCAGCATCCAGATAAAGACAGAGTGTGACAGTGTGCCCCCCATGTGCCTCCTCTCAGTTTGGGGCAGCGTTTTTATTTGGCTCAGATCACAGAGCTGACAGGGCTCAATGCCAGACTCCCCGTGGCCGCAGGAGCCCAGAGGGCCTTGGTGGTATATGCCGCTCTCTGGGGCCACTGGGACATGTTACCAACAACCCCTGTGAAGGGTGGGGGCTGTGAAAATAAGTGGAGTTGTCTTCTTGTTTCGACTGAGGGAGAATGGGAGGGAGTGCTCTGGCGAAGAAGGAACTCATAAGGGTCTGGGCGAGGTGACCTTGACCAAGGCCCTGATGTGCCAGGACTCCCGGCATTGGCATCTGGGGAAGGCAGGCAGGGAGTTGGGTCGGGAGAGGGTGAGGCGTGGGCCTCACTGGGATGAGGCAAGACTGGGGCCTGGGGGCCTGGCGAGAGTAGCTGCACACTCGAGAGCAAATCCCCAAACTTCTCAGTCTCTTCAGCTGAACACCGAGAGGAGGGTGTCTGAGGGCCCCATGTCTCTGTGCTGAGGCTCTTGGTGCCCTTAACTCATTTACGAGCATCGCAGGACGACAGCCCTCACCTTCAGCTGGCATCGGCCTGGAGGCCGACCTCCGGGACAGCCCCCAGGGACCCCAGCTTCATGGCCTTCACGCCATCCCCCCACGTTTGATCAGGGCTGGTGTGTGCGAACAGCAGGGCACCACAGAAGCGATGGCACGTCACTTCTGAGATGAGCTATGAAAGTCGCTGCCCTCCAGCTCAGCCTCCCCTCTCTGCTCACTTGCTCGGGAGAAAGCCAGCCGCCCGCCGAGAGGCCCACGTGACACGGGACGGTGGCTCTGGCAGCAGACATTGGCGTGAGCTACGAGGAGGTCCTCCAGCTCTAGGCAAAGCTTCGACTGACTGCAGTTCCGGCTGACAGCGTGACTGCAACCTCAGGACGGACCCTGAGCCAGACCCAGCAGCTGCAGGCAGCACCCTCAGAGTCCTGACTCAGAACCCGTGCGGGTTAGGACCTTCTTGTTGCTTCAGTCTGCTTAGTTTGGGGTTAACTTTACAAAAAAACTAGTAATAAGTGAATACCATCCAGCCCTTGCCCCATCTCCTGGGTAGGTCCTTAGAGGGAGCCTGGGCCCCCAGCTCCAGCCGCAGAGCCCTCTGGTCCACATTCAGTGTTGGTGGTGTGTGCGGGAGGCGGCTCCCCCTGGCTCACGAGCACCGTTACACTTGCAGGAATTCTGTGAGCCGGTGGGTGTCAGGTTGGTAGTTTGAAATCAGCCATGGTGGGAGCATTTATGCCACAGACGTAAGTGAATACCACGCATCACTCTCCACCCCACAGCCGACTGTCAGGCATTTACCAGCACATCACTGCCCTTATCTCCGTCCCTTCAGTCTTTAAAATATGATATTTAAAGAACAAAGTAACTACTAGTGTACTGATTACCCAGCCTAAGACCTAAAGCACTTATCAACTCAGTTGATACCCCTTGTATTCATTTCACAAGCTCTTCTCTCCTCACCTTAAATCACTATCCTGAATTTCCTTTATCAATGCCATGCAGTTTTTGTACTTTTACTACATACAGACATGTTCCTAAATGATGTATGGTACTGTACTTTGTGATAGTAGTGTACTGAATGTTTTAAAATTTCATATAAATGGTACCCATAGAGTATGTGTTCTCCTACATCCTCCTTTCTTTCCTCAATTTTATGAGTTTTCTATGTTGATATGATTAGCTCTATTTCATTTGTCTTTATAGGTAGAATTCTCTTGTATTACTATGCCACAATTTATTGATCTGTTCTCCTGCTGGTGGGTATTTAAGGTTATTTTATTTTTTCAATTATGAATAACACAGCTATCAGCATTTTCACTCATGCGTCTTCTAACACGTGTGAAAGCTTCTCTAAGATGCTTTCCTTGGAGTGGAATTGCTAAGTCATAGAGTATACACATTTGTAAGTTAACAATATTGCCAGATTGCTCACCAGAGTACCTGTTCAAATCAAGAATGTTCTCAGCACCTTTATTTATAATAGTACCCAAGCCAAATGCCAATCAATAGAATGGACAGATAATGCTGTATCCATTCGGTGGAATACTACTTAGCAATGAAAAGGCCCTAACTACTGCTACATGCAACAACATGAATCTCACGGATACTACACTGAGAGAAAGAGGCCAAATGCTTATAGGAAGTTCAGAACAGGCAGAATGAATCTGTGAGGAAAGCAGGAAGAATAAAGACGCGCCTCAAGGAGAGGGGAAGGTATCTCAAGAGGGAAGAGGCGTGATGGAATCCTATGGGGTTCTGGAAAGATTCTAAGCCTTGATGTCAGTGGTAGTTACCCAGGTATATATGAAGGTTAAAAAACATCAAACTGTACATTTTTAGATTCATGCACTCTATATGTATGTGTATTACCGTTCCATTAAAAATATATAGAAAATAAAAGCAAAAAAATCAAAGTGGCTGAGCCAGTTCCCCCCCTCAGTGGCAGTGATCCTGCTACTGGGATAGTGAGATGTTCATTTTGTCCTGAGAGGTGTGAATGGCGTCCTCCTGTGATTTCATTTGTATTTCTCTGGCTATTGATGAGGGTAGACATCTAGTACATATTTGTTGGCCATTTGGGTTTTCACTCCTGTCGTTTGCCTGTTCCCATCTTTTGCCCATTTTTCTATATGGTTGTTTCTTCTCATTGATTTAGTTCTTATCTACAGGCATACTTCATTTTACTGTGCTTCACTTTACTGCATGTTTTACAAAATGAAGCTTTGTGGCAACCCTGTGTTGAGCATGTCTATCAGCACCATTTTCCCAACAGAATGGCTTACTTCTTGTCTCTGTGACACGTTTTGGTAATTCTCACAATATTTCAAGTTTTTCATTATTATTATGTTTGTTATGGTGATCTGTGATCAGTGATATTTGACGTTACTATTGTAATCATTTTGGGGAACCGTTAATCACAGCTACATAAGATGGCAAACTTAACTGATAAATGCTGTGTGCATTCTGACTGCTGATGTGGTGGAAATGGCAAGAGAACTGGAATTGGGAGTGAAGCCTGAAGATGGGACTGAGTTGCTGCAAACTCATGATAAAACTTTAAAGGATGAGGAATTGCTCCTTATGAGTGAGCAAATAAAGTGGTTTCTGGAGATGGAACTACCCCTGGTGAAGATGCTGTGAAGACTGTTGAAATGACTACAAAGGATTTAGAATATGGCATAAACTTAGTGGATAGAGCAGTGGGAGGGTTTGAGAGGACTGACTCCAATTTTGAAAGAGGTTCTATGAGTAAAATGCTGTCAGACAGCATCACACCACTACAGAGAAATCACTCATGAAGGGAAGAGCTAATCTATGTGGCAGACGTCATTGTTGTCTTATTTTAGGAAACTGCCACAGCCACCGCACCTTCAGTAGCCACCCCTCGATCAGGCAGCAGCCATCAGGACGGAGGCAAAACCCTTCACCAGGAAAAAGATGATGACTCATCAAAAGCTCTGATGATAGCATTTTTTAGCAATATTTTTAAATTAAGGTATGTACACTGTTGTTTTAGACATAATGCTATTGCATATTTAATAGACTACAATATAGTGTATGCATAACTTGTATATGCACTAGGATACATGCTTTATTGTTGTGTTCTGGAATTGAACCACAATGTCTCCAGGTTTGCCTGTAAATTAATTCTTTGTAGATCATGTGTTGCAAATATATTCTTTCGGTCTATGGCTTGTCTTTTCAAGTTTTACATATGTTTTGATAAACCAAAGTGTTTATTTCCAATGTGGTCAAATTTATCAATCTTCCTTTGTGTCCTGTTCTGCTTGTTCCTCATTTACAAACTTTGTCCATACTTGGAGGTAATAAAAATTTTCTCCTAATATTTTCTCCTAAAACATTTCCAAGTAATACCTTTACATGTTTATATCTTTAATCCACTTTAAATTTACATTTGTGTATGTTGAAAGGAGGGGCTGAACCTGCTTTTTTAAAAACTCTGCTTTAAAAGGCCTAAGAAAGAGTATGGTTTGTTCTGCACAGAGCTTGGGAAAAGGTGAGCAGAGACTGTGTGCTTACTTTATGTTGTGGTTTTGAGTTCCTAAGTCAATACCCCTTTTGATCTTTTTCAACCAGGAAAATGTCCTCCGGCAGTCTCTCTTCTTCCTTCAGCTCTCTGCCTGCTGTGGAAGCACTAAACACCTGAGCATATAAAAGACTACAGGATCCCTTCTGTCCCCTAGTACATGCATTTAAAATAGTCCAAACAGTTACACTTAAAAGCTGTCGTAAATCTGGGACGTGACTACAGAGACAATGCCAGGCATAGCTCGGTTCAAAGGCTGTTTGTTGATGGGGAGAGTGAATAATGCTGCCTGTCTGTTCCTGCTAGTCGGCTAGTGACCAACTGTGGGGACCTGACCAAGTCGTTTCGTATCTCCACCTCTGCCACTTTCTGCATCTGCCCTTGAACTATGGACATCTCGTCGAAGGTTCCACCTGCAGGCCTGGCCAAGCATGGGCAGAAAGCAAGGCTTCATCTGCACCTGAGACCATGACTGCACCCGGACTCAGCCACCCCTCTCTGCATCAATTCAGTGAGCTTTGGTGTCAGCCTGAGGGAGCCAGCTTGTGAGATGCTGGGTTTTCTTCTTATCTGGTTACAACTTCAGGCTCTGAAGTCAGAAGACTGGGTTTGAGTTCTTGCTCTCCCTGTTCTAGCAGGGAGTTCTTGGGCTAGTTAACTTCTCTGAGCTTCAGTTTTGCTCATCTGCAGCTTCCTCATGTAACGTAAGTAAAACACTTAGAACTGTGCCAAGCACATAGTAAGCACTCCATGAAAATCAGCTATTATTCTCATGGTAACCTGCAACAGCAAGTTTAGGAAGAGGGATTTTAGGCAGCAGAAATTTCTTTTCTAAGTCACCTGAGAGATGCCTTCATTTTCTTAGGGCTAGGAGTTGTAAAATATGAAAGAGCCCCAGATAGCTATTCCCCTGATGCTCTTACAGGTTTCAGATTCTTATCTCGCTCAGAGCTGGGTTAGGGAGGAGGAAGAGATGGGAAAGAGGACAAGTCGGCAGCCAGTGACCTGCATGGCGCCCCTGGATATGCTGAGCTTTGCTCTTTTAGTTTGAATTAGTGACCAAATTTTAAGTTAGAAAGATTTCACATTAAAGAACAACAAGCTGCATTTCCAGCTTGTCTTGAAAGACAGGGCTGGGCTGGGACCTCATTCCTACACAGGATCCATCACTAACTGCCCCTTCAGGTGCACCTTGGCGGCTGCCCCCACCCTCCCCTGACTCCTGTGCTGTAGGTATCGAGAGGACAAGAAAGGTGCGCCACCTCAGAGCCGCTGTCCTATGCTGTTTGTGGGTGAGAGTGAGACTTGGGGGTGCGACCCGTCTCTGGAAGGGTGGCAATAAGGCTGAACCAGGAGGTGTGCTTTTCTGGGTGGCTGGAAGCCACCTTATAGGAGGGCAAGTGTCTAAGCAGCACCTCTGAAGGGGAAGAAAGAATGGGACAGTTGCTGGCTAGGGGGTGCTAGGGCCCTCTCTTGCTTCGGCAGCCCGAGGAAGCTCCTGCACGGGGACCTGTCAGTGGCTGGAGATTGGCCAATCTCACTGTCAGTCCTGAGATCTGTGCACCTCTACTCCATCTGTTCTTACTAAGGCCACCTTCTCCCATGAATCCTCCTGAGACACTAGAACACCAGACTAGCCCACTGACTTCCCCTCCGCCGTTGTCCCAGACTGAAACCTAGTCACCTGTTCCCCCTCCCTTAGCCATTAGATCCAGCCTGCCAGGAAGACCGCGGTAGGGTCTTCCCACGCGCCAGCAGGAGTCTTGAGCATAGTAAGTGCTTTATAAAAATAGTATTATGACGACGAGATAACACATACAAAACACTTGGTAATGCTCTACAAACGCTGGTTCCTCTCCTCCTCACTTCAGACTCTGCCTTCTCCCCTTTTCCTGTCCAACCCTACGTCTCTGGGAACAGAGACCTGAATCGGCCATTCTCCTGTTCACAGTTCTCACTAGTTCCATGCCGCCTGCAGAATAAAGGCCCTTCACAAACTGGGCGCAGGCTTCCCTCCTGCGGTGTCCGTGCGCTTTATCCTCCCTGTTCGGCCATCCCTCCGCCTTCGCTCGGGGTCCCCGCCTGGCGCCTGTCCGGGCCTTCCCCTGCCCCGGTCCCGGTTCCCCAGGACGCCTTTCCGGACACTAGCTAGGCCCCCGGTGGCCTCTTTGGCCCGTGGCACCCCCGCCTCTTGGGGCCGCTTCCTACCGCAGCCGGCAGGAGCGTCGGAAGCGGCTCTCCAGGGAACTGCGGTCCGAGGCGAGCCCCTGGCGTTCTGGGGACCTCCCGGAATCCCCCGACGCCGGGGTCGCCAGCCGAGCACGCGGACCACCCCCTCTAGCGGGAGCGCCCTGCTGGGCCTGGGGGGGGTGAAGTCTCCGAGAGCGGCGCGCAGGGCGGGCTCTCGCCCTGCCCCGGAGGGATCCTCGGAGAAGGGGCGCGCGGATACCGGGCTTTCCTGACAAAGCACCTTGTCGCCGTCGCTTCACGAGGGGAAGCCGGGGGCCCGAAGGAGGTGAGGGAGGTGACCGGGGTCACTGGTGAGCGGCGCTGGAGCCCGGGCCTCTGCCTCCCGTGGGTGGCGTGGCCTGCAGGGGCCGCCCCGCCCGGCGCCGGTGGGCGGCCGGGCCCCCTGACGGGCCCGCTGCGAGGGGCGGGGCCCCGGTAGGGCGGGGCCCGCGCAGGTGCTCCTCATCCGGCCGGGGGGGCGGCTCCGCGAGGCTTTATAAGCCGCCCGGGGCGCGGAGCTGTGCGCGGCCCGCTGCGAAGAGTGCCCACGTGTCTGCGCGTCCCTCGCGCGCCCGCCCGCCGGGCTCGCGGCCCTATGGCGTTCCCGCTGGTAAGAGCCGCCCGCCGGGGCGGGGCTGCAGTCCGGCCGCGGCAGCTAACGGTCCGCGCGCAGCCTGGGCCGGCCTGCGGCACCCCTCCCCCGCCCCAAGAGCGCGAGTCCCGGGCGTGGGGCGGGTCACGTGCCCGCGGGCGCGGGGCCTCGTGGAGGGGCGGGGGGGAGGGGCAGGGCGCCTCCTCGTGACTCAGGGCCTTTGGGCTTAAAGGCGCGGTGGCCCTGAGGCGGCTGCCGGTGGGGGGTTGGGGGCGTCTCCCTGCGCGCTGCAGACCCGCGGTGGCCTTGAGCGTCTGTCCAGACGGGAGCCGGCCGGCCGGCCGGAAGGGAGCCCAGGTGCGCCTGGACCGCTCCTTCTCCCGCAGCCGTCGCACGTGAGACCCGAAGCCGCCGGTGCCGGGAGCTCGCGCGCCTCGCAGCGCCCCCAGCGAGTCTCGGCCGTCCTAGGTTTGGCGGCGGTCCGCGACCAACCCCACGACGGCAGCGGGCGCGGCCCCTTTAAGGCGGAGGGATCGCGCTCCTCGTGCACGCTGGAGACCCGGGAGTGTCACGTGGCTTCACACGTTTCTTGGGCGCGGACCCGGCTTCCGCGCGCGCGCGCGGTCGGCCTGGTCGACGGGGTAGGAACGCCCGCGGGCTGGAGGTGGGTCCTGAGGCGCGGGCGGGCAGCCCGCAGTCGTGGAGGTGGAGCGGCCTCTGCTTCCCGGCCGCCCCGGCGGGAGAGGCGCCTGTGCGGCCCGGCTTGGTGACTCCTCAGGCCGGGCAGCCAGGTACCCAGCTTGCACGGGGTTGGCCCGGACTCGGCCTGGCCTGGCTTGGCGGGCAGTGGCCGGGGCCAGCCGGCCGCTTAGGAGGGCCCGGGGTGCGCGGGGACGCAGACCAAGGAAAGGCACCCACTCCGCTCGCCCCACTGGGTGCCGTCCGCCTCCACGTCGGCCCTGACCTCGTGCCTCGTTCCCGGAGGGTCCAGGCCGAAGTCCTGGCGAGTGCCCAGCACCGCAACACCCGGCTGAGCGGAGCCCGCGCGCACCGGCCGGCTGGCTGGCCCCTCAGTGGGGTTTGCTCTGGCGAGTCCCCTGGGAAGCACCGCCGACTCCCCGCGTCCGGGCTCGCCGTGGGTCTCCTGACTGCCGCGCCACCGCTCGCTCTGGCCCCGAACGAACTGCCGGTCCGCGGCCTTTGCTGGAGCCAGGGGGTGGGGCTGGGTCCCTGGAAGGCACAGGTGCACGCCGGCCTCCATGCCGCCCCTCGGCTGACAGTGCCGGTCTGTGCCAGTTGGAAGCGTGTCTGTTGAGGGTGGTTTGCATCCTCAGGCTGAAATTCTGAGTTAAAAATAGAAATAAATCCAAACAGGCGGAACAAAACCTTGGAAACCCCAGGCTGGTGAACTGTTTGCCTGGTCACCTGACTTTTTTATGTAGGCAGCAGAGTGGGGCGTTCTCTTGGAGCGCCGTGCAGCTCCGGGGCGCCCGGTGCCCCTCGGGACAGTGGTGGTGAGCTCGCCTCTGGTCTCCTGCCCTCGAGCTTGCTTTTAGCCGAACCGTATTCTCAGCGCATTGCTGCAGTTTGTTTTTTGTTACAGTGACTTCAACTTGAGTGGCCTGGCAGCGCATGCTCAGGTCATAGACTACCAATTAGAAGTTGACTACCCTATACCTAGTCAGTCAGTCTTCGTAATATAAAAGTGCTCGCCTGCCCCCCGCAAGGCTTGTCTTCTAAACTCTGCCTGTGCCCTGCAGACAGGGGGGTGTGGTGAGGGATCCCGGGAGCACATGCCGTTTGGATTGGGCCATAGGCCCCTGACAGGAATGGTTCTTTGGCTTTTTCTTTCACTAAGAGGCAGAAAGATGGTAAACATGGTAAGACTCCCGGTTCAACACCAAACTTGTCCACAAGCAAGCTAATGATAGCTGCCTGAGTAAGTACTCTCACGGGTCACCAAGCTGTTTTCTTTTTATGTTTAAAACAGGTTGCAGACCCAAAGCCCTGCTGGAGCCCGAGGTCGTAAAGGGAGGGGAGGGGAGGAAGAGTAGGGCCTCCTGAGCCGTGGGATTCCCGTCTGTCTAACGGGAGAGCCAGGAGCTGCTGGTTGCTATAAAGAAGCATCAGTTCAGACTTAATGGATCTTTGAGTTTTTTTCCTAGTTAAGCTGGCAGTCTCTATTTTTTAAATGTAGTAAAAATTTGTGAACACTTTATGGACCAAAGGTAACATGGCTCTAAAGATTGGGTTCACCTGAGGGCTAGTTTGGGATCTCTTCTTAAACATCCCTGTTTAATTTTTTCCCTCCATTTTGCAGATAATGGAACAGGCCCTGAAATGATCACAAGAGCATTAAGTGGTAACACTGGGTGTGAACCTAGGTCTTTCTCTCACCGTAGCTCAACCTGTTTTGTTTAGTCTGGTGTGTCAGGAATCAAGGGGCTATTGGTGGTGTACGTTGTATAGAAAATGTAGTGGCTTATGGGCTGGTCGGTCACGTTTGTGGGCAGAATGAGCCTTAGGTGCTTTGGAGGGGCTCTGGCTGCTGTGGAAGTCAGTGTGGGTCTTCTGAGCACTGGCACAGCAGGGTCGGTGTCAGGAATGGGCTGTGCCTGCCACCCTAGGATGTGTGTCAGAGCAGTTAGCTGATCCTGAGAGAGTCATAGGTCAGGAGAAACCAGGCTCCTCCTGCTGTGGGGGTGACACCCCTCCCCCAAACCAATGCACAGAAGACTTCTTTTTCAGGCCAGTTAAAATTTCACTAACTTTGTCTTTCCAAGACAAGGCAAATTTGAAAGTATGTAATTGTTTTAAAACCTACAAACGTATGATGGGGCTTAAGTCTCACCATTTCTCTCTTAGCTGAAATTCCCATAATCATGACTCTTAGACTTCCAGGAAGAATTAATAAGGGTTTTAGCAGTATGTGGTAAATTCTGGGATATAGCTTCTAGGTTATAAAATAGCCCTGCACCAGGAATGAGGGGCTAGGATTTCATTCTGGGTGAGACAGAATCCATCAGTGTACTACACAGCCACACTAGCAGAAGTGAAGGGATGTGTGCCTTTATTTCTGTATCTTATTCCCAAAGGATTTAAAGCATAAGTAAAGAGCATATTCAGAGGCTTTGCCAAAGGGATTTTTCCATGATAATGAAGACTCAAGTACAAACTAGACTGCTTTTTTACCTGTGGTCTGGGATGTTTTTGGAAAGATGGAAACTTTAAAATGTTACCTGTCCCCAGCTGCCTCTCTAGAAAACTTTATGGGCCAAGCCCTTAGCTGAGTTTAATATTTGTGAATTTGCGGGTAGAGGGGAAGTTGTGAGATGACTGAAGTAGCTTTCTGCTGGTGTTTTAGTGTTTATATGCTAGTTATTATCTGAAAACTCCCTCATTCATTTGTTTTAGGTCTCTTAAATGCCTATTCCCTAAGTAGTGGGTTTATACTTAAGGCTTGAAGTTTGGAACAGGAATGCATTCCAAACCTGGATGTTAATGTTTAGGTGGTTGTCTTCAGTAGCTAGTGATGGAGGCAGTAAATGAATCATAGGATCAAATAGCAAATTATTTTCTCTCCTATGGAAGAGCTGTGCTAATCCCATCCTCTTCTGCAGATCTGCTTTTCCTAAGTAAGCTGTACTGACTCTGGGGGGAACTTGCCAGAAATCCTGGGGGTTAGTGGGTGAGGGGTAGGAAGGCGGATCAACTTAGAGGTTAGAGTGGAAGAAGTTACCTAAAGAACTTTTGCTTCCCTCTGCTGTTTGAATGAAAATCAAGGAGCACTAAACCTTTCAGTGTTCATTGAGCCTTTTGAAGTCACTGACTCTGCCCCTTTTGCCCCCCACATTGCAGGTTTGGAAATGCCTTTTGTTTTCTTTCCTGCCATTGCTGCAGCCTGTTTTTTTAGTTATGCCTGTTTGTAAGAACATCTCATCTTCCAAAGGCAGAGATTCCAAATGCTGAAAGTTCTTAGGTTCAAGATAGGAACACCTCCCTCCCTGCCTCAACCCCCCCAAAAAGCATTTCTTAATTATGGTAAACTAGCTGAAAAGATTGAACTAAAAGGTACATAATGTATGTCATATTTCATATTTTTCATAGGAAAATCATCTGACTTTCCATAAAAAGTTGTATCCATATTTCAGAATGTTAAATTTGCGTTTGTAGACATTAATTTTCATTGAGTTTTGTTACTGGGGTTTTAAAAGACTCCCATTAGGAATTATTTTGCCTCCTTGATATATAAATGTGAGTGTTTTTAAATAACACAGGCGTGGGGGGAAACTCCGGACTAAATGGGGTTGAGCTTTGTTTTGATGGTACAGAGGACCGCTTAGGCTTGGGTAACCTTTGACTTCTACTTTGTTTTTGGTATTCCTGTATGCTTGGGGCACCCTTTCAGATTACAGTTAACACCCTTTGTTTTGATTTTTAAGGCATTTTGTGATGACTTTCCTTGAGGAAATTGGAGAATCCCCACAGGGCAGGTCTAGGGATTGATTTGTGTGCTAAAAACGGAACACAGTTGCGTGTAGCTGTTGGTTCTGGGAGTAACTTGACTGTAATCATTTTACCGGTCCCTTTATTCTTGGCTAGCATAATACCCAGATACGGGCACTATCCTGACAGTGGAGCACCACAACCTGTAGTCTCTCCTTTGATAAAGGCACCAGAGTAGCTCTCCTCTGTTGGAGGAGAGCAGTTACCTTGAAGGGCAGGTTGGTTTTTTTTTGTCTTTTAACAGAACACTTAATCTCTTACCACTTAACACCTGTGCTCTCTGCATGCTGGCTTTGTCATTCTGGCTTCTGGCTCCATCTGTCTCCAGAGTCTGCCCTTTCTCCTGAGACCTTTTTTTGTTTAAGCTGTAATTTTGGAATTGTTTTGAAGCTCAAGAAATGTTAGAGACCTGTCTGACTCCCAGGTAGAACTTGGAATTGCCACCAAGTCCATATTATATACATAATGTCTGACTATTTTCATGGACAAGGAAAATTAAGCTTAGAACGAAAAATGATTGATCTAAGTTTGTACAGTGAGTGGGTGATAGAGCCAACTGGAACCTAGGTCTCTTCATTTCTAGGCTAGTGTTATTTCTAGAATTCATGCACCTTGATCTTTGCTATATTGGTTTTTGGTTATCTCATTTTATTTAAAATTTCCACTTAGTTCATAAGACTCTGGCTTCCTATTTTTTCTTCCAGCTGTCTGATAGACTTTTCTTGTCCTGGCATTTAACAGGCCGCCTCCTCCCCCGAATGCCACATTCCCTGCGGTTCGCTCCGTTGTCTTGTTCTGCCTCTTATACAGAGGGCCTGTGTGTTCCTGCAGCACTACTTCTTTCTCTCTCATCACATTTTAGGTTGAGCTCTTCAGCCTGGCTTGTTCTCAAGACCCACAGTTCTGATTGACCTATTGAATGAATATATCTGAGGCATATTAAACCCAGCAGGTTTAAAAACAGAACCCTTTCCTCACCTCCTGGGACTAATCTACTTCTGTCCCCTCCACCCAATTAGTCTATTTTTCCAACTAGACTCTAGTGTTCTCTTGGGAGAAAGAACTATGTTTGGATGTTTTTATCTTTTTACTACTAGAGACCCCAGGACAGAAGGATGCTACATACTTGTAGCTCTCCTTTGGAAACCTCTCCACATTTTCTGAAGCCTTCATGTGATCTCACTCTGAGTCTCCCTTGGCCCTGTACCTTCTAGTACTTATCCATTCCCATTGCCACCACTAGTCTGGCCTCCCTTGGGTGAGTTTTTTCAATCTGCTTTTCCTCCTCCCATGTTCTTGCTTATTCAGACCCACCACTAGTGGGAGCTCTACCGTGCTAGATGTCCTGCTGCTCCCAAGACCTGTCCCTCTGACCCTTGGTCCTTGGGTCTTAGTGGGTGGGTGTATCCCCCAAGCTGAGTGGTGAGCTCTGGATGAGAGGGCCTTTTCCTAGATCCTTCCTACTCCCCCACTCCTCCACACATACACAGAAAGACTAGTAAGGTGCTGCTTGATTAAATACAGGAGTTTTAAGATGAAACTCAAACTCCCTTGGATTTCTGGAGTTGAAGAGGCTGAATTTAGTTCTGTTGATCAGGAGGTTATGTCCACTCCATTATCCTGCTGCTTTTCCTGCTCATGTTGCTCTGCCTGAATTTGGGAAGGTCTCTTACTGCTAAAGCTTCTGAATGTTGCAGATGAAGCCCTGAGAATACTATTCCCTGTCCTTTGTAAGAGACTCCCCATTACGGCTTCAGAGCAATGGCCTGACCTGGTCTGTGTGTCTTCTCCTCTCTGTTTCTCAGGCTTATTTGAGGCAGAAGAAAGAAGATTTGGAGTCTGGAATCCAGTGCTCTGTTAACTGGTTGACTTCGGTCAAGATTTTCAATTTCTTTCAGCATGTCTTTTTCTTTGTAATGTGAGACTGGCACAGGCTCATAAATTCTCATGAGGATCAGAAGAAATTGAAGGCTCTAGACGGTTGCCCAGTAGGCCCTTTTCTTGCCCTTCTCAGTTGGTCTTACTTATATTACTGTCCTTTTTCTGCAGTTACTGAAGGAGTGTCCTTTTCCCTATTCAAAGAGCAATTCTGTGCATTGGAGTCCCATCTGTGCTCACACCCTCAGGACCTCTTGGTCTGTTTGCCACATGCGCCAGTCACATCTGCTTGTAAACGTGATCATCTCTTCCCTGTGTTTAGACCTTTCCTTAGTACAACACTCCCCTCTAGCAGCCAGCCTTAGCCTCCTCATCAAACTTTTGTCTAGAGGAGCCCTGTCTTTGCTGCCTTACTCATCTTTTAAATCCTTGCAGTCTGGCATAATGTGTTCCTCCACCTTCTACACAGACTATTCTGAAACTCTTGTTACCAAGTTCCCTGTTACCAAGTTACCCATCAAATCCTATGGACACTTCTTAAGCCCTTCGGTATGTTGGCATTCTTGTAAGACTTTTGGAAAGTGCAGATCCAATCACCTGCTCCACAAGGCAGTGGTTCTCAAACGTTTGGTCTCAGGATCCCTTTACACTCCTAAAATTAGTGAGGACCTCAAGAGCTCTTGTGCATGTGCATCATATCTATCAATACTTATCCACTAGAAATTAAAACCTAAAAAGTAAATTTATTTATCATTTAAAAATAACAAATCCATTACATAGTAACACATAATTATATTTTCTAAAACAAAAATGAAGAAGAGTGAGCATTCTTTTACATGTTTGCAGATTTCTTCAGTATCTGGTTGAATAGAAGGTGGATTTTCCTGTCTGCTTCTATCTTTAATCTGTTGCCATGTAGTTGTTTTGGTTGACTACTTGAAGACAATTTGGCTGCTAACAGATATATAGTTGGAAAAAGAATATTTTAATAGCCATTTTAGATAATTGTGAATATTTCTCTTTGATACTACACCAAAACTCAACAAGTGGTAACTTTTTAAAGGTTAGTTGCAACCTGGAACCTGAAGCCATATGGATGTACTCTTCATACTCTGTTGCACTAAAATGCCTTGGTTTGTTGTGCACTTAGGATGGATCGTTCCCCCCTGATTGTATAACACCGTAATGTAATCATTTAGCAAATATCGCTTCACTGAGTTACGTAATATTGCAAATGTTGACACACTAGTTAACAGTACCACCATCTCATCAGAAGAGTCTTTAAAGTATTGAATAAGGTTTCAGGCTCATGTGGCATATAGAGGTGGTCCAGAATTCTGGCTTTTTCTTCAAACTTCAAATTTTGTCATTGGCAACAAGCACTGATTTTTTTTTTCAAGTAACTGGCTTACTTTGTTCTCAGGAGAATAGGTATTTGGCAAACAAAGTTGATAACCATAGTATGTCAGTTGTTTGTTCATGTAGAAAAGTTACTTCCTGAAAAATAGGCTAATTCTTCTTGAAACTCAGCTGCATACTTTTCTTTGTGTTGATCATACTTCTGTGCGAAGCAGATGGACTTCATGCTCACTTCCTGTTTGTCTCAGAATATTAAAGGCATGTACTGAAGGGTCAAGATTTAATAAGATTAGGTTTTACTGCTTACTCTAGGACATTTGTAAGTGAATCTGACTTTTTCTGGGAACGCGCAGCATAAAGAATATAGCCATTATTTGTACAGTTTTTTGGCCTTTCCTTGATTCCTGCAAAGGTGCCCGTGTGCCCATTCTGCTTTTGTACCATCAGTACAAATGTCAGCATAGCAAAAAGAGAAACTTAAATCTTAGTTAGGGATGCAGTTTTGACTTTCTGGACCTCTGAAAGGGTCTTTGGGTCTCCATGGGCCCACAGACCTGGCTTTGAAAACTGCCACAGAATTGAGGCCAAGCCCCTTAGAGCATGCAGAGCCCCCTCGTGGTCTGCCTTCAGCTTAGTGTGATCCCTACTGGTCTACACCTTGAACTTTTTTAAAATTAAGGAATAACATATGTATAGTAAAAGGCACTAATTGTAAGTGCAAAGCTTGATCAATTTTTACATATTTATTATTTTTATATACCTAAGTAACTGCCACACAGATCAAGACATGGAGCATTGCCAACACGCTGTAAGGTCCCATGTGCCTTTTCCTGCTCAAGAGTTGTGCCCCCCACCCCCAACCCCATAAACTCAGAGTTAACCACTACTCTGACTTCTGCTGTCATCACTTTGTATTGCCTATTCTTGAACTTCTTACAGATAAAGTCATGAAGCATGTACTCTCTTGGGTCAGGCTTTTTTCCAATTACTTTAGTAACTCTGAGATCTCTACAACTTTCAGTGTAGTCCAGTTGTTTTTTTATTACTGTATATTACAGGTGTGAATAATTATCCATCTGCAGGTGTGTTAAGATGTGAACAGTTTAACCATGCCTCTGCTTATGGGTGTGCAGAGAAAGAGTTAACAGGCCTGACTACCATCCTTTGGCTGATGTATGAGAACTTGGATTTTGAGTTCCCACCATTCCCAGAACTGGTAAGAGTGACTTAATCTTACCTAAACTGTGCAAAAAATGCAGCTTACACTGAATACATGCTTTCCTCCTGGAGTCTGGAATTCTGATCTGTTCTAGGCAGAGGCTGTCTGTCTGACTAGCCCTCAGTAAGAACCCTGGGTCCAGGTCTCTAACATGCTTCCCTTGTTGGCAGCATTCCCCAATGTGTTAAGATTCATTGCTGGGGGAATCAAGCAGTTAAGCATGTCCTGTGTGACTGCCCTGGAAGAGGACTCTTGGAAGCCTGTGCCTGATTTCCCCCTGACCTTGCCCATGCTCCTTTCCCTTTACTGGTTCTCTGTATCCTTGGGCTCTAACAAACCTTTGCTGTGTGTGCTGAGTATAACTGGTTGCTGAGTCCTCCCGAATTCCCCTTGCAAGTCATCTTGAGATGCTGAGTATGACTAAGAATGTGTGACTTGTACATGCCTTTTCATATTCTGTGGACTCATTCCTCCTACATGTAGGAGCAGGACTGCACGTTCTGGCTCCTAGGAGAGGCCCTTTGCACCTTAAATCCTAGCAGTCTGCTATTTCTGGCTGCCTAACCCATTTTGTACCTCCCCTCCTTGCCCCTGTACATGTTCTTTTGCTTAGAATGCCCTGCTACCCCTGCCATGCCTGTTTGGCAAAACCTTTTAATCTCTACCTACCTACTACTCTTATTTTGATATTTTTATTGTTGGGTTTACAAAATAGCATATAACTTACTCATTTATGTACTTGTGCTCCCAGTATACCAACTCCTTGGGAGCAGGGACTGTCTCATTTAGCCTCTGTTCCCAGAATGGCTCCTCGCATATGATGAGAATGCAATCACTAAATGTAATTGTAATGGGGTCCCTGAGCACCAAGTTATATTGTTCATGGGTTGTTTTTGTTCATATGAAGTTGTTTCTGGTCCAGACTTAAAGCCCAAATCCTGAAATAAAGTGACCTAGAGCTTTGACAGTAAGAAGAGATAAAATTGATGAGTGATATTGATTTTGATCTTGTCTTAATGCTTAAGAAAGGAGTCACTGCCATTAATGGAGGTCGTGAGGTGGGTGGTGAAAGCGCCTGCAACAGGAGTGTAATGCAGGTCTGCCTTTGCTGGGGCATCTGTAGTGAGTACCTGCAGATGCAGGAGATGCTGTGCTGGGTGCTGCTTAGGTAAGGCCTTGAAGGACCTTTCAGTTCATCAGATGCAGAGCTAACAGTGCAGTTTGAAAGGTAAATGACAGGAGCTATAATTATAGTGCCCATGTGTCTGGATATTCTTGAGAAATCTTGGCATTAAATACTTCCCCAATGCATTCATAAACTTGTCCTAAAAATTGTAGCATTTCCTCTTCCAAACTGAGTTTATAGAGCAGAAAGAGTATTGGGCATTAGATGTTCCCTGTGGAAACTGAGGAATAACTGAAAAATAAAGGGAGAGCCAGGAGAAAGGGGTTCCTGAATTAAATGAGTGCAGGTAGTTGAGGATCATCACATCCACAGAGGCCAGATAAGACAGACTTGAAGTGTGGGCTGGGTTTGGCAACTACAGAGTCATTAATTTAGGAGGAGCAGTTGTGTAATATCTTTGTGGGACATGAGTCGTGCTGGCAGGATATTGTGGGGTTGACAGAGTGAACAGGAGGTTAAGAGGTAAAGGTCAAAAAGTTAAGATGTAGAGGTTAAGTGTATTTCCTAGAAGGGTGGTAGTAGAGCAAAATAAAGAAGGCAATGACTTGGGAGGATGTTTTAAGTCAAGGATGTTGTGGTGGTTTTTTAAGATGAGAGAGCCTTGAACATACCAACAGACTGATGGGAAAGAACTAGTAGAGAAGAGAGGAGAGTTAGATCATGAAGGAAGAGGAGGTGGCACCCTGAATCCTGTATGTGGTGATGGATTCACCTGTTCTTTCTGCAAGTCCCTGCAGCCTTATCTCCTTTATTTCTGGTGAAGCTTCCTGCTCAGCCCTGTTCCTATACTTCCTTTCCTTGAATTTACTGTGATCAGTATCCTCTTTGTGCATGTTCTCTGCCTGTTACGGTCTTTCTTTCAGTTTCTTTTGGTCCTCACTTACCGAAATTTTGCTTTTTCATTATTCCCCTGCTTAAAAGTCTGAATTGTCAGACCATTATACTTTAATTTACTCCTCTCTCCTGTAGCATTATACCTGTAGCATAAGTATCTTGATCTCCACTTACCTAACTGGATCTTTTTCTTTTTCCCACTTACCTAATTCTCCTTAGGGTAAGGATTATATTTTATTTATCCCTGTAGTCTCAACATATAACCTAACAAGGTTTTTAATATTAATGAAATACTGGATAGAGCTATGTAGAACTGCCATTTTCTTGGTCAAATAAGGTAGAATATGGACAGTTTTATAGGGACCAAGCTAATTTTTATTCCTTACATTTTTGCACAGAAGACTTGAGGTTGAAGTTCAGTTAAGAATGGACAAGTAAGAACCAAGAAAAAAGTTAAACATAAAGAAGTATTTCTTAATAGCTGTAGAGTCATTAAAATTCGACCAAAAACTTGCCTTTGAGTGACCAGATAACCAAAGCAAACATGGACATATGCCGAGAAGATTTACATTCTTTTGTATAAAGAACATGAGGACATCAGTTCACCAAACTGTAACATTTCCTAATCTCTGCTTTTAACTGATTAATTAGAAAATACTCTCAAAATATTTTTAGCATGAGCACAGTTTGCTCTGGGAAAAGTAGATTCCAGTCTATGGACCCCAGGTTTAAAACTCAGGCCAGAGGAGTAGATAAACAGTGTGCCCTTCAGACGGTCTCCTGTCAACCTCCCAGCTGGCCATTGACGAATCCACAGCAGATGGTCAGCAGTAAGAGTCTTAAAGGTAGTGCCTTGTAGGTGTTGTGTTGGTGATTAAAGGAAACAATAAAATCAACCCAGAGATGGTAGAGTTGGCATTCATTTATGACAGTTATATATCCCCCAACCAGGGTTGTGGCCTGAAGGACTGGCCATCTTAACACCATGTTCATCTGGGTTGAACCATATCTGAAGACAAAGCCAGGGTTTCCAAATCGGGCAATTCTGGATTTGTTCTAGTATATAATAAGTATTACATTTTGAGATCTTATTCTTTAACTAGAAAACACAGCTACATGGTGTGGGTTAATATTTTTAAAGAGTTACGAGTGATAATCTCAAACCACAAATGCAAAAAAACTCCAGTTATGTGCTAACAAGTAAATAAGCTTCTTAATGAACTTGACTGGCATGAGTAAGTTGAAAGCATACTTCTGAGTAAGAGTGAATTTAACCAACTCTATGGAACTGGGGCACATCTGTCACTACTAAGTTAATTTATTGAGCATATCTAGGCATTTTATTTCTCATTGCTATGAAGCCTATAGCGTAGGTGGTATTCCATTTTATACCTGAGGCATCCAAGGCTCAGAGAAGATATCTAAGTGGTAAACTTAGTATTTATGCTCCAGAAGTATTTTTTTTTTTTAAGTATTATTACTCTTTATTATCTGTATTCTTTCTGTGGGATACGGTGATTGACAGTTTGGGGAGGATTGTTCCCTCATGGAAAAGGAATGAATGCTTTTCTCAGACTTGTTTGTTCCCCCTGCCCTCCACCTGCCAGCTGAGGATTATCGCTGTAGAAACCACTGTTTCTTGATGGGAGCGTCAGCCTCATCTGTGGAAGAGGAGAAAACAGACCTGCTGTAAAATAGCTTGTTGGAGATTTCTCATGAACCATTCCTTCTGCCAATACGTGGGCGCAACTAATGTCATCTTGAGGCCCCTTTTTTCAGTCAGTCAGAATTACTGGTTTTCGTTTTGAGTTTTGTCAGGTTACTCTGCCTGTTGGTCCGTGGTTCTCAGTGGTAGTAAGGTTTGCCTTCACTTACAGGACCCTGATCTGCCTTAAAGCCTGCTTTCATGCCCACTGTGAGAGATCAAAGAAAAGTTAAAGAAAATTGCAGGTGATCTCACTATGACAGAAATGCCAGAGATAACAGTGAAAGCTATCAGGCAACACTAGCCTAACCAAAGGAAAAAAACTATTTTGCTCACGATAAAACACTGGTGTGAACTCAGACCTATAAATTGATCAAAGTCAAGGTAGAATATACAGATGAATGGGTTGGTAAGTGTAGGTGTGGATAGAAGATTTCTGTTCTGAAAATGAGAAACTATGAATGCATTTAACTGGAGAGTTTAAAAGGATTTCTGTATTCTATACTAAGTTCAGGTTTTAGGCAGTTCAATTTGTATCATGTCTTTAGTCTTTTAATTAAGCTTTTAAAAAAATCAAGTGTTTAGGAGATTAAACATGAAAGGGCCTGGAGTCTTCAAAGGAGTAGTTGGCCTAGGTCTTCAGTATGTTTTTCTCCTTTAATGAGCAAATAGGTTCCTCAGGGATCCCTATGGTGGCATCTGACCTCTTGGAGTAATAATAGTGATACTGTTGATAACTAGTATCCATTTGTTCAGCACAAAAGTGCCAAGTACTGTGCCAACCATGTTATGTGTGTAGATTCACAAAAAGCCCCAAGATAGTATCACTACTCTTATCCCTGTTGTACATGTAAGGAAGCTGGTAGATATTTTCCCATCTCATATTGCTGGTGTTGATTTTTGTTTTTTTTCTTCCAAATCAGTTATTCAAGGCAAACATTGGTACAGTTTGGGGTATAATTCAAGCACTTCATTTACTTTTATTCTCATTACCCAGAGTCCTCTAGACATCTGATTTGGTATATCTGGAGAAAGGGAGGGAGGGAGACATTCCAGAAATTACTTGTCTTGAGTTTGAAGGTTATAGTGGATGTTTTTAATGGGATTGGGAGTGGGGCAGAGTTGGCCAGGCATATTCCTAAATTAGATTTTTTTCATGCTGCTTGAAATAGCAAGATTCTTGGGTCTTCCCCATCTCTCCGGCAGCGTCTCTCCCAGAAGGCGTCCAGGTCTGCCCCTTTCCTCCAGATGGTGGCGCTTTCCTCACTGGTCCTCCTGCCTCCCATCTTTCACGTAGGTGCTCGTGATCTGCTTTCTTTCTGTCTCATGTTCACTTGTACTTGCCATTAAGTGTGGGCAGGATCTGGGAATCCATATATCTAGCACATCTGTTACAGTAAATGAAAATTAGGTTAATATTTGTATATTAAGAGGGGCCTTTTAAAGTTTGGAAACTTGTGATGTAGAAGATAGTTCTAACTCCTGAGCCTGGCTTAGGAGGCCTTCCTTCCTGTCTGTTCTCCCCTGTTATCCACACTACACTGGACCACTTTTGGCAGGGTGCCTCTGTTCTCTGTGTCCTCAGACCTTGCTCTTACCTCCCTTCCGAGTGTGTCCTTCTCACTCTCTGGCCCCCTTGGTTTAGAGGACAGTGCATATTCACAGCACCTTGTAACTTTTGTCATGGTTGTTTACTATGTGATCAGGTCTTGGTTCCCTTTCTCTAGACTTCAAGGATGTCTTTTGGTTGAGTCTGTCTAATCTGCCTACCTTTAGGGTACTCACTGTAGATAGCAGGCATTTGGCTAATGTTAATTAGGCAGTGAATGAATGAAGCATGTAACCCTAAGAGTAGCAGATAGATTGTAAATGCTTGCATCCTAGCCTTTGTGAAGTTACCTCAGTGAAATTGAGAATCATCTTATATTGTACAGTTGTGAAAAGGGCCTTGTGTCAGTGGATTGACAGTTCTTAATGTGTCTGGAGGGCTTGGGAAAAGAACCTTGCAGGCCTATAGTCTGGTCATTGTCACAGCTTGCAAAAAATACTGGTCTTTTCAAGGTCTTTGAAAATAGTTTGGGACTCACATTTATCCCTTTAAAGCCATTCTGCAGAGTTTATAAAACTGTAAATACTTCTAGTCATTCTCATCCCTACCTGGATTTTAATAAGCTAAATAAAGTGATACCAAGCTTTTTGTTTTTTAAGTTTTGTTTTGAAGTGACCAGCTATACGATTTTAGGTGCTAGCTTCCTTACTTTGGCTGACTTTTGTTTATTTTCTCCAGGGTAATTGGGAATGATAGAACTGATGAGTCAGACTTCCCGTAGTGTATTCAGTCTGTCAGCCAATATTTCATTGTTTACTATTGTCAGGCTTAGATGTGGCGAGTGAGGGAGATTGAAGAGTGAAGAATGGCACATAGAATTCTGACTAGGCACCCTAGAATTCTGACTAGGCACTGGGGGTGGTGTTCCTTACTTGAGAGAGAGAACACCGAAAGAGCTACTTTGTGTGGGGATTCCGTTCATGATTATGTACCTGGGTGTGCTTTTCTCATTCAGTAATGTCTTACATGAGTTGTATGTACTTTAGTGACTACACAGAATTGTACAGCTTACTTCCCTTTGTGGTGTTTGTATCGCTGTTATCATGTCATCTTCTGTAATTAGATCTTCAGTTGTAAAAATAGCAGCTACTATATGCCAGGCATCAAGCTAAATGTTTTTATACATCTCCTCAAAAGGTTGGTAGGTACTCTTCTCCCATTTCATAGATGGGGAAACTAAGGCACAGAGGTTGCATAACTGCCAATAAATGTACAACCAAACTTTGTAAAGGACTGTATTGAAATATAATTTATGTAACCATAAGCTCCATCTTTCAATACACAATTCAGTGATTTTTAGTATATTCATAATTTTACAACCATTACTACAATCTAATTTTAGAATATTTTCATCATCTCAAAAAGAAGCCTTGCACCCATCAGCCACCATTCCTAAGCCTCCTCCCTCTACCCCCTACCAGTTGAAGCCAACTAATCTACTTTAGATTTGCCTGTTCCAGGCAATTCATGTAAATGGGCTCATATAATATATGATCTTTTGTGAATGGCTTCTTTCACTGAATATTTTTGAGGTTTATCCATGCCGTGCTAATTCCTGTACATGTCCCATTAGATTAAAAGGTTCTTGAGACAAATTCTTACATTTGAGTGTTTCCCCTCTTACAGTTCTCTCAGGCTGCCTTGGTCATAGTAAACATTCATGAAGTATTTTAATATAGGCATGAAACCTGTGTTACTCTTATGGGAGAAAGGGGTCTGACATTTTTGTTTATCATGAAAGAGGTCAGAAAACCTAAGTACCTGTTCTCTGTCTAGGAAGAAGAAGCGGGCCGGGTAAAAGATCGCTGGGACAACCAGGAAGCACCTGCACTCTCCACGTGTAGCAATGCCAGCATCTTTCGAAGGATAAATGCCATATTGGACAATTCTCTGGATTTCAGTAGAGTCTGCACTACACCCATAAACCGAGGAATTCATGATCATTTGCCAGGTGACTTAGAAAGCTTGGATACACTGGGTATGTGTATGGAGCTGTCGAGGCAGCTTCCTTGTGAGGCCTGTGAAAAATGACCTTGCATCTCTGGCAATACTTGCCCCTTTTATAGTTTACTTTGTAGACTGGGTCCCCACTCTGGGTGAAGACTGCCTTTGATTATAATACAGAAATCTTATGGTGCACTAGAAGTTTGGGTAGAAAAGGATAGATTAAAGGTGACAGGACTATACATGGAATTGTAAGGTAAGTCACATATGTAATTACAGATTCTCTGGTAGCCATATTTAAACATTTTTAAGGTGAGATTAATATTTTATCTAATGAAACATGTACAAAATATTACATCAATATACCATAAATATAAAAGCTATTAATGAGATTTTTTGTTGTAAGTACTAAGTGCTTGAAGACTTCAAAATCCAGTGTATTCAACACAGCTCAGTTTGAACTAGCTGCATTTCAGGCGCTTGGTAGCCACAGGTGAAGATTGCTTATTTTTGTACAGTGCAGCTTTGAATATGTTAATTGCTTCTGCACATGAATGCAAGTCAACCAACATTTAGTTTTTATGATATTTCATAGAATAGTGGAGGGAGAGGGTAGCATCTCCTGAAGGTGACATTTCACAAGGAGGCTTGGCTGTCCTAAGTATTTCATAGTCTTTTGTGGGAGTTGCAGCATGTTAGAAGAATGTCGATGGAATGTTTTTGAGTTTTTTTAGACGAAAGTAAATAAATGTATTTTTAATTTTTTAAATGGACCTTGAGAAAATCTGGCAACAGGGATTCTCAGAACATGGACTGGCAATTACTGTTTTTTAGTTATGAATTATTTGGTTTTTTAATATGACCTTGGAAATAATTCCCACAGAGATGCAGGACTATGTAAACATAAATAACTAAATGATTGGGGAAGCCTACTTGTGGCAATTGTAGAATTTGTTTCTACTAAATTGTAGGGGGGCAGGTGGGAGAAGGACCCGGGAGGATTTGGGGATGCTGGTGGGTCTTGTCTCTTCCAGCTTCCAAAAAGTATATCTGTATTATTTTCTGTTAATTGGAGTAAATCATGAACTAATAACCTTATTCTCCTTTAGCTTATGCTGATTAAAAATTCAGAGATTCTACTTCATTCTTAATTGCATGAGTTATATTCCAGTAAGAATGATAATCAACAGTGACTTAAATCTCACTAAGTTGGAAGCTTATAGTTTAGCAAAGTGTTTTTCAGCTGATGGTAGGTTGTTTAAGGGGAAGAACCTATGGTTAGTGAGGGAGGAGCTTCAAGGTGTGTACGTTTGCAGTTGTCTGGGGAGCCCAGTGGCCTTGCTGATCAGTACCAGGCTCTGGTGAAGGTGTTGACACTGTACTCTCCCCAGCTCAGTAGCTGATCCAACTACAGGGTATTGACTTCTTGGTCTCTTCAGATCCTTCGCAGGGCACACATCCAAGATACGCAGTGGGAAGAGTACCTTGGAGAAGTAGGGAAACCTGGGTTCCGATGTTGACCTTGTACGGTGAGGATAACCTGTACACTCGGCTTCACAGGGTCTCCTTCACAGGGCTCAGGTGAGGAAGTAGTACTGCAGTGTTAAGAGACCTCAAGAATCGTGGAAAGGTTTTTGTCAAGCTAGCTGGTATTCTGAGCCATCACACATACCTAGGCTCTCCTATATGGTCAGCACTCTGCCCCCACCTGAGCTGTTGGTTCAGGGCTCTGAGTCCGTGGCCTTAAGTGGTGCAGCAGGGCCCCATGGCCCATAGCAGAGAGCAGCTTTGCCAGGTTCCCCCAGCGGGAACTCCTGATAGATCAGGTGGACAGAAAAACCAACCCATGGTTAGTGAGGAACTAAACCTGGGTATGTATTTTCTGTGAAGAACTTTTAAGAAATAACGTGAATTAATCGTTTTTCATCAAAAGTAGTTTTGGTTCCTAAGAAAATAATCTGTTCTTAAGTTTTTACAATTCTGGTTATCACACAGCATTATAACTTTAGGAAAATCTTGCAACAGAAGGTTAAGTAACCACACAGTAGAATCCTCTGCAGCATACAGAACATTCAGTGCAGTGCAGCCATACATACAATGGCATATTCTGCAGTCATTAAATAGGATGCTTGTAGAACACTACTTAATGGTGTGGAAAGATAATCACAGTATCTGAAATGAAAAAGCAAAGTACAAAGCGTAAGACATACCTTATAGGTGTGGCCATATGCATAGAAAAGACAAATGATGATGTGAATGTAGCAGTGAAGGTGTTAAGGGTTTTTTTTTCTTGTGCTTTTCCCCACTAGTTCTTCTTTAAAAACATGTTTTCTAATAAAAACAACAACTTTTTTAAAATGGCATATCCTACCAGTGTTGACATTGCTGTTTGTATTTTGCATAGATCACATTTTAGTCCCACAACTTGTTTCATATAGGTGACCTAACTTTGCAGTAGTTATGACCATTTATATATTTTTTCCATTTGAACAAATACTTAAGTCACTTGCAAGGCTTTATGCCAGCTGGGACAGAAGATTCATTGCATGGTATGTAGTGATAGTGGTAACAGAACTACACACTCAGTTGATAAGGTGTTACTGGAGAAGTGCTGTGACGGTCAAAGGGGAGCGAATGTATTGATTAGGGAACTGGGAGCCTGGTTTGTATGAAGCAGCATTTGAAATAGGCTTTGAAGAGAAACTTAGTGTGACTGGATGTTGAGTAGATTTTTTTTTTCCCGTTTCTTCAGCATTAGCCATTAGGGTCCAAAGCTAAGAGGAGAGATGTCATATGACCTGTGGTGCAATGAGAGTCCCAACATTTGGGGCCAGATACCTACCAAGAGGCCACAAAGCTGGCCCTGCTCCCACAAACATTATCCCAGCCCTTCTCTGGTCTGTACAGGACCACACAGGGAGGAAGCACATGAAGTGATGCCTTCCACCTCAGAGTGGAAGTGGGATGCTGCCTCCTCCGTCAAGCCAAGCAAGGAGAATGTGTTCCAGGAGAAGCATGTGCATTGACTGAGTGCTTCCAAGGAGGGCAAGATTGAGTCGCTTGTTAGGCAGCAACTTGCTTACCTGCCCTTGACTAAGTAGAGGTGGAAGAGAAGCTGAGAGGAGGGTGGCTGCAGCTGTCTGAATTCCCACCAATCAGCGTGCAGGGAAATTACAACTCCTGTGGGTTGGGGGGTGCTCTGCAGAAGGTTGGAGCTATTTGGCTAGTATCCCGCCAAGGAGACCCTTGCAGCTTGAAGGGTGGTGGGAGCTGCGATGGCGCGGGAAGGTCAGGCATAAGCTGGATCTCCTACCCAAGCAATTGTGTAATAGGGAAGTACTGAACACCCTTCCTGAGAAGGATGCCTGCCACCTAGAGGGCCCTTTCCACACTGGTCCTTTGAGCCATAATCTGCTGATCCTGTGGTAAAGGGAGGAAATGAGCTGTAAATGGACATGTGACAAAAGCTAAATGGACTGGGTTTTTATTAATAGTGTCTGTAAAAGTGTGATAAGACCTTTTTAAGGGAATCTTAACTACTAGGTGGGGTAGGTAGGTTAAATACATAGTATGGCTGGGAGCAGTGACAAGAGGAAAAAGTTTTACGTTCATTCACTGAGAAGAGACTTCTCATAAACAGTTAAAATTGCTTGGTTTGGAAAAGGGATAGATTAGCTAATATAGTTCAAAGTAAATAGGTGTGAGACTGAAATGCTGATTAAAATACTTTACATTTAAGTATAATGCAGATACAGAAAAATATATACCATAAGAGCTCACACTTTCTCAAACTGAACACAACCATGTATGTATGTAAGTATATAGTTGTAGCTCAATATTAAATTTCTGACCGAAATGGTCCCCCCACCCCCGCCCACCACTGCCAAGGGTCATGAACAGTGTCATCACTATAGTAGCTGAAAAGCTATTCTGAGACTAAAGTTTAATACATTCAGTCCCAGCCAACAGTGGACAGGCAGTCTGTTTCTCACAAAATAAAATTACTGTGGAAACTTAATATATGGCTTTAACAATTAAGTGATAAAAATTTAGCTTTTTTATCAAAGTATGGCTTAGGTACAGAAAAGTATGCAATGATAAATATGCAAATTAAATGAATTTTCACATTTTCATCTTCTGTATCCACTCATATCTACAGGCAATACCCCAGAAGCCCCCTAGCAATCCTAGCCTCTAACGAAGGGTAACCACCATGCCTGCTTTTAATTGCATAGATTTGTTTTGCCTGTTTTGAACTTATGTAAATAGAGGCCTAGATACGCACTCCAGCTGTGAGGGTCATCCACATTGCAGCCAGTGGTTGTGGGTCACTCATGCATTACTGAACGGTGTTCTGTTGTGTGAGTATAGTCATGCTTATTCATTCTGCTATTCATCGGCATTTGGGACCATTATGAATAGTGCTGCTATGAACATGTTCTGCTGATCTTATTTCTTTCTACTGGGTGTACTCAGAGGAGAGAGTGTTGGGCCGTAGGGTACACATGAAGTCAGCTTTAATACATGCCCATTTCTCAGGGGTTGTGCCCGTTCGCACTGTGGCAGTGCAGGATGGTTTGGTTCGCTCACGTTCTCTCTGGTGTCCTTTGCACTTTGGATGTTCTGCTGAGTGTGTAATTGTATCTTCGTGGTGGTTTTAGTATTCATTTCCCTGATGACTAGTGAAGGTGAGCAACTTTTCATGTTCATTGGCCTTCAGATATCCTTTCTCCTGAAGTGCCTCTTCAAGGCTTATACTCATTTTCCTTTAGGGTTATCTGTCTTTTTTCTTTTGACTTGTAGCAGTTCTTTATATATTCTGCATATGAGTTCTGCGGGAGATTTTTATCTCCTAATCTGTGGCTTGCCTTTATACTCTTAACTGGTATCTTTTGAATAACAAAAAATTTAAATTTTAATGAAATTCAGTTCATTGACCTTTTCTATGATGGTTAATGGTTTGTATCTTAAGAAATGTTTGCCTATTCCAAGATCATGAAGATAATCTGTTTAATTTAAACTTTATTTTACCTTTCACACTTATATTTGCAACCCATCTGGAATTTAATTTTGTACATGGTGTGAGGTACAATGTCAAGATTCATTTTGTTCCATGTGGCCAGCAAGTTGACTCAGCAGCATTTTGAAGAAAACATCCCTTTTCAGTGCACCACTGTGTCACCTTTGTTGTGAGTCAGGCATCTGTAATATATGTGCACATTTTCTAGAGTCGTTTTAGTCCATTGATCTATTTGTCTATCCGCATAGTAGTGAAGTCGTCTAGTTTAGTCCTTCATAATTCTTGTTTTTTCTTGATTTTTGCATTTCCATATCAATCATAGATTCAGTTGTCAGTCCTTTTCCCTCCTGCCATCTCTGCTGGTATTTTGATTGAAAGTACATTGGATCTGTGAATCGATTTGTAAATAATTGATTTGTTGACAAGTCTTCAATTCATGATGCTGGTAAATCCTTTTGTTTATCAGGTCATCTTTAATTTTTCCCTGTTTTGTGGACATCATGAACATCCTGTTTTAGGTCTGTTCTCTTGGTCTTGATGGGCATCTAATGCTATTATAAATAATAATTTAGAGTCATTCTCTGCTTGCTGCTGCCTGAAAGTCCTCTCCCGCTGGGATCCAGAGCTGGGTGTACTGACTTGGGGTACTTGGGTCCCACTTACATGCAAATTTAAGTTCATGGTGTTCTGTCTCTATTCTGTAGTTTAGGGCTTTCACTGTTTCTATTCAGTTTTGTTGATCCATGTGGTTATTGGAGGGTATATGGAAAGATTTGGATTTAGGTAGTTGCCAGTTTCCTACAGGAACCAGGAAGTCTGATCTACTGATTTTGTTTGAAAAAACTGTGTGCATGCATACACCTGTATATTGGCAAAATATACACCAAAAATTAATATAAATTAACAATGTACACACCTATTAGAAGTCTGAAATTAAGACTGACCTTACCAAGAATTGACAAGAATGTAGAAGACCTAAAACTTCCATAAACTGTTGGTAGGAATGTAAAATGGTACAGCCATTTGGAAAACAGTGTGGTAGATTCCATATGACCCAACAATTATAATCTTAATACTTTTTAAAACTTTCATTTTAGAATAATATTTGATTCATTGGAAAGTTAGAAAGATAATACCAAGAGTTCTTGTATATTCTACACCCAGTTTCCTCTAGAAGAATGTAAGATTGTTAACATCTTACATTAATCTGGTGCATTTGTCACAACTAATGAACCACATTTCCTAGTTTTTTGCCTAATGTCCTTTTTCTATATCAAGACCCCATCCAGAATAGCATATCACATTTACTCACTGTGTCTCCTTAGGCTCCTCTAGATACTCCCTGTTTGATCACCTTGACAGTGTTGAGGAGTACTAGGCACACCCAAAAGAAATGAAGGCATATATCCATACACAGACTTGTACACAAATGCTGATAGCCTCTTTATTTGTGATAGCCAAAAACCACAGATAGCTCTAATGTCCATCAACAGATCAAATGGATAAACAAAAGTGGTATGTCCATACAAAACAATATTATTTATCCATGCATGCTACAGCATGGAGAACCTCAGGATAATTATACTCAGTGAGAGAAGCCTGACAAAAAAGAGTATATACTAGATATAAAATTCCATTTACATAGAGTTCTAGAAAATTTAAACTCATCTGTAGTGACAGCAAAACCATAGTTTTCTGGAGAGAGGGGCACAGGGTGCTGGTGGGGAGGGATTGCAAAGGTCATGAAGAGACTCTGCGGGATGGTGGATATATTCATTATCTTGTTGGTTGTGATGGTTTCACGGATATAACATTGAAACATAACAAAATTCGTACTTTAAATTTCTGTAGTTTATTATATGTCATGCTTCAGTGGAGCTGTCAACTTTTAAAACTGGTTGTCTCTGAGTGGTGTTTTGTACAGTGTACTTGTTTTGCTTTTGTAGAATTCTTAACTAGTAAATATTTTAGAAGATCAGAATGTTAATTATCCCTGTGTACCTATCACCTTTAAAAAATGTTAAGATTTTGATGTTTGATTCAGACCTTTTCTAAAGCAATATAAAAATCAAATAAAAATTTATTTAATTTTATTCTCCTCCCTTGTTCTCTCTTCTAGAAGTGATAATTCTCCTAAACTTGGTGTAGTTCCTGTATACTTTCATGTATGTGTTCATAAAAATTGTTTTGCATGTTTCAACTCTTTAATGCAAATAAAACATTAGGAAAGTAGAGGTTCCGGGAAGATGGCGGCATGAGCTGGGTGGCGGAAATCTCCTCCCGAAACCATATAAATCTATGAAAATACAGCAAATATAACTACTCCTAAAAGAGAGACCAGAATTTACAGGACAGCGCACAGCCTGCATCTGCACCCGAGAGGACTCGGCACCCCGCGAGGCGGGTAAGATACAGAGCGGCAACCCGGCGGGACCCAGGCACTCCCCTACCCCAGCGAACCAGCGGGAGGAGAGGATTCAGAGCTGGGAGGGAGTGGAAGTACAGGCCCGTGAAATAACCAGCCCCGGTGATCTGCACTGGGAGCACTGACACACATCATGCAGTGCATTGGATATTGGAGAGGCAGAAGGTGCAGGTTTTGAGCTGGAAACGCACCCAGGTCCGTGCAGCCGGCGCCCCGAGAAGAGAAAAGCTCACGCTGTCTTTAGCGGTCTTGGAGAGGCGGGGGGGGGGGGGCCCAGCGAGGGAACACAATTGCCCTGGCACCCTCAGCTCAGTGGGCTGGGAGTCCTGAGGAATTTCGGACCCCTTGGCTGGTGACTGGGAAAAGGTGGCCACACTGAAACTTTACACAGAGAACAACAGCCTCCCATTCGTTCCTGCCCCCGTAAGAGTTACAAAGAGCGGCACAGCTGCGGCTGTGGAATAGTGGAGCAACAGCGCCACCTACAGCATCCTTACAGAATCCACTCCTGGTGGGTGTTTTTTCTTTCCCTTTCTTTTCTTTTCTTTCTTTCTCTTTTTTTTTCTCTTTTGCTTCGCTTCCTTTTTTTTTTAAAGTCTTAAAGAGCCCAGCTGACATACGTGGCACCTACCACTGACCACTTCTATCACCATGAAAAGACAGAGGAATATGGTACACACAAAGATCACCCAGACCCAGACAACACCTGAGAGGGAACATGAAGGAATGGAAATGCACAATCTTCCTGAAAAATAATTCAGAATAAAAGTCATAACCATCCTGATAGATCTACAGAGAAATATGCAAGAGCTGAGGGAGGAAGTGAGGGAAGTCAGGAAAGACAATGCAGAAATGAGACAAGCCATCGACGGGCTTAGCATTAGACTGGATGAGATGCAAGAGACTGTTAATGGAATAGAAATCAGAGAACAGGAATACAGAGAAGCTGAGGCAGAGAGAGATAAAAGGATCTCTAGGAATGAAAGAATATTAAGAGAACTATGTGACCAATCCAAATGGAACAATAGTTACATAATGGGGGTACCAGAAGAAGAAGACAGAGAAAAAGGGATAGAAAGTGTCTTTGAAGAAATAATTGCTGAAAACATCCCCATGCTGGGGAAGGAAATAGTCTCGCAGTCCACAGAAGCCCACAGATCTCCTAACACGGGATCCAAGGAAGACAACACCAAGACACATAATAATTAAAATGGCAAAGATCAAAGATAAAGACAGAGTATTAAAGGCAGCTAGAGAGAGAAAAAAGATCACCTACAAAGGAAAACCCATCAGACAATCATCAGATTTCTCAACAGAAACCTTACAGGCCAGAAGAGAATGGCATGATATATTTAATGTAGTGAAACAGAAGGGCCTCGAACCAAGAATATTGTATCCAGCACAATTATCATGTAAATATGATGGAGGGATTAAACAATTTCCAGACAAATGAAAGCTGAGAGAATTTGCCTCCCATAAACCACCCCTACAGGACATCTTAAGGGAACTGCTGTAGATGGAAGCACTCCTAAGGCTAAAAAGATGTCACCAGAGAAAATAAAATCATAGCAAAGAAAGCAGACCATCCAAATACTGACTAAAGGCAAAGAATAAAACACCTAGTATATAAAGAATGGAGGAGGAAGAATAAGAAGGGAGAGAAATAAAGAAACATCACACTGTGTTTACAATAACTTAACAAAAAACTTAAGTTAGATTGTTAGATGGTAAAGAAGCAACCCTTGAACCTTTGGTAACCACGAATCTAAAGCCAGCAATGCCAATAAGTACATATCTATCTATCATCACCCTAAATGTAAATGGACTGAATGCATCAATTAAAAGACAACAGAGTAACAGAATGGATAAAAAAGCAAGACCCATCTATATGCTGCCTACAAGAAACTCACTTCAAACCCAAAGATATACACACACTAAAAGTGAAGGGATGGAAAAAGATATTTCATGCAAACAACAAGGAGAAAAAAGCAGGTGTTACAGTACTTGTATCAGACAAAATAGACTTCAAAATGAAGAAAGTAGGAAGAGATAAAGAAGGACATTACATAATGATAAGGGGGTGAATCCAACAAGAGGATATAACCATTATAAATATATATGCACCCAATATGGGAGCACTGGCATATGTGAAACAAATACTAACAATTAAAGGAGGAAATAGACAGCAATGCATTCATTTTAGGTGACTTCAACACACCACTCACTCCAAAGGACAGATCAACCAGACAGAAAATAAGTAAAGACACAGAGGCACTGAACAACACACTAGAACAGATGGACCTAACATATCTCCAGAACTCTACAACCAAAAGCAGCAGGATACACATTCTTCTCAAGGGCACATGGAATATTTTCCAGAATAGACCACATACTAGGCCACAAAAAGAACCTCAGTAAAGTAAAAAGTATTGAAATTCTACCAACCAACTTCTCAGATCACAAAGGTATAAAACTAGAATAAATTGTACAAAGAAATCAAAAAGGCTCACAAATACATGGAGACTTAACAATATTCTCCTAATTAATCAAAGGGTTAATGACCAAATCAAAACAGAAATCAAAGAATATATGGAGACTAATGACAACAACAACACAAAGCCACAACTTCTGTGGGACGCAGCAAAGGCAGTTCTAAGATTTAAAGAAGGAAGAACATTTCCAAATGAATAGTCTAAAGACACAATTACTGAAATTGGAAAACGAAGAACAACAGAGGCCCAAAGTCACCAGAAGGAGGGACATAATAAAGATCAGAGAAGAAATGAATAAAATTCAGAAGAATAAAACAATAGAAAAAAATCAATGAAACCAAGAGCTGGTTCTTTGAAAAAATAAACAAAATAGATAAACCCCTAGCCAGGCTCATTAAGAGAAAAAGAGAATCTACACACATAAACAGAATCAGAAATGAGAAAGGAAAACTAACGACAGACCCCACAGAAATACAAAGAATTATAAGAGAATATTATGAGAATCTACATGCTAACAAGCTGGAAAACCTAGAAGAATTGGACAACTTCTTAGAAAAATACAACCTTCCAAGACTGTCCAAGCAAGAAACAGAAAAACTAAACAGACCAATTGCCAGCAACAAAATTGAAGTGGTAATCAAAAAACTACCCAAGAACAAAATCCTGGACCAGATGGATTCACCTCTGAATTCTACCAGACATATAGAGAAGAAATAACACCCATTCTCCTTAAAGTTTTCCAAAAAATAGAAGAGGAGGGAATACTTCCAAACTCTTTCCATGAAGCCAGCATCACTCTAATACCAAAACCTGGCAAAGACCTTACCAAAAAAGAAAATTACAGACCAATATCCCTGATAAACGTAGATGCAAAAATACTCAACAAAACATTAGCAAACCGAATTCAAAAATACATCAAGAGGATCATACACCATGATCAAGTAGGATTCATCCCAGGGATGCAAGGATGGTACAACATTTGAAAATCCATCAACATCATCCACCACATCAACAAAAAGAAGAACAAAAACCACATGATCATCTCCATAGATGCTGAAAAAGCATATGACAAAATTCAGCATCCATTCATGATTAAAACTCTCAACAAAATGTGTACAGAGGGCAAGTACCTCAACATCATAAAGGCCATATATGACAAACCCACAGCTAACATCATACTTAACAGCGAGAAGTTGAAAGCTTTTCATCTAAGATCGGGAACACCACAGGGATGCCCACTCTCTCCACTGTTATTCAACATAGTACTGGAGGTCCTAGGCACAGCAATCAGACAAAACAAAGACATACAAGGCATCCAGATTGGTAAAGAAGAAGTCAAATTGTCACTATTTGCAGATGACATGATACTGTACATAAAAAACCCTAAAGACTCCACTCCAAAACTACTAGAACTAATATCTGAATTCAGCAAAGTTGCAGGATACAACACTAACACACAGAAATCTGTTGCTTTCCTATACACTAACAATGAACTAATAGAAAGAGAAATCAGAAAAACAATTCAATTAACAATTGCATCAAAAAGAATAAAATACCTAGGAATAAACCTAACGAAGGAAGTGAAAGACCTATACCCTGAAAACTACAAGACACTCCTAAGAGAAATTAAAGAGGACACTAACAAATGGAAATTCATCCCATGCTCTTGGCTAGGAAGAATAAATATTGTCAAAATGGCTATACTACCTAAAGCAATCTACAGATTCAATGCACTCCCTATCAGAATACCAACAGCTTTCTTCAATGAACTGGAACAAATAATTCTAAAATTCATATGGAACCACAGAAGACCCCAAATAGCCAAAGCAATCCTGAGAAGGAGGAATCAAATGGGGAATTACGCTCCCTGACTTCAAACTCTACTACAAAGCCACAGTAATCAAGACAATTTGGTATTGGCACAAAAACAGACCCACAGACCAGTGGTACAGAATAGAAAATCCAAACATTAACCCAAACATATACAGTCAACTAATATTTGATAAAGGAGCCTTGGAGAGCCTCTTCAGCAGCTGGTGTTGGCAAAACTGGACAGCTACATGTAAAAGAATGAAACTGGATCACTGTCTAACCCCATACACAAAAAGTAAACTCAAAATGGATGAAAGACTCGAATGTAAGTCATGAAACCATAAAACTCTTAGAAAAAAACATAGGCAAAAATTTCTTAGACATAAACAGACTATTCATGGGAAGAGGTCAAAATATCAACATTCACAGTAGTTTGGAAGAAGTTGATTCCAACCCTCCTGGGTAGATGACTTTGAGGGGTTCAAGACTTAACTGTAGATGTGGTAGAAATACCAAGAAAATTAGAAGTGGAGCCTGAAGATGTGACTGAATTGCCACACTCTCATGATAAAACTTGAATGGATTAAGAGTTGGTCCTTATGGATGAGTAAAAAAAAAAGTGGCTTCTGGAGTTGGAATCTACTAGTGATGGTGCTGTGAGGATTGTTGAAATGCCAAAGGGCTTAACATATCACATAAACTTAGTTGATATAGCAGTGACAGGGTTTGAGAGGACAGACTCAAATTTTGAAAGACGTTCTACTGTGGGTAGATCAGTATCACATGCTACAGAGAAATTTGTGAAAGTAAGAGTCAATTGCTGTGGCAAACTTCATTGTTGTCTTATTTTAAGGAATTGCGACAGCCAATCTTCTTCTCAGTAGCCACTACCCTGATCAGTCAGCAGCCATTAATATGGAGGCAAGACCCTCCACCCCAGCAAAAAGATTGACTTGTTGAAAACTTAGATGATGGTTAACAAAAATTTTAACAATAATGTATTTTTAATTGAGGTATGTACATTGTTTTTTAGACATGCTGTTGTGCACAATGGGCTACAGTATAAATAAAATTTTTATGTGCACCAGGACACCAAAAAATTCATTTGACTTGCTTTATTGCAACTTTCACTTTATTCCAGTGGTCTGGAACTGGACCCAGAATGTCATGCTGTACTATCTTCAAACTTTACATTGCAAACTTTTCTTCAGAGTGAATTTAGCAGTTTACAATCCTGCCAGGATTTCATGAGTTTTTCTGCATTATCCTTGTAGACCTTAGGTATTATCATACTTCAAAATTTCAGTCAATCTGGGTGTAAAACCAGCTTAATTTTATTTTTGTCTGTATCATAAATATTTTCTGCAGTTTAAAGAATAAACGTATATATGATATGGCATGAACCTAGAAGATGTCTCTGGAAGCATGCACCAGGGTTCTTTCCTTCACCTGCTCTGTCTGCAGTGTTTCTTGAGATTCCATTATATGTATAATTAAACCACTGATTTAGATGAAATCATGCAGGAAATGCTGTTTTGCTACATAGCAGAATTGTTAGGTGGAATACTAAATTGAATATCCTCTGCTTATAAAAAGGCTGCTCTTTCAAGATTGACTTGGTCATCACCTCTGAAAATTTTTCTTGCATTCTTCTGCCTAACATGTTCTATAGTGTATTTGGCTTTATTAGATGGAGCAAGATCATTCTTCACTCTTCCAGATTTATTGATCCACTATGTGGCATTGTAACTGTAAACATATGTATTCACAGAACAAGGAGGAAAATGTTTAGTTTGAAAAAGCATTTTAGTTTTGCCCGTTTTATAGGAAACCTTCCCAAAATAAAGTGCAGGCTTTTGATGAAGATTACTTGAGAACAAATCCTGGCTGGGCTATTATTTGCTCTAACCTTGGCCTGCACTCTGAGACTGTTCAGTCTAACGAGTAGTAATAGTGCCCATTTACGGGATTTTGTGAAGCTTGAATAAGATACATGTGACATACCTAGAATAATGCCTGTAACTTCACTTTCTCAATAGTGGTAGTGATTGTGATGGTGTGAGTATATAAACACAGTTGTGAGAGCAGTGCTGGAATTATGTAGTTGAACCTACTTGCTTCTGGTTTAGAGAGTCTCTTGAAGTCAAGGACCACATCTTAAATATCCTTGGGTTCCTAATCCTCAGTACTGGGTATGGTGTATAGTGGGTGTCGCTATATAGTTGCTTAATTGCTCACAAACTGGGTGCCTAAGATGAAAGAGGCCCTAATTTTATGTTCTAGTAAGTCCTACTCCCACATTCAATATTGATTACATCTAGGATTTTTTTCTTACTGTGGTAAAGTAAAATTTACCACCTTGAGCATTTTTAGGTGTACAGTTCAGTGGTGGTAAATACGTTCACATTGTTATGCAGCCGGCATGCATCTCCATAACTCTTCTTGTAAAAAACTGAAGCTCTCTACCTGTGCCTGTTCAGCAGTAATGCCCCATTCTCTCCTTCCCCCCAGCCCTTTGCAACCACCTTTCTACTTTCTGTCTTGAGGATTTTGAGTACTCTAAGTACCTCACATAAGTGGAGTGATACAGTATTTGTCTTTTTGTGCCTGGATTATTTCCCTTATATGAATGTCCTCAGGGTTCATCCATGTTGTAACGTACTGCAGAATTCCCTTCCTTTTTAAAGGCTGAATAATAATCTGTTGAATATACCACATATTCCCTTGTTGTGAAGTTTTTGTCCTGTCTTTTCTTGTAGGGGTTTTATTGTTTTAGGTCTTACATGTAGGTGTTTGACCCTTTTAAAGTTAATTTTTGAATATGTTAAATAAGCATCGGCTTCATTCTTTTGCATATGGAGATGAAGTTTTCTCATCATTTGTTGAAAAGACTACCCTTTTCCCATTGAAAAGTCTTAGCATGCTTATCAAAAATAATTTCACTATATATGTGAGGAATTATTTCTCACCTCTCTATTCTATTGGCTTATGGGTGTGTGTGTTTATGCCAATGCCACAGTTTTGATTACTGTAGCTTTAAAATAGGTTTTGAAATCAGGAAATGTGAATCCTCCAGCTTTGTTCAAGATTGCTTTGGTTGTTCAGGGTCTGAGATTCCATAAGAATTTTAGAATGGGTTGTCCTTTATGTTTTTTTTTTTATAATTTATTTTGGTATCATTAATCTACAATTACATGTGCAATTAATGGTGATTTAACTACCCCCTTCATCAGGTCCCCCCACCAACCCCATTACAGTCACTGTCCATCAGTGTAGTGAGATGCTATAGAATCACTACTTCTCTTCTCTGAGTTGTATAGCCCTCCCCATGCCCCCCCAACATTACGTCTGCTAATAGTAATGCCCCTTTTACCATCTTTTCCGTCCCTTCCCACCCATCTTCCCCAGTCCCTTTCCCTTTGGTAACTATTAGTCCATTCTTGGGTTCTGTGAGTCTGCTGCTGTTTTGTTCCTTCAGGTTTTTCTTTGTTGTTGTTCTTATACTCCACATATGAGTGAAATCATTTGATACTTGTCTTTTTCGGCTTGGCTTATTTCACTGAGCATAATACCCTCTAGCTCCATCCATGTTGTTGCAAATGGTAGGAATTGTTTTCTTCTTATGGCTGAATAATATTCCGTTGTGTATATGTACCACATCTTCTTAATCCATTCATCTACTGTTGGACACTTAGGTTGCTTCCATTTCTTGGCTATTATAAATAGTGCTGCAATAAACATAGGGGTGCATCTGTCTTTTTGAAACAGGGCTGCTGCATTCTTAGGGTAAATTCCTAGGAGTGGGATTCCTGGGTCAAATGGTATTTCTATTTTGAGTTTTTTGAGGAACCTCCATACTGCTTTCCACAATGGTTGAACTAATGTGCATTCTCACCAGCAGTGTAGGAGGGTTCCCTTTTCTCCACATCCTCGCCAACATTTGTTGTTGTTTGTGTTTTGGATGTTGGCCATCCTAACTGGTGTGAGGTGATATCTCATTGTGGTTTTAATCTGCATTTCTCTGATGCTTAGCGATCTGGAGCATCCTTTCATGTGCCTGTTGGCCATCTGAATTTCTTCTTTGGAGAAGTGTCTATTCATGTCCTCTGCCCATTTCTTAATTGGATTATTTGCTTTTTGTTTGTTAAGGTGCGTGAGTTCTTTATATATTTTGGATGTCAACCCGTTATCAGATACATCATTTATGAATATATTCTCCCATACTGTAGGATGTCTTTTTGTTCTACTGATGGTGTCCTTTGCTGTACAGAAGCTTTTCACCTTGATACAGTCCCACTTGTTCATTTTTGCTTTTGTTTCCCTTGCTCAGGGAGATATGTTCATGAAGAAGCCGCTCATGTTTATGTCTAAGAAATTTTTGCCTATGTTTTTTTCTAAGAGTTTTATGGTTTCATGACTTACATTCAGGTCTTTGATCCACCTTGAGTTTACCTTTGTGTATGGGGTTAGACAGTAGTCCAGTTTCATTCTCTTACATGTAGCTGTCCAGTTTTTCCAACACCAGCTGCTGAAGAGGCTGTCATCTCCCCATTGTATATCCAAGGCTCCTTTATCAAATATTAATTGACTGTATATGTTTGGGTTAATGTTTGGATTTTCTATTCTGTACCACTGGTCTGTGGGTCTGTTTTTGTGCCAGTACCATATTCTTGATTACTGTGGCTTTATAGTAGAGCTTGAAGTCAGGGAGCATAATTCCCCCTGTTTGATTCCTCCTTCTCAGGATTGCTTTGGCTATTCGGGGTCTTTTGTGGTTCCATATGAATTTTAGAGTTATTTGTTCCAGTTCATTGAAGAATGCTGTTGGTATTTTGATAGGGATTGCGTTGAATCTGTAGATTGCTTTAGGTAGTATAGCCATTTTGACAATATTTATTCTTCCTAGCCAAGAGCATGGGATGCATTTCCATTTGTTAGTGTCCTCTTTAATTTCTCTTAGGAATGTCTTGTAGTTTTCAGAGTACAGGTCTTTCACTTCCTTTGTTAGGTTTATTCCTAGGTATTTTATTCTTTTTGATGCAATTGTGAATGGAATTGTTTTTCTGATTTCTCTTTCTATTAGTTCATCGTTAGTGTATAGGAAAGGAACAGATTTCTGCGTGTTAATTTTGTATCCTGCAACTTTGCTGAATTCAGATATTCTAGTAGTTTTGGAGTGGAGTCTTTAGGGTTTTTTATGTACAGTATCATGTCATCTGCAAATAGTGACAATTTGACTTCTTCTTTACCAATCTGGATGCCTTGTGTGTCTTTGTTTTGTCTGATTGCCATTGCTAGGAACTCCAGTACTATGTTGAATAACAGTGGAGAGAGTGGGCATCCCTGTGGTGTTCCCGATCTTAGATGAAAAGCTTTCAGCTTCTTGCTGTTAAGTATGATGTTAGCTGTGGGTTTGTCATATATAGCCTTTATGATATTGAGGTACTTGCCATCTAACCCATTTTGTTCATAGTTTTGATCATGAATGGATGCTGAATTTTGTCATATGCTTTTTCAGCATCTATGGAGATGATCATGTGGTTTTTGTTCTTCTTTTTATTGATGTGGTGGATGATGTTGATGGATTTTCGAATGTTGTACCATCCTTGCATGCCTGGGATGAATCCCACTTGATCATGGTGTATGATCCTCTTGGCATATTTTTGAATTCGGTTTGCTAATGTTTTGTTGAATATTTTTGCATCTATGTTCATCAGGGATATTGGTCTGTAATTTTCTTTTTTGGTGAGGTCTTTGCCAGTTTTGGTATTAGAGTGATGCTTGCTTCATAGAATGAGTTTGGCAGTATCCCCTCCTCTTCTGTTTTTTGGAAAACTTTAAGGAGAATGGGTGTTATTTCATCTCTATATGTCTGGTAGAATTCAGAGTTAAATCCATCTGGTCCGGGGGTTTTGTTTTTAGGTAGTTTTTTGATTACTGCTTAAATTTCGTTGCTGGCAATTGGTCTGTTTAGTTTTTCTGTTTCTTGCTTGGTCAGTCATGGAAGGTTGTATTTTTCTAAGAAGTTGTCCATTTCTTCTAGGTTTTGCAGCTTGTTAGCATATAGATTCTCATAATATTCTCTTATAATTCTTTGTATTTCTGTGGGGTCTGTCGTTATATTTCCCTTCTCATTTCTGATTCTCTTTATATGTGTAGATTCTCTTTTTCTCTTAATGAGTCTGGCTAGGGGTTTATCTATTTTGTTTATTTTTTTCAAAGAACCAGCTCTTGGTTTCATTGATTTTTTTCTATTGTTTTATTCTTCTGAATTTTATTCATTTCTTCTCTGATCTTTATTATGTCCCTCCTTCTGGTGACTTTGGGCCTCTGTTGTTCTTCTTTTTCCAATTTCAGTAATTGTGTCTTTAGACTGCTCATTTGGGAATGTTCTTCCTTCTTTAAATAGGCCTGGATTGCAATATACTTTTCCTCTTAGAACTGCCTTTGCTGCGTCCCACAGAAGTTGTGGCTTTGTGTTGTTGTTGTCATTAGTCTCCATATTTTCTTTGATTTCTGTTTTGATTTGGTCATTAACCCATTGATTAATTAGGAGAATGTTAAGTCTCCATGTATTTGTGAACCTTTTTGTTTTCTATGTACAATTTATATCTAGTTTTATACCTTTGTGATCTGAGAAGTTGGTTGGTAGGATTTCAATAGTTTTGAATTTACTGAGGTTCTTTTTGTGGCCTAGTATGTGGTCTATTCTAGAAAATGTTCCATGTGTACTTGAGAAGAATGTGTATCCTGTTGCTTTTGGGTGCAGAGTTCTGTAGATATCTGTTAGGTCCATCTGTTCTAGTGTGTTGTTCAGTGCCTCTGTGTCTTTACTTATTCTCTGTCTGGTTGATCTGTCCTTTGGAGTGAGTGGTGTGTTGAAGTCACCTAAAATGAATGCATTGCTGTCTATTTCCTCCTTCAATTTTGTTAGTATTTGTTTCACATATGCTGGCGCTCCTGAGTTGGGTGCATAAATATTTATAATGGTTATATCTTCCTGTTGGACTGACCCCTTTATCATTATGTAATGTCCTTCTTTATCTCTTGCTACTTTCTTCGTTTTGAAGTCTATTTTGTCTGATACAAGTACTGCAACACCTGCTTTTTTCTCCTTGTTGTTTGCATGAAATATCTTTTTCCATCCCTTCACTTTTAGTCTGTGTATATCTTTGGATTTGAGTGAGTCTCTTGTAAGCAGCATATAGATGGGTCTTGCTTTTTTATCCACTCTGTTACTCTCTGTCTTTTGATTGGTGCATTCAGTCCATTTACATTTAGGGTGATTATTGATAGATATGTACTTATTGCCATTGCTGGCTTTAGATTCGTGGTTACCAAAGGTTCAAGGGTTGCTTCTTTACTATTTAACAGTCTAACTTAACTTTCTTGTTAAGATATTGTGAACACCGTCTGATGTTTCTTTATCTCTCCCTACTTATTCTTCCTCCTCCGTTCTTTATATATTAGGTGTTTTATTCTTTGCCTTTAGTTAGTATTTGGATGGTCTGCTTTCTTTGCTATGATTTTATTTTCTCTGGTGACATCTTTTTAGCCTTAGCCGTGCTTCCCTCTAGAGCAGTCCATTTAAGATATCCTGTAGTGGTGGTTTATGAGAGGCAAACTCTCTCAACTTTCATTTGTCTAGAAATTGTTTAATCTCTCCATCATATTTAAATGATAACCGTGCTGGATACAATATTCTCGGTTCGAGGTCCTTCTATTTCATTACGTTAAATATATCATGCCATTCTCTTCTGGCCTGTAAGGTTTCTGTTGAGAAGTCTGATGATAGATAGTCTGATGGGTTTTCCTTTGTAGGTGATCTTTTTTCTCTCTCTAGCTGCCTTTAATACTCTGTCTTTATCTTTGATCTTTGCCATTTTAATTATTATGTGTCTTGGTGTTGTCTTCTTTGGGTCCCTTGTGTTGGGAGATCTGTGGGCTTCCGTGGACTGCGAGACTCTTTCCTTCGCCAGCGTGGGAAAGTTTTCAGCAATTATTTCTTCAAAGACACTTTCTATCCCTTTTTCTCTCTCTTCTTCCTCTGGTACTCCTATAATGCGAATATTGTTCCATTTGGATTGGTCACACAGTTCTCTTAATATTCTTTCATTCCTAGAGATCCTTTTATCTCTCTCTGCCTCAGCTTCTCTGTATTCCTGTTCTCTGATTTCTATTCCATTAACAGTCTCTTGCATCTCATCCAGTCTGCTGTTAAGCCCATCGATGGCTTGTCTGATTTCTGCATTGTCTTTCCTGGCTTCCCTCACTTTCTCCCTCAGGTCTTGCACATTTCTCTGTAGATCCGTCAGCATGGTTATGACTTTTATTCTGAATTATTTTTCAGGAAGACTGTGCATGTCCTTCCCTTCAGGTTCCCTCTCTGGGTTGTCTGGGTCTGGAGCTTTGTCTGTACCATATTCCTCTGTCTTTTCATGGCTATAGAAGTGGTTGCTGGTAGTTTCCACACATGTCAGCTGGGCTCTTTATGACTTTAGAAAGGGAGAAAAAAAAAGAAAGAAAAAAGGAAGAGAAGAAAAAATAAAAAACAAAACAAAACAAAACAAAACGCCCACCAGGAGTGGATTCTGTGGGGATGCTGTAGGTGGCGCTGTTGCTCCACTATTCTGCAGCCATGGCCGTGCAGCTCCGAAGGGCCGTTTATAGCTCTGGCTGGTGGGAACGAATGGGAGGCTGTTGATCTCTGTGGGAAGTCTTAAGTGGGGCCACCCTTTACCAGTCGCCAGCTAAGGGGTCCGAAATTCCCCAGGACTCCCAGCCTGCTGGAATGAGTGTGCTGGGGTGATTCAGTTCTCTCCTGGGTTCCTGGCTCTTTAAGACTGCTGAAAAAAGTGCTCACTTTTCTTCCTTTTTTTTTTTCCTTCCCGGAGCCGGCTGCAAGCACCGTGGCGTGTTCCCTGCTCAGATCCTGCACCCTCTGTCTCTCCAGTATCTGCTACACTGCCCGATGTGTGTCAGCGCTCCCCGCGCAGATCACTGGGGCTGGTTATTTTGCGGGCTTGTACTTCCAGTCCCTCCCGGCTCTGAATCCTCTCTTCCCGCCGGTGTGGTGGGGTCGGGGGTGCTCGGGTCCCACCAGGTCCCGGCTCCGTATCTTACCCGCCTCGTGGGGTGCCGAGTCCTCTCAGGTGTAGCTGCATGCTGTGTGCTTTCCTGTGTATTCTGGTCTCTGTTTTAGGAATAGTTGTATTTGCTGTATTTTCATAGATAAGTATAGTGTTGGGAGGAGATTTTTGCCGCCCTGCTCACATCGCCATCTTCCTGGAAGTCTCCTTTATGTGTTTTTGATATTAATCCCATATCAGATATAGTTTACAAATATTTTCCTGTTAGGAAGATCACCTTTTCATTTGGCTGGTTTGTTTGCTGTGCAGCTTTTAAATTTGCTGTCATCCTACTTGTTTATTTTTGCTTTTGTTGCCTTTGCTTTTGGCAGGGGATTTTCTCTTTCTGCAAGAAAGTCATTGGGATTTTGATAGGGATTGGATGGAATCTGTAGCTTGTTCTGGGTAGTATTGATATTTAAGCAATATTGTCTTTCAGTCCATGAACATAGGATGTGTTGCCATTTATCTATAAACCTTTAATTTATTTTGGCAGTGTCTCGTTGTTTTCATTGTATAAGTCTTTCACTTCCATGGTTAAGTCAATTCCTAAGTTTTTAATGCAGTCTGATGCTATTGTGAGTGGAATTGTTTTTGTGATTTCCTTTGCAGATTGTTCATCGTGTATAGAAGTACAACTGATTTTTGAAGTACAACTTGTGTAGAAGTATAACTGTTGACTTAGTATCCTGCTATTCTGCTAAATTCATTTATTAGTTTAACAGGTTTTTTTTGTGGAATCTTTAGGAGTTTCAGCATATAATACCATGTCATCTATAAACAGATAATTGTACTTCTTCTTTTCCAAGTAAGATGCCCTTTTTTTTTTTTTCCTAATCAGTGCTGGTTAGAATTTCCAGTACTATGTTGAATACAAGTGATGAAAATAGGTATCCTTTCCTTGTTCCTGATCTTAGAGGGAAAACTTTTAGTCTTTCACCATTGATGTTATGTTTACTATGGATTTTTCATATATGGCTTTATAATGTGGGTGTAGTTACCTTTTATTCTATTTTGTTGAGTATTTTTGTCATGAATGTTGTTGAATTTTCTTACAAGTTTTTCTGCATCAAATGATCATGTGATTGTTCTCCCTTATTTTGTTAATATAGCATACTGATCAATTTTTACATATTGAACCATCCTTGTATTTCAGGAAGAAATCTCACTTTGTCATGGTGTATGATCATTTTAACATGCTGTTGAATTCTGTTTGCTAGTATGTTGTTGAAGGTTTTTCATTAGTTTTCATAAAGGATATTCTGTACTTCTGTTCCATGATTTCTGCCTGGTATCACGATTGTATTAGTTTCGTAGAGTGAGTTGGGAAGTGTTCCCTCCTGTTCAGTCTCTTGGAGAAGTTTGAAAATGGTTGGTATTCTTTAAATGTTTGGTAGAATTCACCAGTGAAGACTTCATATCCAAGGTGTTTCTTAGGTGGGAGATTGTGATTACTGATTCAACTCCTTACTAGTTATAGGTCTACTTAGATTGTCTATTTCTTTGTGGTTTAGTCTTGGTAGATTTTGTGTTTCTAGGAATTTGACCATTTTATCTAGTGTGTCGAGTTTTTTTTGGTGTACGGTCGTTCATAGTATTGTCTTATAATCCTTGTTTCTGTAAAATATCATTTTCCCACCTTAATTATTGATATTAGTAATTTGAGTCTTCCTTTATTATTAGTCTATTTGGCTAGAGGTTTGTCAATTTTGTTGAACTTTTCAAATAATCAATTTTTGGTTTCAATGATTTTTCTGTTTTGTTTTTATGTTGTCTATGTTGTTTATCTCTGCTCTAATCTTCATAGTTTCCTCCTCTCTGCTAGCTTTGCGTTTAGTCTGTTCTTCTTTCCTAGTTCCTTAAGTTGTAACATTAGGTTGTTGATTTGAGATCTTTCTTTTTTGTTAATATGAGCATTTATAGCTATAAATTTCCCTCTTAGTATCACTTTTGTCCCATCTCATAAGTTTTGATATGTTGTGTTTTGATATTTTCTTTTGTCTCTAAGTAGTCTCTAATTTCCTTTGTGATTTCCTCTTTGAACCATTGGTTGTTTAAAAATGTGTTGTTCGATTTCCACAATTTTATGAATTTTCCAGTTTTACCTATGTTATTGATTTATAACTCCATTCCATTGTGCAGATATGATATATATGTTCTAAAATCAGTTGAGACTTAATTTGTGTTCTAACATGGGGTCTATCCAAGAAAACATCCCATGTGCATTTGAGAATGTTACACTTGTTGGGTAGAATGTTCTGTATGTATCTGTTAGATCTGGTTGGTTTATTTTGTTAAGTCCTATATTTGTATATCTTCTGTCTGGTTCTGTCATTATTGAGTGGGGTTAAGTCTCCAATTATTATGTAGAACTGTCTTTCTCTCCTCAATTCTGTCAGTTTTTGCTTCATATATTTTGATGATATGTCATTAGGTATTCAAATGTCAGTATTTTTATATCTTCTTGCTGTACTGAACCTTTTATTTATATATAATATCCTTCTTGTCTTTGTTGATGGTCATGGACCTCCTCAGCTTTTGTTTATCTGGGAATGTCTTAATTTCTCCCTCACTTTTGAATGACAGTGCGACTGAGTATAGAATTCTTTGTGGACATTTTTTTCTCCTTTTAGCACTTTGAATATAAAGGTCCATAGTTTTCTGGCCTCAGAAGTTTCTGATGAGAAATCTTCTGATAATCTTAGTGAGGATCTCTTGTATGTGATGGCTCATTTCTCTTCACTGCTTTCAAGGTTCTCTGTCTTTATCTTTTGAAAGTTTGATTATAATGTGTCTTGGTGTGGGTCGCTTTGAGTTCATCTTTCTTGGATTTTTTTTAACTTCTTCAATGTTTATATTCATTTTAATCAAATTTCAGAAGTTTTCAGCCATTATTTCTTAAATATTCCCTCTGCCCCTTTGTCTCATCTCCTGGGACTCCTAGGATGCATATGTTAGTCTACTTAATGGGTTCCCACAAGTCCCTGAGGAGTTGTTGTTTAAATCTTTTTTTTTTTCTGTTCTTTGGCCTTGATCATTTCCATTATCTTAATCTTCCAGTTTGCTGATTCTTTCTTCTGCCTGCACAAGTCGGCCTTTGAATCCCTTTAGTGAAATTTTCATTTCAGTTTTCACTTTTTGGGGACTTCCCAAAACTTTATCACCTCATTTATTGTACTTTTCAGCTCCAGAGTTTATTTTTAGGTTTTCTAATTCTTTATTGACATTTCCATTTTGTTCACACATTGTTTTCTTGACTTTCTCCATGTCTTCCTTTAGTCCTTTGGTAATCTTTAAGATGGTTGTTTTATAGTCTTTGTCTAGCATATCTATCATTAGGTCTTTTTAGAAAGTTTCTGTTGATTTATTTTTTTTCTTTGAATGGAGAATACTTTCCTATTTCTTTGTATGCCTTGTGATTTGTTGTTGAACACTGGCTGTTGAATATGTGATAACTCTGAAAAACAGATTCTCCTCCTTCTCCAGAGCTTGCTATTTATTGTTATTGTTTTGCTTTTTGTTTTTGCCTTTTTTATTGTTGTAGGTTGTCTCTATTTTGAGGATCAGCCTGATGTGTGAACTTAGATGCCTTCTCAGATTTTTTTTTCTGAGCTTTCCCCTGAACATGTGCAGTTGCTTTTTAATTTCCCCTGTGTATTCAGTTGTTTTAGAATGTCCTAGTCCTTAATGTTTGGCCCCTATAAGGGGGAAAAGTGAAAAATGAAGGGGATAAATAGTACCTGTCCTTTAGGTCCCCTGGAAGCCGCCACAGCCAGAGTGGAGGAAGGTCTAGACTTGCAACAATGGGGGGAGGTACAACAATGGCTGCCTGCCTCTTTGTCTGCACCTCTGTGATCAGAAGCAGCAATCAGTGATCAGAACACGAATGTCCAATATTTGGATGATAAGGCACCCTGATTCTGACAAACTGTGCAAACTGCTGCAGGAACATATGCACAACTGAGAGTTGGGAGAGTGAGGGGTGGGTATCTGTTGCTGTGATGAGAGCTGAAATTGACCAAAATTATGCTAATTTACCTTCCAAGTCTTCTCTTGAAGGTAGACCTTCAGTGGACTTCAGAGTTCTGACATAGTTACATCAGACAGATTCTGTTAGTACAGTTGTCTAGGTGGGGAGACAGATTCCTGGTATTTGCTACTCTTCCATCTTCCCAGAATCATCCTAGCATTGGGATTTTAGTTGCAGTTTTGTATGTACACAATCAACACTTATTTAGACTTTAAAAATTGGTTTCTTATAATACCGTTTTTTTGGCTTCATTTATGAACGAGTTGGTTGACTTTTCTAAATTGTTAAGCATAGCACACATATACATAAATCTGCTAAGACTGCTGTATATTCTAACAGATCATATTGTAAATACCCACATAACCACTACCTATGTCAAGAAAAGGTACATTACTAGTACCTCAGAAAGTTCTCCATGTTTCCCCTTGCAGCCACATTTCCCTTTCCCTAGATTTAACCATTATCCTTCTGTGATTTTTCTCTAATATAGTTTATTCACATGCATATATCCCTAAAAAGTATTTAAGTTTTGAATTGTATTCCATGCATATCCTTCTATGGCTGGTTTGTGTATGAAACTCATCCATGTTGCAAACAACTGTAGTTTGTTAAAATTGATGGCTGTATATACTGTCATGAAATATCTCACAGTTAATGTTTTGATGTTCAGCATTTAGGTTGTTTCTGGTGTTTGGCTGTTAAAAAACAGTCGTGCCACGAATATCCTTGTGCATGAATCCCGGTGCACAAATTCTCTAATATCTAGGTAAGAGTATCTTCAGAATTAATAGATATTGCCAAACTTTTCCCAAAGAGGTTGTACCAATTTACTTTCCCACTAGCAGGATATGACCGTGCCAGCTCCTTCATATTGTTGTAGCCAGCTGTTGACATTGTCACTCGTTTTCATGTCGTTCATGTGGAGTGGAGTGGAGTGATACCTCATTGTGGTTTTAATTTTGTATCTTCCTTATTTCTACTGAGGTTCAGCATTTTCAGATCTTGACCATTTTTTATATTCTGCAATGTGCTTGTATAAGTCCTTTATACTTTTTTCAGTTGGGTGAATCAGATTTGTAGGCATTACTTATTCTGGAGCAGAGTCCTTTGTCAGATATATGCACTATGAATATCTCCTATTTTTTGGCTTGTCTTTTTAGTCTTCTAGTTTTTTGATGAACATGTTCTTCATTTTAAGTTAATTCCAATTTATTGCTCTTTTTCTTTGCAGTTAGCATTTTCATGCCATACTTAGGAATATTTTTCTTTTCTGGGGAAATGAGATCATTTTTTGGATATCTTTGAGAAGCTTTCTTGGTTGATTTCTCTGTGTAAAATTGTAAATGGAATTTATAAAATGTTTTGTTTCCTGATTGTTTGCTAGTACACAGAAAAAAAGCCTTTTTATATTGATAATGTGTTCAGTGATATTGCTGAATTTACAAATACTAATATTTACTTATAAATTCTTTTATATTTTCTATATGCACAGACATATTTACTCAAATTATGAATGTTTTGTTTTTCCTTTCCAATTCTTCTCCTTTTCCCCATAACTCAGTTCACTGGCTTAGACGCACAGTTGAGAGTTGAATAGAAGTGGTAACAAACATCTATGTCTTGTCCAGTCTTGCAGAAGGGCTTACAGAATGGCAGTCTTCAGCATTTCATTGTGTTAGCTGAAGCTTTTGAGATAATCTTTCTTTTTCTGATGAAGTTCAACAATTAATTTCTTTTCAGAGTTTGTTGAGAAAGTGTTTTTTTTTAAATCATGAATGAGTGTTAAATTATTTCAGTTTTTCTGTATCTATTTATTTGAGTTTTCTCATTTATTCTATGAATGTGGGAATAACAATCAGAAAAGAATAACAAAGGAAAACCAACTTGACATTCCTGGTATGAGCCCAACTTAGTCATGATGTGTTTTATTTAGTACATTGCTGGATTTGGTTTGCAGATGTTGTCTGTAGGATTTTTGTATCCATGCACATAAGAGATTAGCTTATAATTTTCCTTCCTTAAAATATCCTTGGTATCAAGACCATGCTACCTCTTGAAACAAATTGGGAAGTTCCTTTTTATCCTGTTCTTTGGAAGAGCTTGTTGTAAAATGTACAGTGTTCCTTCTCAAATTTTGGTATAATTTATTATTGAAGCCACCTAGGCCTGGAGTGGTTTTTTTGTTTTTTGAGGGAAGGATTTAAATTATGGATTCAATTTCTTTAGTAGATATAGAATCATTATACTGTTAAGTTATAATAAATTGAAGGTTTTCTAGGAATTTCTCCATTTAAAATTTCAAATTCATTTAAAATAAGCTTAATATATAAGCTTATGTGTAATAGCCTCTTAATGTTTTAGAATTACTACTATTTTTTTCTCTTCTTTTTTGTGGTATACTTGACGTATACAACATTATATTAATCTCAGGTGTACAACATAATGGTTCAGTATTTTTATATATTGCAAAACAATTACAGTTTTACACAAGGAAACCAACCAAGATGTCACTATACATACAGAATGTTTTTTTTGTGTTGGATGACATTTTTTTCCCCCCTGTGAATGTGCCATATTTTCTTGTTTCTTTGCATGTATTGTACATGTTTTATTGAAAAGAGTACACTTTAAATAATTTTAAGTCTTGAAATCAGGTATTTCTCATCCTCAGGGTTTATTCTGTTTTTCATTGTTTGTTGACATTTCTTAACTAATTTTATAATATTTGCATTTTTTTCTTTAATGTCTGTCCACCAAAGTCTCTACTTATTCTTAGCAGTCAGCTGATGTTTGAACAGAGATTTTCTTACATGCCTGGAACCAGTAAGTCTCCCAGTCTTTGCTAAGGGGCCCACATACCTTCCACACTGTCATACAGTGTAACACCTTCAGAAGCCTCCATTTCCATGTTTGCGCAGAGCCTTAAGGTTAACCACAAGTGAGAGCCTAGGGCCTTCTCAGGTCTTTCTGAGTGTGGATGTGGCTTTCTAGATTCCCAGGAATGTTGAGCTTTTTAAAGACTCTTATGGCAATCTCATTCCCCAGCTTCTTCTTTTAAGTTTTTCAATAGTCTGTTGTTTACCTAAACCTTTATTTACTACCTGGGGCTCTAGATGTTTAACAATTGCCTTTGATTGTTCAGCAAACTTCTCCTGAATAAAAGCTGTTTATACTGGTGAGCTCCAAAATAGGTAAAACATAGACAGCTTTGAAAAATGGGATCTTCCAGGGAACCACCAGAAAAGTCCGTGACAGTTTCTGGGGACAGAACTTGAGCTCCAACTCTCTTCTGACCCTGTCAGTGGCTGCCAGGCTGGTAATTTTCACTGTGAGTGGGGTGTGGGTAAAATTGTAACATTTCCAGAATATCTTGTCTGGCTTTAGTACATCTGCATATCAGTAGGCATTCATAAGGGGAGAGAAGTATGGCTTTAGTGCATTTGCATCATTCCTCAGGGATGGAGAGAAGTTCATCTCCTTATCAATGGGTAATTACCTGGGCAAGGAGGGCTTATCTGTACCCGAGAGGTGAGGGGAGGGCCGGTTTTTGCTTCTGCTGGAGCAGGAAAGAGAGAAGGCCCTGGGCTGCAGTTTGTAAGCAGAAACAGATTTTAAACTTTATTTCTCCCTTTGACTGATTTCGGTTTTTAGAGGTATTTTGCCCCAGGATTTCCTCTCCCCGGACTTACATGGGATGAGGGCTGTTGGTTTTCAGGGTTACGACAATGGTAATGGGGAGGAGATGAGAATAATGCAAGTTAAATGGCCACAAACCATACAGCTTTTACCTCAATTCAGCTGTTTTGTCTTTATGTTTTAAATAAATGTTCCCCATTATTAATTCCCAGAGTTCTAAAAAAGTTCATTCTGACAATTTTTGCCATTGTTCTCACTGCTTTAATGGAGGAAAGAATTTTCAGAGGTCCTTACTCTGGCATTTCACTGATACCACCCTACCACCCTGATCATTGATTTTTTTTTAATCTTTCCAATACATGCACCAAAGGCTGTAAAATTCCTTGTAAGCATGGGTTTAAGTGCATTCTATGACTTGTGATGTCTTTTTAATTCTCATTCAGTTAAAAATTATTTTCTAATTTCCTTTGAATATCTTGTTGACCCCTGAGAAGTGTGTGGTTTCAAAATTTTTGTAATGGAGATTCATCTTAATTCCATTATGATCATAGAACATCTTTCATATCATTTTGGTCTTTGAAATTTGCAACTTACTTTATGGTCCAACACATGCCTTACTTTGCTGAATGTTCTATGGACACTTGTAAAGAAAGTATTGGAACAAAATAGGTACAGTGTTATGGTCAAGTTTGTTAATCTTAAGTTTCAGCCCTTTTTAATTTCTCTTCTTAATATTTTGGTCTGCTTTTTCTATCATTTACTGAGAGAAACATGTTAAAAATCTCTAGTTTTTGTTGTAGTCCTCACTATCTCTCCTTTAGGTTTACTTATCTTTCTTTATAGATTTTTGTAGAGCATTAAGTTTTAGAATTATATCCTCCTTGTGGATTGAGCCCTTTATACTTATGAATGCCCTTCTTTACCTCATGTTTTTGCCTTAAAGTTTAACTTTGTTTGGTATTTGTTTAGTTACACCAGCTTTCTTTGGGTGTTACATATCTTTTCCCATATTTTTTACACTGTCAGGTACCTTTTATTTTTAAGACATGACTTTGTGAAGCAGCATATATTTGAGATTTTGATTTTTAATCAGTTCTGGCAATATGTGTCTTAATCGCAGTTTCTGTTTTTTTTAAACATGTAGTTGACCTATTAATATGCATAAATATGTCATCTTTATTGGGTCTTCTCTCTGTCCTGCACGTTCTGTGTGACCTTCTTTTAGATTAATCAAGTATTGTTTATTCAGACTTTCCCTTCTATTTTATGGTTCTTTCACTGTTCTTTTTTGTGGCTTTCCTAGGGATTACAGCATGTGTCTGAGTTGTTAGTGCCTAACAAATTGATGCTTTCATCTCTTCCTAGAAGGCACCAGGGACCTTACAGAACTCCAGTCACCCTGTTCCCACAGCTTTTGTGCAATCGTTAATGTGCATTTTAATTTGTGTGTGTGTGTGTGTGTGTGTGTATATATATATATATATATATGTATTTAAATCCCAAAGGAATTACTTTGTATGATTATTATTTACTTACTCTTGCTCACATATATCCTCTTTTCATTGTTCTTTTCTGAATTTCTGTGCTCCTCTGTGGATCCACTTTCTTTCTGCCTAAGGAACATCTTTTGTGTTCTCTTTAGTGTGTTTCTGGCAATGAATTCTTTTTTTTTTTTCAACTTCTCAAAAATTTTATTATAAACAAAACAATGACAACATAAGCTTACACATTAATATTTACATTATATTTAAATATATTACAGCTTTAATTTATGAACAGAAATATCCTATCATTTCTTCTTCTTTTCTGTTTTCTTTGCATCACTGATTTGCATCTTTACTTGATCTTGTAATTTAGAAAAGAATGCTTGAGATGACTTTAAGGCTTTGTCTTTACCTTCATCCTTTAATAACAAAGCTCTGCCTGTTTTGGTCAGCTTTTTCAACTTCTCTGAAGCTACAGCTTTTGTGTATTTCCCTGCTTGATCTGGGTTGCTCTTTTCAAGCAGCTTTTTCCGCTTTCCTTCTCCTTTATTTTCATATGATTCTGAAATTTCTTTTTCCTTCGTTCTCGCTTCTTGTCTGTAACTGTTTTTTCAGCAGTTGTTTTTATGTCTCCAGCTTTATTGTTTTCCTTGACTTCCTCTGGGGCCAAGAGAGCTGCGTCACTGACACTCACTGGGGCTACTTCCTCCAGGGTTATGGCTGGCAGATTTGACACAACCTTAATCTCTGGAACAGGCGGTTTAGGGATGAAGTGAAAGTTTGAAAGGGCATCCAAATTTAAGAGTGAATCCATCATCTTCTGAATTTCTGCATGCTCTGGATATTCTTCTGCTGTTTTTTGCTGGTTGAGTTTGATGTATTCCTGTTCATAAATCTCAGCAAGGCTCAATTTGCTCTTCTCATGGTCTAATGTTAATGTGCTTTTTGTACTCTTATGCATCCTCTTTAGGTTTTTCTTTACGTTCTACATCGTCCCAAGCCTGATATCTTATTCTCTGCTTAATGATATCTTCTAGTTGAAGGGTAGTTTCCTCTGTGATCACAGGTGCCATGCAGACTGCATGGTCAGAGTGCAGGGTCTCCTCTAGAAGGCTGTCCTCTGGTCACCTTTGTACTGTCACTTCTCCTTGAAGCTGCCAGGGATTTTTTTCCAACAACTCTTTTTCTAAAGCAACTTTTTCATTCATCTTTTCCTGTCTTTTTTCAGAAGAGGATTTAACTTCATCAGAATCTTTCTCTAAGTTCAAGATATCTGTAATTTCCGTTTCTTCATCAACTGGCAAAGCAAAGGTCACTCTTTTCAAGGTTTCTTTGTGTTATTTACTGTCTTCACTTTATTCAAGATCATTACCTTCATCTGTTTCAGAAATGCTTTCTTTTCTTCAGCAATCTCTTCCTCTTCTTCATTTGAAACCAATTCATCATTGTGAACACTTGCTAAGTCTTCATCACTTTCAAGTGGATCAAAGAAATCTTTGTATTTCAGATTTCTAAAACTTTTACCTGACTTAAGTTTTTGACTTTCAAAGAGTCCTTCCTCATCTTCATTAGAATTAACATCTTTAAAAATCAGTATCTTCTTCCTCCTCATCTTTTTGTTTCCTTTTCTATGTTTTCTAAAAAGGTCTCCATTTCATATAGTTTGAGGAATTTATCATCTACTATGGGCTTTTCTCTTGGTTTCCCAGGCACTTTGTTTTGTACCTTGCTCTGCTGTTCCAACTTGCTGATATCAAAATCAAGATCAGAATCCTCATTACTGAAAACTGGGCTTCTCCTCAGATCAAATTTGTCTGAGTTTTTAGCTCTCTTATCCCCTTCAGGATCACTGACACGCAGGTGTGATACTTTCTCCTCTTCTAAATCTTGTTCTAGATCCGCTGAGCCATCAGCCTCCATCTCTGAGTCATCCTCTTCACACCCCTGCTCGTCATTCTCTGGGAGAAGACTGATGTCTTTGTCTTGAATGGTTTCACTAACTGCATTCTGGAAGTACTGTAAAACTGGTTCATTTTGCAGTTCTAGTTGCCAAATCTGCTCATCATCAAATCTGTTTATCACCAATTTTTGTAAAGGACTTCCATGGACTCTACCATTCTCCTATATTTTAGTAAACTCATGAAGAACTTTTGTTAAAGAAGTAAAGTTTGATGCCAATCCATCTTGAATCCTTCCCTACTCCAAAATTAGCCGGGCGCCTGCAGCCCACGTCCACATGAGACCTGGGCTGCTCCGTGAGCCCAGGCTCTGCGCCACTGGCAATGAATTCTTTATCATTTTTCTCTGAAAATGTTTTTATTTCACCTTCATTTCTTAGGATATATTTGCTGGTTATGGAATTCTTCACTGGAATTTATCATTCCACTCTGTATATGTTTATTATCTTCATGTTTGTCAAGGTTTCATTGACAAATCTCTCTTTTGGTTGAAATCTCGTTTCTCTTGTTAATAGTCCCTGTGTCCTGTCTTTTCTGCTGTTTCACTCCTAGTCTATATGTGGTATCTTTTTATTTTTCTTACTGTGAGTTCTTGGGCTTCTGACTGTATGGACTGGTATTTTTCAGTACTCAGTTTACAGCCATTATCTCTTCATTTATTTTTTTTTCTGCTTTTTTTTCTTCCTCTCCTGTGCTTCTACTTTCTCGTTCTCTCCTCTGTTTGGTATTTTCTGTTGGTTTGTTTTGGATATTTTGGTCCCATATTTAGCTCACTTCTTTTCCTGTGCTCTGCATTTGCTGTTAAACTTCACCTTTGAGTTTTTAATTTCTGATATGTTGGTAAGAGGTTTTGGCCTTGGTTTCATCTGGTTCATTTTTTCCCTGAGGAGCCCTGGAGCTGTTGGCTTAGTGGATAGTGTGTCCTGTTAGCCTCTCACTTGGACATGCTTGAATCTTGACTTCTCTCCCTTTGCCTCTCAGGCCTCACAACCAAAACCCAACTTTGCTGAATAGCAGATACCTACATAGGGTCAATGACTCTGGTGCTCTGATATTTTGCTTTCTCTTCCAGATTCCTTCTTTTTTTCAGATTTGGTCTGATATTTCTCTAATATCTTCCAAGATCTTAGGTGCTTTTAAGATGATGTCTTTTTTATTAACTCAGCAGTTTTTATTTGCATGAAGAAGGTTAGTCTAAATAACCTTGTCAGCCATTACTGGAAATGAAACTCAAATGGTTTAAAATTTTGATTTAAACTTTATTTTAATTTTCCTCTAGTATTGGTACCTACTGTTAATGGTTTTTGTACAGAGTATTGAAATAGTCCATGTGAGAGCTTAGGGAGTGTCCAGTTAAGTGGTGGTAGTTTTTCTAATTTTATTTTTTGGGTTTTTTTTTTGTCCTTCCTAATATAATTCTGGGAAAAGTACTTCATCTTTCCACCTCACTATTAAGGTTTTTAGCTTTGTCTGTTCTACCAATCAGACCATTTATTGAATTTATGTACATAATCAAATTTTATGATTTGGTCTTCAGTGGTTCTTCTGGTATCTTTCTGGGCTTATTTATTTTAAAATCTTGTTCTTGGCTTTATTATTATCCTTTATTTCCTTAGGTAGATGTTTTATGTTGGCTGCCTCACTGAAAATATCTGGTCAGTATTGGTTGTGATCTATGCTCTGGATTGCCCGGGAGCTTGTGTGCAGGCACAGCATGGGCTCCCCGCAGCCTGTGCTCAGATGGGAGGAGCCGTGGCTGACACCCGCTGCTTCTGCGAGGTGATCTTCATGGTCCTTGGTGATTGCCACCTAGATGCATTAATTTTTTAGGGGTTGCCAAATAGCAGTTTTCTAGTTCTCACACGTTCATTTATTAACTGATATGCTTTTACAAAAGTAAACTCTACTTTCATCAACTATTTTAGCTAACCTGGAGAATGTAACACAAAAAAAGGCAGCTATATATGATTATTTTTCTTTATTTGCTTTCTGTAATAACATGGAGCTGATTTCTCCAGCATTCTCCAAAGCTGACCAGTAAATTGTTTTCTACTCTCACTGTGAGCTCATGGATTCAGTGTGTTTGGTGATCTTCATCCAGTGCAGTTTCCTCTTTGTTCACAGTGCCCAGTCTTTGAACAGCGGAGCTTCTTCACAGACAGTAGGTTAGGTGTAGGAAAAGAAACAGGCAGTGACAGCTGTTGATCAGGGTGATCTAGAAAAACCAGAACCTTATACATTACTAATGTGTAAAATATTATAGCTGCTTTGGAAAACAGTTTGGCAGCTGCTCAAAGGATTAAATAGTTACTGTATCACCCAGAAATTCAACTCCTGGGTGTATACTTAAGAGAAAGGAAAACATGTCCACACAAAAACTTGATATGAATGTTTATAACAGTATTATTTATGATATCCCAAGTGTAGAAACGATTCAGATGTCTGTTAACTGAGGAGTGGATAAACAGAATGTGGTATACCCCTAGGGTGGAATATTTTTTGGCAATAAAAAGGAATCAAAACCTGATTCATGTTAGAACATGGATGAACCTTGAAAACAAACGCAAAGGTGGAAAAAACTAATTAAAAAAACATATTACATCATTCCATTTACATGAAATGCCCAGAATAGGTAAATCTATAGATACAGAAAGTAGATTAGTGAATTGCTTAGGGCTGGGAGAGGTTGGAGGGAAATGGGGGTGACTTGAAGGGTACAGGTTTCTTTTTGGGGTGATGAACATTCTAAAACTGACTGTGGTGATGTTTGCACAACCGTGGAAATACTAAAATTGAATTGTATGCTTCTAATGGGTGACTGTGTGACCAAGGAGAAAGAATATTGGCAGTGAAACAGAAGGTTAACTTTCTTAAATTACAGAGTGTTCTTACTAATTAACAGGCTAACAATCCTGTAAAAATGGTCAAAACACATATGAGGAGACAGTTCTTCCAGTTGGCATACAGTAAACGGCTCTAGGTGCTTTGAATACAGGCATGAACAGATGTGCTTCTGTGGAAGGGCTGTGGATTGTGTGTAACAACAACAGAGGTATGGTGGGGAGGATGGGTAGAGAATGTCATCTCAGATGTGCTATATAATACCAAAGAAACTGAACAAGGGATGTGACAGATGACCAGTCCTGGGGTGGAGGTGGGTTAGTGGGTCTGTAAGTGGTTTCTCCACCTACTGTTGCCTGTTGGAAGGACTCTCTGAGGAAGTGACATTTAAGCCAAAACCCAGTGAGGAGGAGCTGGCCTTGTAGAGAAACTGGTTTAATACCAGCTCAAGAAGGCCATGGAGTATGCTGATGGGCCTGAAGTTAGTATACTTAAGGCGGGTGGCAAGGCTTTTAAGAGGGTGGGAAGTATAAAGTGGTAAAGCAGAGGGAAAATTTGGGAAGCTATTGAGTACTCCGGTGAGAAGTATGTGTTGGCTTTAACTAGTGTGGTAATTATGGAGATGGGATAAGTGACAGATTTAGATAGGTTTCAGAGGTAGGTTTGACAGCACATGCTGACTTGTGGGGGATGAGGGAGCATAGAATCAAATTTTGTGGCAAACTTAGGTGGATCAATTTTATGAGATGGGAATATTGTGGGGAAATGGAGGACAATTAACAAATGACAAGAATGCTGAATCTTAACCAGATTAAGTTAAGGAGATAACGGTAAACTTGTCATTCAATCTCAGGCTTTCATCACAAATTTAAACAATGGGATTCTATTTTTACCCATCAGAGACATAAAAAGTGAAGTTTGGTAAAGATGTAGAGAAATTGTCCTCATACAGTGGGGAATTTAAACTGGTATTACTCTTGGGGCAATTTTGGCCAACATCTAGCAGTTTTAAATGTAGATAATGAGGTACATGCACTTACCAAGTATGTTTGCCTAAGAAAATAAAAATAAATGTAGAGGGATGTTTATTGCCTTACTATTTATAGAAGAAGAAATAGCAAGTACAGTTGACCTTTGAACTACATGGGTTGGGGCACTGACCCTCCATACAGTTGAAAATTTGCATATAACTTTTGACTCCCCACAACTTAACTATTAATAGACTGCTGTAGACCAGAAGCTTTACCATAACATAAACACTCCATTAGACATATTTTGTATGTTATGTGTATTATATACTGTATTCTTCCTATAAAGGGAAAAGAAAATATTGCAGATCTCCAAAATTTTTTCCAATGTATTTATTGAAAAAAATCTGCAAAAAGGGGACCTGCACAATTCAAATCTGTGTTGTCCAAGGGTCAGCTGTACTAGGAACAGCCTGATACCCATCACTAGAGAAATGGTTGAAATGCTGTATTATGGTCACAGACTGGACTACCATGCTGCCACGAAAGAATGAAGTTGATCTCATTGTCCATATACAGAAATAATTCCAAAATAACATTAAGAAAAGATGTGAAATAGTATATTTGACTCTTAGTGTACATTTTTAAGAAGTTATGCATTTACATGCTTTATGTGCATAAAAGAATCTTCTAAAGGCATCTCTGGGCTTGGGGAATGTGAAGAAAATTTTTATTTCATATTTTCTTGAAGTTCATACCATTTTTACTAACTTTTTTTTATTAAGGTATGATTGATATACAATCTTATAAAGGTTTCACATGAAAAACATTGTGGTTATTACATTCACCCATATTATCAATTCCACCCCCATACACTCCATTGCAGTCACTGTCCATCAGCATAGTAAGGTGCTATAGTCACTACTTGTCTTCTCTGTGCTATACTTCCTTCCCCTTGACCCCCCTATGTTATGTGTGTTAATCATAATCCCCCTTACTCCCCTTATCCTTCCCTCCCCACTCCCCCTCCCCACCCCTTCCCTTTGTAACTGCTAGTCCCTTCTTGGAGTCTTCAGTCTGCTGCTGTTTTGTTCCTTCAGTTTTGCTTTATTGTTATACTCCACAAATGAGTGAAATTGTTTGGTACTTGTCTTTCTCTGCCTGTATTATGTCACTGAGCATAATACCCTCTAGCTCCATTCATGTTGTTGCAATGGTAGACTTTGTTTTCTTATGGCTGAATAATATTCCATGTGTATATGTACCACATCTTCTTTATCCATTCATCTACTGATGGACACTTAGGTTGCTTCCATATCTTGGCTATTGTAAATAGTGCTGCTATAAACATAGGGGTGCATATGTCTTTGAATCTAGTATCTTGTTTTCTTTGGGTAAATTCCTAGAAGTGGAATTCCTGGGTCAAATGCTATTTCTATTTTTAGATTTTTGAGGAACCTCCATACTGCTTTCCACAATGGTTGAACTAATTTACATTTCCACGCACAGTGTAGGAGGGTTCCCCTTTCTCCACATCCTCGCCAGCATTTGTTGTTGCTTGTTTTCTGGATGTTGGCTATCCTAACTGGTGTGAGGTGATACTTCTTTGTGGTTTTAAATTGCATTTCCCTGATAATTAGTGATATGGAGCATTTTTCCACGTGCCTGTTGGCCACCTGAATTTCTTCTTTGGAGAAATGTCTGTTCAGATCCTCTGCCCATTTTTTAATTGGCTTATTTGCTTTTTGGGTGTTGAGGTGTGTGAGTTCTTTATATATTTTGGATGTGAACCCCTTGTCGGGTATGTCATTTATGAATATATTCTCCCATACTGTAGGATGCCTTTTTGTTCTGATGGTGTCCTTTGCTGTACAGAAGCTTTTTAGTTTGATGTAGTCCCATTTGTGCATTTTCTCTTGCCTGAGGAGATGTATTCAGGAAAAAATTGCTCATGTTTATATTTAAGAGATTTTTGCCTGTTTTTTTCTAAGAGTTTTATGGTTTCATGACTTACATTCAGGTCTTTGGTCAATTTTGAGTTACTTTTGTGTATGGGGTTAGACAATAATCCAGTTTCATTCTCTTACATGTAGCTGTCCAGTTTTACCAACACGAGTTGTTGAGGAGGCTGTCATTTCCCCATTGTATAGCCATGGCTCCTTTATCACATAATAATTGGCTGTATGTGTTTGGGTTTATATCAGGGCTCTCTATGCTGTTCCACTGATCTATGGGTCTGTTTTTGTGCCAGTACCAAATTGTTTTGATTACTGTGGCTTTGTAGTAGCGCTTGAAGTTTGGGAGCATAATCCCCCAGCTTTATTCTTCCTTCTCAGGATTGCTTTGACTATTCGAGGTCTTTTCTGGTTCTATACGAATTTTAGAACTATTGTTGCAGTTCATTGAAGAATGCTGTTGGTATTTTGATAGGGATTGCATTGAATCTGTAGATTGCTTTAGGCAGGATGGCCATTTTGACAGTATTAATTCCTATCCATGAGCACAGGATGTATTTCCATTTATTGGTGTCTTCTTTAATTTCTCTCATGCGTGTTATCTAGTTTTCAGGGTATAGGTCTTTGACCTCCTGGGTTAGGTTCGTTCCTAAATATTTTATTCTTTTTGATGCAATTGTGAGTGGAATTGTTTTCTTGATTTCTTTTTCTGCTAGTTCATCTTTAGTATATAGGAATGCAACAGATTTCTGTGTGTTAATTTTGTATCCTGCAACTGCTGAATTCAGTTATTAGCTCTAGTAGTTTTGTGGTGGATTCTTTAGGGTTTTTTGTCTACAATATTATGTCATCTGCAAACAGTGAAAGTTTTTAACTTCTTCCTTACCAATCTGGATGCCTTTTATTTCTTTGTGTTATCTGATTGCCGTGGCTAGGACCTCCAGAACTATGTTGAATAAAAGTGGGGAGAGTGGGTATCCTTGTCTTGTTCCCAGTCTTAAAGGAAAAGCTTTCAGCTTCTCACTGTTAAGTATGATGTTGGCTGTGGGTTTGTCATATATAGCCTTTATGATGTTGAGGTACTTGCCCTCTATACCCATTTTGTTGAGAGTTTTTATAATGAATTGATGTTGAATTTTGTGGAATGCTTTTTCAGCATCCATGGAGATAATCATGTGATTTTTGTCCTTATTTTTGTTGATGTGGTGTATGATGTTGATGGATTTTCGAATATTGTACCATCCTTGCATCCGTGGAATAAATCCTACTTGATCATGATGGATGATCTTTTTAATGTATTTTTGAGTTCAGTTTGCTAATATTTTGTTGAGTATTTTTGCATCTCTGTTCATCAGGGATATTGGTTTGTAATTTTCTTTTTTTGTGATGTCTTTGCCTGGTTTTGGCATTAGAGTGATGCTGGCCTCACAGAATGAATTTGGAAGTATTCCCTCCTCTTCCATGTTTTGGAAAACTTTAAGGAGGATAGGTATTAGGTCTTCACTTAAATGTTTGATAAAATTCAGCAGTGAAGCAATGTAGTCCAGGTGTTTTGTTCTTATGTAGTTTTTTGATTACCAGTTCAAATTCATTGCTGGTAATTGGTCTGTTCAGATTTTTGTTTCTCCCTGGGTCAGTCTTGGAAGGTTGTATTTTTCTAGAAAGTTGTCTATTTCTTCTAGGTTCTCCAATTTGTTAGCATATAATTTTTCATAGTATTCTCTGATAATTCTTCGTATTTCTGTGGTGTCTGTAGTGATTTTTCCTTTCTTGTTTCTGATTCTTTTTATGTGTCTAGACTCTCTTATTTTCTTGGTAAGTCTGGCTAAGGGTTTATCCATTTTGTTTATTTTCTCAAAGAACCAGCTCCTGATTTCATTGATTCTTCATATTGTTTTAGTTTTCTCAATTTTATTTATTTCTGCTCTGATCTTTATTATGTCCCTCCTTCTACTGACTTTGGGTCTCATTTGTTGTTCTTTTTCTAGTTTCATTAATTGTGAGTTTAGATTGTTCATTTGGGATTGTTCTTCTGTCTTGAGGTAAGCCTGTATTGTTACATACTTTCCTCTTAGAACTGCGTTTGCTGCGTCCCACAGATTTTGGGGTGTTGTGCTCTTGTTTTCATTTGTCTCCCTATATTGCTTGATTTCTGTTTTTATTTGGTCATTGACCGATTGATTTTCTTTTCCATTTTTTATTAAGGTGTCATTGATATACACTCTTATGAAGGTTTCACATTTTTATTTCCTTTTTTTTAAAATTAAGGTAGACCTATTGATTATTTAGGAGCATGTTGTTAAGTCTCCATATATTTGTGGGCCTTTTTGTTTTCTTTGCATAATTTATTTCTAGTTTCATAGCTTTGTGGTCTGAGAAGCTGGTTGGCACAATTTCAATCCTTCTGAATTCACTGAAGCTCTTTTTGTGTCCTAGTATGTGATCTATACTTGAAAATGTCCCATGTACACTTGGGAAAAAAGTGTATCATGTTGCTTTTGGGTGTAGAGTTCTGTAGATGTCTGTTAGGTCCATCTGTTATAGTGTGTTGTTCAGTGCCTGTCTCCTTACTTATTTTCTGTCTGGTTGACCTGCCTTTTGGAGTGAGTGGTGTGTTGAAGTCTCCTAAAATTAATGCATTGCATTCTGTTTCCTCCTTTAATTCAGTTAGTGTTTGTTTCACATAATCGGGTGTTCCTATGTTAGCTGCATAGATATTTATAATGGTTATATCCTCTTGCTGGAGTGACCCCTCTATCATTATGTAATGTCCTTCTTTGTCTCTTGTTACTTTCTTTGTTTTGATGTCTATTTTGTCTTATACAAGTACTGCAACTCCTGCTTTTTTCTCCCTATTGTTTGTATGGAATATCTTTTTCCATCCGTTCACTTTTAGTCTGTGTATGTTTGGGTTTGAAGTGAGTCTCTTGTAGGCAGCATATAGATGGGTCTTGATTTTTTATCCATTCAGCAACTCTGTGTCTTTTGACTGGTACATTTAGTCCATTTACATTTATGGTGATTATCGATAGGTATGTACTTATTGCCATTGCAGGCTTTGGATTCATGGTTACCAAAGGTTCAAGGTTAACTTCCTTACTATCTAAGAGTCTAACTTAACTATTTTATTATGGTATTTTAAAGACAATCTAAAGATTCTTCTTTTTTCTCCCTTCTTTTTCTTCTTCCTCCACTCTTTATATATTAGGTGTCATATTCTGTGCTCTTTGTGTATCCCTTGACTGACTTTAGGGTTAATTGATTTAATTTTGCATTTGCTTAGTAATTAATTGGTCTGCTTCCTTTACTGTGGTTTCATTTCCTCTGGTGACAGCTCTTTAGCCTTAGGAGCACTTCCATCTATAGCAGTCCCTCCAAAATACACTGTAGAGACAGTTTGTGGGAGGTAGATTTCCTCAACTTTTGGTCATCTGGAAATTGTTTAATCCCTGCTTCAACTTCATCCCTGCTGGGTAGAGTATCTTGGTTCGAGGCCTTTCTGTTTCATAATATTAAATATATCATGCTACTCCCTTCTGGCCTGTAAGGTTTCTCCTGAGAAGTCTGATACTAGCCTGATGGGTTTTCCTTTGTATGTGATCTTTTTTCTCTCTCTGGCTGCTTTTAATAGTCTGTCCTTGTCCTTGATCTTTGCCATTTTAATTATTATATGTCTTGGTGCTGTCTTCCTTGGGTCCCTTGTGTTGGGAGATCAGTGAACTTCCCTGGCCTGAGAGACTATTTCCTTCCCCAGATTGGGGAAGTTTTCAGCAATTATTTCCTCAAAGAGACTTTGTATACCCTTTTTCTCTCTTCTTCTTCTGGTACCCCCATTACGTAACTATTGTTCCATTTGGATTGGTCACATAGTTCTCTTAATATTCTTTCATTCCAACAGATCCTATTTTTCTCTCTGTGTCTCAGCTTCTTTGTATTCCTGTTCTCTACTTTCTATTTCATTTGCCCTCTCCTCTACTTCACCTAATCTGCTTTTATTTATTTGTTTGTTTGTTTGTTTTGGTATCCTTAATCTACAATTACATGTGCAATATTATGGTTATTAAACTACCCCCTTCATCAGGCCCCTCCCACCAACCCCATTACACTCACTGTCCATCAGCATAGTGAGATGCTATAGAATCACTATTTGTCTTCTCTGAGTTGTACAGCCCTCCCCGTCACCACCCCAACATTACATCTGCTAATCATAATGCCCCTTTTTCCCCCTTATCCCTCCCTTCCCACACAATCTCCCCAGTCCCTTTCCCTTTGGTAACTATTAGTCCCTTCTTGGGTTCTGTGATTCTGCTGCTGTTTGTTCCTTCAGTTTTTCTCTTTGTTCTTATACTTCACATGAGTGAAATCATTTGATACTTGTCTTTTTCGGCTTGGCTTATTTCACTGAGCATAATACCCTCTAGCTCCGTCCATGTTGTTGCAAATGGTAGGATTGTTTTCTTCTTATGGCTGAATAATATTCCATTGTGTATATGTACCACATCTTCTTTATCCATTCATCTACTGATGGACACTTAGGTAGCTTCCATTTCTTGGTGGTTGTAAATAGTGCTGCAATAAACATAGGGGTGCATCTGTCTGTTTCAAATAGGGCTGCTGCATTCTTAGGGTAAATTCCCAGGAGTTGGATTCCTGGGTCAAATGGTATTTCTATTTTGAGGTTTTTGAGGAACCTCCATAGTGCTTTCCACAATGGTTGAACTAATGTGCATTCCCACCAGCAGTGTCGGAGGGTTCCCCTTTCTCCACATCCTCGCCAACATTTGTTGTTGTTTGTGTTTTGGATGTTGGCCATCCTCACTGGTGTGAGGTGATATCTCATTGTGGTTTTAATTTGCATTTCTTTGATGATTAGCAATGTGGAGCATATTTTCATGTGTCTGTTAGCCATCTGAATTTTTTCATTGGAGAAGTGTCTATTCATGTCCTCTTCCCATTTCTTAATTGGATTATTTGCTTTTTGTTTGTTAAGGTGTGTGAGTTCTCTATATATTTTGGATGTCAACCCCTTATCGGATACGTCATTTATGAATATATTCTCCCATACTGTAGGATGTCTTTTTGTTCTACTGATGGTGTCCTTTGCTGTACAGAAGCTTTTCGGCTTGATATATTCCCACTTGTTCATTTTTGCTTTTGTTTCCCTTGCCCAGGGAAATATGTTCACAAAGAAGTCGCTCAGGTTTATGTCTAAGAGATTTTTGCCTAGTTTTTTTCTAAGAGTTTTATGGTTTCATGACTTACTCAAGTCTTTGATCCATTTTGAGTTTACTTTTGTGTGTGGGGTTAGACAGTAGTCCAGTTTCATTCTCTTACATGTAGCTGTCCAGTTTTTCCAACACCAGCTGCTGAAGAGGCTGTCATCTCCCCATTGTATATCCAAGGCTCCTTTATCAAATATTAATTGACTGTATATGTTTGGGTTAATGTTTGGATTTTCTATTCTGCTGGGTAATTTTTTCATTATCGATTCAATTTTGTTGCTGGTGATTGGTCTGTTTAGTTTTTATGTTTCTTGCTTGGCCAGTCTTGGAAGGTTGTATTTTTCTAAGAAGTTGTCCATTTCTTCTAGGTTTTCCAGCTTGTTAGCATATAGATTCTCACAGTATTCTCTTATAATTCTTTGTATTTCTGTGGGGTCCGACGTGATTTTTCCTTTCTCATTTCTGATTCTGTTTATGTGTGTAGATTCTCTTTTTCTCTTAATAAGTCTGGCTAGGGGTTTATCTATTTTATTTTTTCAAAGAACCAACTCTTGGTTTCATTGATTTTTTTCTATTGTTTTATTCTTCTCAATTTTATTTATTTCTTCTCTGATCTTTATTATGTCCCTCCTTCTGGTGACTTTGGGCCTCATTTGTTCTTCTTTTTCCAATTGCAGTAATTGTGTCTTTAGACTATTCATTTGGGATTGTTTTCCTTCTTTAAATAGGCCTGGATTGCAATATACTTTCCTCTTTGAACTGCCTTTGCTGTGTCCCACAGAAATTGGGGCTTTATGTTATTGTTATCATTGGTCTCCAAATATTCTTTGATCTCTGTTTAAATTTGGTCATTGACCCATTGATTATCTAGGAGAATGTTGTTAAGTCTCCATGTATTTATGAGCCTTTTGTTTTCTTTCTAAAATTTATTTCTAGTTTTCTACCTTTGTGATCTGAGAAGTTGGTTGGTAGAATTTCAATAGTTTTGAATTTACTGAGGTTCTTTTTGTGGCCTGGTATGTGGTCTATTCTGGAAAATGTTCCATGTGCACTTGTGAAGAATGTGTATCCTGTTGCTTTTGGTTGTAGAGTTCTGTAGATGTCTGTTAGGTCCATCTGTTCTAGTGTGTTGTTCAGTGCCTCTGTGTCTTATTTTCTGTCTGGTTGATCTGTCCTTTGGAGTGAATGGTGTGTTGAAGTCACCTAAAATGAATGCATTGCTTTATATTTCCTTCTTTAATTCTGTTAGTATTTGTTTCACATATGCCGGCATTCCTGTGTTGGGTGCATATATATTTATAATGGTTATATCCTCTTGTTGGACTGACGCCTTTATCATTATGTAATGTCCTTCTTTATCTCTTGCTACTTTCTTTGTTTTGAAGTCTATTTTGTCTGATACAAGTACTGCAACACCTGCTTTTTTCTCCTTGTTGTTTGAATAAAATATGTTTTTGCATCCCTTTACTTTTAGTCTGTGTATATCTTTGGGTTTGAGGTGAGTCTCTTGTAAGCAGCATATAGATGGGTCTTGCTTTTTTATCCATTCTGTTATTCTGTGTCTTTTGATTGGTGCATTCAGTCCATTTACATTTAGGGTGATTATTGATAGATATGTACTAATTGCCATTGCTGGCTTTAGATTTGTGGTTACCAAAGGTTCAAGGGTTGCTTCTTTACTATCTAACAATCTAACTTAACTTTCTTGTTAAGTTATTACAAACACAGTCTGATGTTTCTTTATGTCTCTCTCTTCTTCTTCTTCCTTCTCCATTCTTTATATACTAGATGTTTTATTCTTTGCCTTTAGTTAGTATTTGGATGGTCTGCTTTCTTTGCTATGATTTTATTTTCTCTGGTAACATCTTTTTAGCCTTAGGAGTGCTTCCCTCTTGAGCAGTCCCTTTAACATATCCTGTAGAGGTAGTTTATGGGAGGCAAACTCTCTCAACTTTCGTTTGTCTGGAAATTGTTTAATCCCTCTGTCATATTTAAATGATAACCGTGCTGGATACAATATTCTCGGTTTGAGGCCCTTCTGTTTCATTACGTTAAATATATCATGCCATTCTCTTCTGGCCTGTAAGGTTTCTGTTGAGAAGTCTGATGATAGTCTGATGGGTTTTCCTTTGTAGGTGATCTTTTTTCTCTCTCTAGCTGCCTTTAATACTCTGTCCTTATCTTAGATCTTTGCCATTTTAATTATTATGTGTCTTGGTGTTGTCTTCCTTGGGTCCCTTGTGTTGGGAGTTCTGTGGGCTTCCGTGGACTGCGAGACTATTTCCTTCCCCAGCATGGGGAATTTTTCAGCAATTATTCTTCAAAGACACTTTCTATCCCTTTTTCTCTCTCTTCTTCCTCTTGTACTCCTATAATGCGAATATTGTTCCGTTTGGATTGGTCACACAGTTCTCTTAATATTCTTTTATTCCTGGAGATCCTTTTATCTCTCTCTACTTCAGCTTCTCTGTATTCCTGTTCTCTGATTTGTAATCCATTAACAGTCTCTTGCATCTCATCCAGTGTGCTTCTAAGCCCGTTGTGATCGGTTGTCTCATTTCTGCGTTGTCTTTCCTCACTTCCCTCACTTCCACTGTCAGCTCTTGCATATTTCTCTGTAGATCCATCAGTATGGTTACGACTTCTATTCTGAATTCTTTTTCAGGAAGATTGTGCATTTCCATCCCATCAGGCTCCCTCTCTGGTGTTGTCTGGGTCTGGGTAAGCTTTATTTGTACCATATTCCTCTGTCTTTTCATGGCAATAGAATTGGTCGCTGGTAAGTGCCATGTCAGCTGGGCTGTGTGTGTGTCAGCTGGGCTCTTTAAGACTTTTAAAAAAAAATTGAAAAGAAAAGAAAAGAAAAAAAAAACGCCACCGGGAGTAGATTCTGTGAAAATGCTGTAGGTGGCGCTGTTGCTCCACTAGTCCACACCCGCGGCTGCACCGCTCCGCAGGGCCCTTTGTAGCTCTGTCCAGGCGGGAAGGAATGGGTGGCTGCTGATCTCTGTGGGAAGTCTCAGTGGAGCTACTTTTTCCCAGTTGCCAGCGAATGGGTCCGAAATTCTCCAGGACTCCCAGCCTGCTGGGTTGTGTGCTGGGATGATCCTGCTCCTCTGTTGGGCCCCTGTCTCTTTAAGACCGCTAAAAAAGCGTGCGCTTTTCTTTTGTCCTGGGGAGTCGGCTGAGAGGACCAAGGTGCATTCCCCGGCTCATATCCTGCACCCTCTGTCTCTCCAATCTCCGGTACACTGTGCGATGTGTGTCAGTGCTCCCAGCACAGATCACCAGGGCTAGTTATTTCGTGGGCCTGTATTTCCACTCCCTCCCTGCTCTGAATCCTCTCCTCCTGCCAGTGCGCTGTGGTGGAGTAATCGGTTCCCGCCGGGTCGCGGTTCCGTATCTTACCCACTTCGCTAGGTGCCGAGTCCTCTCAGGTGTAGGTGCAGGCTGGGTGCTGTGCTGTATCTTCTGGTCTCTCTTTTAGGAATAGTTGTATTTGTTGTATTTTCATAAATATATATGGTTTTGGGAGGAGGTTTCCGCCACCCTGCTCACACTGCCATCCTCTCAGAAGTCATCTAATCTGCTTTTAAATCCTTCCATTGTATGTCTCATTTCAGACACTGTATTTTTCAAAGTTTCTGTCTTCTTTTGTGAAGTCCTCCCTGAGGTCTTGAATATTTCCCTGTAGCTCTGTGAGCAAGTTTATGATTTCTATTTTGAAATTTTTATCAGGAAGATTGGTGATTTCAGTTTCACTTAGCCGTTTCTGGTATTGAGGGATTTTGGTTTATACCAGGTTCTTTTGCCATTTGATATTTGTAATGATTACTATGGAATAATAAATTTGTGTTGGCGGTGCCTTCTAGTGCCCAGAAAGTCTACTTTCTCGAGCTGCTCCTCCCCTGGAGCAATGGCGGGTGTTGCAGGCGAGCGGCACTGGTGCCTGCTGGGAGGAAAGAGCTCTTTTCTGTTTCCTGGCTGCAGTGCCTGCCATCTCTGCCAAGGCCAGTGGGCCGAGCGTTCAGGGAGGAGCCTCTATGCTATGCCCCCATAGCTGCTGTATGCGGGGCTGCCCTCTGGCTGGCCTGGTGCAACAGCAGGGACTGCAGGTTTCTGAACTGGTGCCGGCCAGGAGGAACAAGTGGTAGGCTGTGTCTCACAGTGGGGGGCCTCAGCATGCGTCACCAGCCTGGGGGATGGAGCATGTGAAGCTCCTGAAAGATCCCAACCTGCTGGGCTGTGTGCTGGGATGATTTTGTCCACTTGTCCTTTCTCCTGAGCAGTAAACTCTGTGTAATCCTTGCCCTTTTAGCCACCCTCTCACTGTTGGGAAGTCTCTTAAACTGCCTGCCTTTCTTTTGTCCTGGAGCAGCCAGTTGTGGAATCTCAGTCTCTCCAAGTATTCCTCCTTCTTTGCTTTCCAACCCCTCTAATCTCCAGAGCACCATGTATGTGGGTTTGTGCTCCTGGAGCAGGTCTCCAGTGTTGGGTATTTAGCAGTCCTGGGTTTCTACTCCCTCCCTGTTCTGTTTCTCTTCTTCCCACCAGTGAGCTGGGGTGAGGGGAGGGCTTGGGTCTTGCCGAACTGCGGCTTTGGTACTTTTCCCTTTTCCATGAGGTCTTCTCTTTTCTCCAGATGGTAGGCAGTCTGTCGCAGTCTTCCTTCCAGTCGCTCTTTCAGGATTAGTTGTATTTGCTGTATTTTTGTATTTTATGTGGTTTTGGGAGGAGGTTTCTGCCTCACTTCTCATTCCACCATCTTGTTTACATTTTTATTAACTTTTAATGTGGCAGTGAGCTTGGCCTGTAAGGAAGACGGGTCATATCTCATTCTTATAATAGAATCCTAGAAGTATTGGGCAATGAGTGACATTCGTACTGTATATAAACATAAAGAGGATGGATGTTAATACACATGACCAAATCGCATCCTAGAAGTTTTATGAAGTTCTCTTCTTAAAAAGAAGAAAGATCATTTTTATTTAAGTATACTGTGGTTTTAAATATATTTTGAGTTCCTTTGTCAGTCACACCCAGATTTAAAACTCTTAAAATTTCTTTCTGAATTCTTTTCAGCTGACATTTGCTTTAGGTAATCTGGAAGTCCGGTGCGGGTTGATACATCCTCCTACTTACAGCCAACTAAAGTTGTTTGGGTGACTGTTAGTCTCCTACATAATTCTGGATATTTTCTTGTAGTTATAATTATGCTTTCTGAAGTTCATCCTGTTTTCCTAACCACTTGTGCATTCTCCTTTATCATGTGCTGAGATGTGAATTTTAATTGCTAAGTTCCTACCCTACTATGAGAGAAACTTATTTATACTTTTTTACCATTAGTAACTTCGTGACAGACATCATAGGTAGATATTTGTCTGCATTTATGAGTATTTATTTAGAGATTCTCAGCAGTAAAAATACTGTGTTGAACAGTTTTAATATCTTAAAATTCCTGGTGATTTGTGACAATGTCATCCTTTTATGGTCCTTCCAACAGTTTGAGAGTGCTTGTCTCACCATGGACATGGAGAAGAAAAGTATCAAAATGACTCATCACCATTGAATATTATACCTTTAATTTTTTCTGTTTGGTAAGCAGAGTTCTTAATTCCCATTCCTTTTAAAGTGGAACAAATACTATTAGCCTTTCTTTCCTCTGTTGAATTCCCTGCCAACCTTTTTTTTCTATTGGGTGAAAGCCCCACCAGGCCCTCCAAAAAACCAAACTACCTTGAAGACCATTATGAGTCCTTCCTTTGTTGTGAAGTTTAAAGAATGTGTAACTTTTTAACTTATTATATCTAGTTTGTGATGAATAAAATCTTGTGAGGAAAAGCTTTAAAATGGGCTTAGGCTGGCAAACATTCCTTTAACTTTAACTCTTTGATTTGTTAATGATGGCTAGGAATAGTAATCATTTTGTATTCTCACTGTGTAAAGGTGTGTGTGCAGACGGGAACCCAAATTTAGAATAGCTGTGAAACCAGCTTGAACCTATGTCCTTGGATTCTTTCCCTGTGAACACAAAAGTACAAACTAACTTGTAAATTGGCCTATGCATTCTTATGCCGATCAACGGAGTTATGGTTTTTACCAGCAATCTGTTTATCCTAGGCAAGATGTAACTTAAGCAACTTTTTGTTGACCAAAAAACCCAGAAAAGAAAGACTAAGTTTATTTAATGTGCCTTTTTTTTTTCAAAAAGAAAAATATTTAAAATAGAGGTGTCTACAAATAGTGCCATAGCTTAAGGTGCTTCAAATCTTGCCACGCTCTTAGAAAAATGTAGTCAAATCATTTTTAGAATTTTTTTTACTCTTGTAGAGAACAGTGATACTAGGTTATTAATGTAAAGGAAAGGCCACAGGATAAGAACTCATTCTCAAAGAAGAGAGGGCAAAGGATAGTAGCTGAAAATTGGTGACTACAGTCTGTTGGTATTCTATTTGGAAAAAAAATGCTTCAACTATCTAATAATGAAAGGTATTATAAAATGGATTAACACGGGACTTCTGGGAAGATGGTGGCATGAGCAGGGCGGTGGAAATCTCCTCCCCAAACCATATATATTTGTGAAAATTCAACAAATACAACTGTTTCTAAAAGAGAGACCAGAAGATAGAGTACAACAGCCAGGCTACAGCTACATCTGCGAGAACTCAGTGCCTCACGAAGCGGGTAAGATACAAAGCTGCAACCCGGTGGGACCCGAGCACACCCCACCCCAGCATACCAGCGGGAGGAAAAGAATCAGAGCAAGGAGGGAGTGGAAGCACAGGCTGGCTAAATAACTAGCCCTGGTGATCTGCACTGGGAGCACTGACACCCATCACGTAGTGTATTGGAGATTAGAGAAACAGAAGTTCAGGATCTGAGACAGAGACAGCAAGTGGGTCCCCTCAGCCAGCTCCCCAGGACAAAAGAAAAGCACGTGCTTTTTTTAAAAAAGTCTTAAAGAGACAAGGGCCCAACAGCAGAACAAAATCATCCCAGCGCACTCGGCCCAGCAGGCTGAGAGTCTTGGGGAATTTCGTACGCCCTGGCCAGCGGCTGGGCAAAGTAGCCATGCCGAGGCTTCCCACAGAGATCAGCAGCCTGCCATTCGTTTCCCCCCGCCTGGCCCGAGCCACCACTGCTGCAGAGGAGTGGAGGAGTGGCCCCACCCATAGCAACCTCATAGAATCTACTCCTGGCTGGCATGCAGCAAAGTGGGAAGAGCCCCAGAACCAGGTTCAGAAGGCACCAAGGGGACCAGAATGCACTCAATGAGACTGCAAACCCTCGCAGTACTATAGGCTAAGATGAGGTGGCCCGCACACAGGCAACTTAGGGGATTATCCCAGAGACTGCCTCCCAGTGTGCTGGAAAACAGCTCAGGCCCCTGAGAAGGGCAAGGAGAACAACAAGCAGGAAGGGACTTTGTTCTGCCAGCTGACACACGTGGCACCTACCAGCAACCACTTCTATCACCACGAAAAGACAGAGGAATATGGTATGGTACAAAGCTTAGCCAGACAACCCCAAGAAGGGGCATGATGGGGTATACAATCTTCCTGAAAAAGAATTCATAGTAAAAGTCATAACCATGCTGATGGATCTACAGAGAAATATGCAAGAGCTAAGGGAGGAAGGGAGGAAAGACAATGCAGAAATCAGACAAGTCATCAACTGGCTTAGGAGCAGACTGGACGAGGTGCAAGAGACTGTTAATGGAATAGAAATCAGAGAACAGGAATACAGAGAAGCTGAGGCAGAGAGAGATAAAAGGATCTCTAGGAATGAAAGAATATTAAGAGAACTATGTGACCAATCCAAATGGAACAATATTCGCATTATAGGAGTACCAGAAGAAGAAGAAGAGAGAAAAGGGATAGAAAGTGTCTTTGAAGAAATAATTGCTGAAAACTTCCCCAAGCTGGGGAAGGAAATAGTTCCTTAGACCACGGAAGCCCACAGATCTCCCAACACAAGGGAACCAAGGGAGACAACACCAAGACACATAATAATTAAAATGGCAAAGATCAAAGATAAGGACAGAGTATTAAAGGCAGCTAGAGAGAGAAAAAAGATCACCTACAAAGGAAAACCCATCAGACTGTCATCAGATATCTCAGCAGAAACCTTACAGGCCAGAAGAGAATGGCATGACATGCTTAACGTAATGAAACAGAAGGGCCTTGAACCAAGAATGTTGTATCCAGCACGATTATCATTTAAATTTAAGGGAGGGATTAAACAATTCCCTGACAAGTGAAAGCTGAGGGAGTTTGCCTCCCATAAACCACCTCTACAGGATATCTTAAAGGTACTGCTCTAGATGGAAGCACTCCTAAGGCTAAAAAGATGTCACCAGAAAAAATAAAATCATAGCAAAGAAAGCAGACCATCCAAATACTAACTAAAGGCAAAAAGTAAAATCAACTATCCACAGAAACAGTCAAAGGAAACATAAAAGAGTGCAGAGTAAAACACCTAGTATATAAAGAATGGAGGAGGAAGAAGAAGAGAGAGAAATAAAGAATCATCAGACTGTGTTTATAATAACTTAACAAGAAAGTTAAGTTAGACTGTTAGATAGTAAAGAAGCTACCCTTGAACCTTTGCTAACCACTAATCTAAAGCCAGCAATGGCAATACATACATATCTATCGATCATGACCCTAAATGTAAATGGACTGAATGCACCAATCAAAAGACACACAGTAACAGAATGGATAAAAAAGAAAGACCCATCTATATACTGCCTACAAGAAACCCAGACACTAAGATATACACACACTAAAAGTGAAGGGATGGAAAAAGATATTTCATGCAAACAACAAGGAGAAAAAAGCAGGTGTTGCAGTACTTGTATCAGACAAAATAGACTTCAAAATGAAGAAAGCAGCAAGAGATAAAGAAGGACATTACATAATGATAAGGGGGTGAATCCAACAAGAGGATATAATCATTATAAATATATATGCACCCAACACAGGAATGCCAACATATGTGAAACAAATACTAACAGAATTAAAGGAGGAAATAGAAAGCAATGCATTCATTTTAAGAGACTTTAACACAGCACTCACTCCAAAGGACAGATCAACTGGACAGAAAATAAGTAAAGACACAGAGGCACTTAACAACACACCAGAACAGATGGACCTAACAGACATCTACAGAACTCTACACCCAAAAGCAGCAGGATGCACATTCTTCTCGAGTGCACATGGAACATTTTCCAGAATATACTAGGCCACAAAAATAACCTCAGTAAATTAAAAAATATTGAAATTTTACCAACCTACTTCTCAGATCACCAAGGTATAATGCTAGAAATAAATTGTACAAAGAAAACAAAAAGGCTCACAAATACATGGAGACTTAACAGCATGCTCCTAAATAATCAATGGATAAATGACCAAATTAAAACAGAGATCAAACAATATATGGAGACTAATGACAACAACACAAAGCCGCAACTTCTGTGGGATGCCGCAGAGGCAGTTCTAAGAGGAAAGTATTTTGCAATCCAAGCCTATTTAAAGAAGGAAGAACAATCCCAAATGAGGGCAAGGGAAACAAAAGCAAAAATGAACAAGTGGGACTATATCAAGTTGAAAAGCTCCTGTACAGCAAAGGACACCATCAGTAGAACAAAAAGGCATCCTACAGTATGGGAAAATATATTCATAAATGATGCATCTGAGAAGGGGTTAACATCCAAAAAATATAAAGAACACACGCACCTTAACAAACACAAAGCAAATAATCCAATTAAGAAATGGGAAGAGGACATGAATAGACACTTCTCTAAAGAAGAAATTCAGATGGCCAACAGACACATGAAAAGATGCTCCACATCGCTAATCATCAAAGAAATGCAAATTAAAACCATAATGAGATATCACCTCACACCAGTGAGGATGGCCAACATCCAAAATACAAACAACAACAAATGTTGGCAAGGATGTGGAGAAAAGGGAACCCTCCTACACTGCTGGTGGGAATGCACATTAGTTCAACCATTGTGGAAAGCAGTATGGAGATTCCTCAAAAAACTCAAAATAGAAATACCATTTGACCCAGAAATTCCACTCCTAGGAATTTACCTTAAGAATGCAGCAGCCCTGTTTCAAAAAGACAGATGCACCCTATGTTTATTGCAGCACTATTTACAATAACCAAGAAATGGAAGCAACCTAAGTGTCCATCAGTAGATGAATGGATTAAGAAGATATGGTACATATACACAATGGAATATTATTCAGCCATAAGAAGAAAACAAATCCTACCATTTGCAGCAACGTGGACGGAGCTAGAGGGTATTATGCTCAATGAAATAAGCCAAGCCGAAAAAGACAAGTATCAAATGATTCCACTCATATGTGGAGTATAAGAACAAAGAAAAAAACTGAAGGAACAAAACAGCAGCAGACTCACACAACCCAAGAACGGAATAATAGTTACCAAAGGGAAAGGGACTGGGGAGAATGTGTGGGAAGGGAGGGATAAGGGGGGAAAAGGGGCATTACGATTAGCAGATGTAATGTTGGGGGAGGGACGGGGAGGGCTGTACAACTCAGAGAAGTAGTGATTCTGTAGCATCTCACTACGCTGATGGACAGCGACTGTAATGGGGTTGGGGGGGGACCTGATAAAGGGGGGAGTTTAATCACCATAATATTGCACATGTAATTGTAGGTTAATGATACCAAAATAAATTGTAAATGAAAAAAGAAAAGAAAAAAAACCCAAATGAATAGTCTAAAGACACAATTATTGAAATTGGAAAAAGAAGAACAAATGAGGCCCAAAGTCACCAGAAGGAGGGACATAATAAAGATCAGAGAAGAAATAAATAAAATTGAGAAGAATAAAACAATAGAAAAAAATCAATGAAACCAAGAGTTGGTTCTTTGAAAAACTAAATAAATAAACCCGTAGCCAGACTTATTAAGAGAAAAAGAGAATCTACACAAATAAACAGAATCAGAAATGAGGAAGGAAAAATCACGATGGACCCCACAGAAATACAAAGAATTATAAGAGAATACTATGAGAATCTATATGCTCACAAGCTGGAAAACCTAGAAGAAATGGACAACTTCTTAGAAAAATACAACCTTCCAAGACTGACCAAGCAAGAAACATAAAAACTAAACAGACCAATCACCAGCAATGAAATTGAAGCGGTGATCAAAAAACTACTCAAGAACAAAACCCCCAGACCAGATGGATTCACCTCTGAATTCTACCAGACATATAGAGAAGAAATAACACCCATTCTCCTTAAAGTTTTCCAAAAAAACAGAAGAGGAGGGAATACTTCCAAACTCATATACCAAAACCGGGCAAAGACCTCACCAAAAAAAAAAATTACAGACCTATATCCCTGATGAACATAGATGCAAAAATACTCAACAAAATATTAGTAAACCAAATTCAAAAATACATCAAGAGGATCATACACCATGATCAAGTGGGATTCATCCCAGGCATGCAAGGATGGTACAACATTCGAAAATCCATCAACATCACCCACCACATCAACAAAAAGAAGAACAAAAAACCACGTGATTATCTCCGTAGATGCTGAAAAAGCATTTGACAAAATTCTCAACAAAATGGGTATATAGGGCAAATACCTCAACATCATGAAGGCCATATATGACAAACCCACAGCTAACATCATACTTAAAAGCGAGAAGCTGAAAGCTTTTCATCTAAGATCGGGAACACGACAGGGATGCCCACTCTCTCCACTGTTATTCAACATAGTACTGGAGGTCCTAGCCACGGCAGTCAGACAAAACAAAGACATACAAGGCATCAAGATTGGTAAAGAAGAAGTCAAATTGTCACTATTTGCAGATGACATGATACTGTACATAAAAAACCCTAAAGACTCCACTCCAAAACTACTAGAACTAATATCTGAATTCAGCAAAGTTGCAGGATAAAAAATTAACACACAGAAATCTGTTGCTTTCCTATACACTAATGAAGAGCTAACAGAAAGAGAAATCAGGAAAACAATTCCATTCACAGTTGCATCGAAAAGAATAAAATGCCTAGGAATAAACCTCATGAAGGAAGTGAAAGACCTATACCCTGAAAACTACAAGACACTCCTAAGAGAAATTAAAGAGGACACTAACAAATGGAAATGCATCCCATGCTCTTGGTTAGGAAGAATAAATATTGTCAAAATGGCTATACTACCTAAAGCAAGCTACAGATTCAACGCAATCCCTATCAAAATACCAACAGCATTCTTCAATGAACTGGAACAAATAGTTCTAAAATTCATATGGAACCACAAAAGACCCTGAATAGCCAAAGCAATCCTGAGAAGGAGGAATAAAAGAGGGGGAATTATGCTCCCTGACTTCAAGCTCTACTCCAAAGGCACAGTAATTAAGACAATTTGGTATTGGCACAAAAACAGACCCACAGACCAGTGGAACAAAATAGAAAATCCAGACATTAAGCCAAACATATATGGTCAATTAATATATGATAAAGGAGTCTTCGATGTATAATGGGGAGATGACAACCTCTTCAGCAGCTGGTGTTGGCAAAACTGGACAGCTACATGTAAGAGAATGAAACTGGACTACTGTCTAACCCCATACACAAAAGTAAACTCAAAATGGATCAAAGACCTGAATGTAAGTCATGAAAGTATAAAACTCTTGCAAAAAAACATAGGGAAAAATCTCTTGGACATAAACGTAAGTGACTTCTTAATGAACATATCTCCCTGGGCAAGGGAAACAAAAGCAAAAATGAATAAGTGGGACTATATAAAGCTGAAAAACTTCTGCACAGCAAAGGACACCATCAGTAGAACAAAAAGACATCCTACAGTTTGGGAGAATATATTCATAAATGACATATCCAATAAGGGGTTGACATCCAAAATATATAAAGAACTCACGCACCTCAAGAAACAAAAAGTAAATAATCCAATTAAGAAGTGGGCAGAGGATATGAACCGACACTTCTCCAAAGAAGAAATTCAGATGGCCAACAGGGACATGAAAAGATGCTCCACATCGCTAATCATCAGAGAAATGCAGATTAAAACCACAATGAGATATCACGTCACACCAGTGAGGATGGCCAACATCCAAAACACAAACAACAACAAATGTTGGCGAGGATGTGGAGAAAGGGGAACTCTCCTACAGTGCTGGTGGGGATGCAAATTAGTTCAAAGCAGTATGGAGGTTCCTCAAAAATCTCAAAATAGAAATACCATTTGACCCAGGAATCCCACCTTTAGGAATTTACCCTAAGAATGCAGCAGCCGAATTTCAAAAAGACAGATGCACCCTATGTTTATTGCAGCACTATTTACAATAGCCAAGAAATGGAAGCAACCTAAGTGTTCATCAGTAGATGAATAGATTAAGAAGATGTGGTACATATACACAATGGAATATTATTCAGCCATAAGAAGAAAACAAATCCTACCTTTTGCAACAACATGGATGGAGCTAGAGGGTATTATGCTCAGTGAAATAAGCCAAGCGTAAAAAGACAATTATCAAATGATTTCACTCATATGTCTAGCATAGGAACAAAGAAAAAAAAAACTGAAAGAACAAAACAGCACCAGACTCACAGAACCCAAGAACGGACTAACAGTTACCAAAGGGAAAGGGACTCTAGAGGATGGGTGGGAGGGAGGAACAAGGGGGAAAAGGGGGCATTACGATTAGCAGACACAATGTTGGGGGGGTAAGGGGAGGGCTGTACATCTCAGAGAAGAAAAGTATTGATTCTATAGCATCCACTACGCTTATGGACAGTGACAATAATGGAGTTGGTACGGGCGACCTGATGATGTGGCGAGTTTAATAACCGTGATGTTGCATATGCAGTTGTAGATTAATGATACCAAAATAAAAATAAAAATAAATTTAAAAAAATGGATTAACAAGATATTGAAAATCATACTTAGTCAAGAAAATCTTAACCAACATTCCCCTAGCCAGTAAATTCTTATAGACTTCCATGTCATCAATCTCTTCCCTTCCTAGCACTTAACGTACATTCTAGTTGATCACCAGTATGATTATTTGGATTATGTGTACCTGGATTCGTAAATCTGTAAGGCAAGAGCTTTAGCTGTTTTTCCTCTTTTATTATATTTCCTATTGCTTAGCTAGTGCATAACACATAAGAATCTGATTAAATATTTTTTAACCTAGCATATTGGCAGAATTTAAAGTTGGAAGTTACCAGTGTTGGTAAAGGTGCTCATAAATTAATAGAAAATGGTATTAAGGGACTATGTCTGAAACTGTTCAAATTCAGAGGAGAGGATTGAGGGTGAGGAGTATTGCTGGACTGTGAACGTCATTTCCTTTCTACTCTGTATTTATGTTGTGTATTGAGATTTTACCTTTAACGCAACCTGTCTGCACTGAGCGCTGTGGCTGAGTCACCTTTGTTACATTGATGTACCTCTACTGAGGCACGGTGTCAATACTGAAAATGGGTGTAATGCCTTCTCTATATGGTTGGCTTTTTAAAAATAATATTTCATTCAAATTGTTTTAGCATGATTTATATAATTATTGAGGTATTTTATGATCTTTTTTTCATACTGTCTTCAAAATGCCATGTGTTGTATATATTTTAAATTCTTTTTGAGATATAGACATATAACATTATTAGTTTTAGGTGTACAACATGATATATGTATTTATTGCAAAATGATATGTAACTTATTTTAATGATATGCATTATATTTTACACTGACAGCCCATCTCAGTTTGAACTATAAATTTTCATCAGAAATAGTTATTTAGGTTTCATAAAATTTAAAAGTTGAGCATGTAGCTTCACATACTCAAGTTGTTTTGAACCATACTTGAAAGTTTTCCAGTAACAGATTTGAGTTACTGGTTTTTTATTTAATTAAAATGTAAAGTTCCTTTCCCCAGTTGTAATGGCTCCTTTTTCAGTGACTCACTGGCCTCCTGTGGCTCATGGGCTCTAACTTGGGCAGGAGAGTGGAGAGGGGTGTGTGACACACTGGAAGGCCAGCGAGTGGCATCGGCCCTCTCCTGCTCATCTCAGGGCTCTAAGGCCTGGCGGCCAGTCCAGGCTCACTTCTATCCTTGGCTCTCCAAGAGAAACTCCTGGCTGTTTTAGTTACTGTGGGAGTGACCTCCCTTGTGCCGTGCAGTGGCCCCTTAGGAGACTCTCTGGAGAAGCAGAGCCGGGATGCTGGTTATGGACTGGGACTTACTGCAGGACTTCGACACAGCACAGTGTGTGGGGACAAGTGGAAGAGCAGGGAAGAGTTACCAGCCAGCCTCCCGAAGTACCAGTGTGGTGGACAGCCGGGGCTCCCAAGGAATTTGGAGAGCCAGACACATGCAGCTGCTGGAGTCAGGCTGAGGGGAGCTGGTGGGGATCTGCAGCAGGCTCTTGCCGCTGCGCCTGGACTTGCTCTTGTCTTCAGGCCTGTTTTAGGGCAGAAGAGGTGGATGTGGAGTGGAGAGCTAGCTTGAGCCTGCCAGCATGTCTGTGTCTCTCTTTCACTGTGTCCAAGTCTGCCGACTTGATGCTCTTTTGCTTTCTCAGCCCACCTTCAGGTGAGGCCACCTGGAGACGGGAGCAGCACACAGAGAGGAGCACAGATAGAAGAACTTGGGTGGAAAGTGGGAGGGGGAGCCAACCTTGAGGCCCCATCCATGAAAAGAAGTCCATCTTGTGACATGGTTCTAGAGCCTTCCACAGACTCTGCTTTTTTTGCACTTTATAAAGTAGGGAATGTAATGTCTGATTTCTGAAAGCCTAGGTACCATCCCCATCTGCTGGTATATCAGGGCTTTGCCACTAAAACTCAAGGCTTGATCACATCTTGATTACAGCATGTGTGTTCCAGTTTCTGAATGTAGGTGTTTTACATTTTTTTGACTAAAGTAGAAATAAATACAACTATGAGGGGAGGGAGAACCATGCAGAGGTCAAGCGATGAGACTTCTGGAATCATTGCTTGGGAGGGTGTTTCTGCTGTGAGGCGAGGGGCTTAGACTAAGACTCCAAGTCCCTTCTGTTCTTAACGTTCTGTGATTTATTGAATTCAGTTATAACCCTAATTTTACGTCATCAGTGAACTCCCGGTATCAAATTTAAAATGTTTTAGTATGGATTTTTCTTCATTAAAATTAAAAGGTTTTTTTCAAATTTATTTAGGGGATGATAAATCTTAGATACCTTACCCTGTTTAATAACTTATATTTTTTCTTGTTAAAATTTGTTCATTTAGAAGAAAACACGTACTAGAAAAGGAAAAAATCATGTAAGCCCACTACCCAGAGATAATTACTGCTGATTTTAGTATCTCTTTCCTAGCATGTATATGTCTAAGTGAAAGCTTCCTGAACACCTGTATTTGCCTCTTTCTGTGTCGTTAATTTTCTTTCTTTTTCTTTTTTTGAGATTAGTCCCCTAGTTTCTTTTTTTATTAAGGTATCATTCATATACAATCTTATGAAGGTTTCACATGAGCAACATTGTGGTTACTACATTCACCCATATTATCATGTCCCCCTCCCATACCCCATTGCAGTCACTGTTCATCAGTGTAGTAAGATGCCACAGAGTCACTACTTGTCTTCTCTGTGCTGCGCTGCCTTCTGCATGACCCCCCCACACCATGTGTGCCAATCATAATGCCCCTCAATCCACTTCTCCCTCCCTCCCCCACCTGCCATCCCCCACCCCTCCCCTTTGGTAACTGCTGGTCCCTTCTTGGAGTCTGTGAGTCTGCTGCTGTTTTGTTCCTTCTGTTTTTCTTCGTTGTTATATTCCACAAATGAGGGAAATCATTTGGTACTTGTCTTTCCCCGCCTGGCTTATTTCACTGAACATAGTACCCTCTAGATCCACCCATGTTGTCACAAATGGTAGGATTTGTTGTCTTCTTTCTGTGTCATTAATTTTCTATGTTTTTTCCAAGGTTCCATAGCATTTTACTGTGTGGTTAGATGCATTATGGGATCTTCACCTGGGTCTGTGGATAGAATTCAGGGAGTCTAGTAACTTGGGCAGGTTAAAAACTTAGATCTTTATCTTCACCAATGTTTAACTGAAATACAGCATTTCTTTCTATTGTAAATGTAGGCAACAAATCACAGTACTATTAGCAGGACCTAATACTCTGACAATCATCATCAATAGTATGATTGGACATTTCATATCTGATTACTTTACAGTCATTGTACCTGTCTTGAAATGTTTTTATACTCATCATTACTTCAGAATTATGATGGCTATTTTATGTATTTAACATTCTTCTTAGAAGCTATCTATTGGCTTTAGCACATGGCGAATGGTTCATGGTACAAAGAATTAAGAATGTCAAACTGTTGGAGACAGTTTGCTTAAATAGGTGTCTATTTTAAACTCTAGTAGATGAACCTGAAGTTAAAGCTTTTGCATACATCTGTGGTTATTTGGACATAAATCTCTAGTACTAAAATTCTTTCATCAAATAAGGGTCTTTTAAAACTTTAGTGCACATATGAGATTTCCTTCCAGAAATGTACCAATTTACTCTCTTTCTATAGTATATGAAAGCACCCAATCCTTTTTATGTCACCAGATTTTATATTGTCTAAGCCTATTGTGGTTTGGTACTGTACTCCAATTTGGTGTAATGTTCAAGGAACTTACGTGAACCCCAAATGTGAGCAGTTGAGCATCAGATAAAGTAACATTTCCTTGTGTTTAGATTATACTAGTTTTACATGCAACTTGGGGACACCTACTGGACGGCATATTGTATTCCAGGACTCCAGACCAGGATCTTCAAGACATTCTTGCTTCAGAGACTCCCACCCGGAGCCATAGACTAGGCGGAGCTGGATTTGACTCAGCAGCCTTCTTTTTTACTCTTCATGGGGATAACTTGTCACTTTCAGAAATAATATGGGCAAGGGAATCTTAGAAATACCAGAGCGTGAAATTGACATTTCACAAAATTGCCGAACAAGTGGGAGATTAGGCGGGAGGATAATAGAAGTGGGAGGAGTTGGTGCTAAGAATTGCACTCCTGGTAGGATGGGAGGAGCTTGGTACAAAGCTCCCTGGGGACCTAAGTAGAGAAAAAACAATCCATTAATAATTTACTGATTAAACAAGTCTGAGTTGGGATATGTATGCATGTAGACCTGGACCTGAAAGAGTGCTCCCGAGTAGGAGACAGGAAGAGAGCAGAGTGGCTCCTGGATTTGGGACCAGCAAACCTGGATGTGGATCCCACTTCTGCCACTTAGTAGCTTTGTCACATTGGCTCTCTCTGGGCCTTGTTTGCTCTGTAGTTAAAAAGAGAAGATTTAACCAGGTAGTCTTTTAGCCTCTTCCTACTTTCTTTTGTGGCTGACTCTCTCATCTGGTACCTGGGCCTGAGGGGCTTTGTCCCAGAGATTCTCATTCTGCCTGTAGTAATTACTTGTTGGGTCAATCCTTGCTAAAGGGCTTGAATTACACTGAACACTCTTATTTGCAAATGATCAAACACCTAATTAGAACCAACTCTAGCAAAATGTGGGATGTGTTGGGAGGTTCTTGGTACACAGCTCACAGAACCGGAAGAAATTGCTGAAAAACTAAGGATGCTGAATCCAGGGCCTCCTGTTTGGTCAAGATTCTCTGCTGCCTCCCTACCAGTGTGGATTTCATTCTCCTTTTGCATAATTGCCTATTATCCAAGGAAGGGGCTATGCTGACATCCTTTGGCATCGTGAAGTCAGGAAATGGTTCTTCCTCTGTGTTTAATTAGAAAAATCTAAGGAAGGACTCCTAATTAGCTTGGCATAAGTTGCACCCCCTTCCTGGACTAGTCTCCATATTCTGGCCCAGAATGGGTCCAATATGCACCCATGGACCATCTCTGTGATCTTTGTGGCAGCATCCTGCTAGACGTGGCCTAACTTTGCTGTTAAAGACTATGTGGATTGAATAGGAAGAAACACAGAAACCTGGTGTGTGAGAGAATTTTTTAAAAGGTGATCTTGGTGGCAGCTCCACCTTCACGCCTCGGTGGAAGAGGGTTGTCTTATTACAGGAAAACGATCCCTTGGGAGGAACAAGCAATTGTTAAGCAGAACGTTAAGAGCTCTTAACCACCACAGAATGGTGTTGACAGCCATTCTCATGAAGGAAAGTGTGTAAAACAAGTTGGCCAAACCGAATGGTTGGGGGAAGGGAGGGGAAGAGCTGTTTTCTTTTGTTCTAAAGAACATGTTCTAAAGACAAGCTTGGTTCTGCTTCCAGTCCACATCTGAGAGTGTGTGTCATCAAGTGGGAAGGCCACACAAGCATGAGAAGAGCTGTATCTGAAGCTGCCAATCTCTTAACACGTTACTGAAAATGCAACAAACAAAATAAAAGCTAATTTACTATTGTATTATTTACTAGTATTTGTTTGGTACAACACCAGAGCAAGTCCTTGAGAGATAACTGTTCAAAGGTATAAACTCGTTTGGACAGGGGTCTTTCCACTCTTCCTTGTGGCTTCCTGCTCCCTCTGTGCATTGTTACTTCCTTCCTCAAAGCCTCTTTGGGCACAGAGCTTCTTTTGGGGGGGGGGAAACAAAAACGTGGTCTTGGGTTTTCATGACCAAGGTGGCAGCAATTTTCAAACCTTTGTATACATTCTTTTTTTTTAAGTTAGCCCATAATGAAAAAACAGTTCACACTCATTAGGATGATTGTTGTGGGGAAAAAAAGCAAAAAATAGCCTTGGTGAGGATGTGGAGAAATTGGAACATGGTGCATTGAGGAATGTAAACTGGTGTAGCTGCTATGGAAAACATTATGGTGGTTCCTTAAAAAAAACATGAAACAGAATTACCATATGATCCAGCAATTCCACTTCTAGGTATATATATGCAAAAATATTGAACACCTACCTGTTTGTATACCAATGTTCATACTAGTACTATTCACAATAGCCAAAACATGGAAATAAACCATATGTCCACAGACAGATGAATGGATAAACAAAACATGGTAGAGACAAACAATGGAATATTATTCAGCCTTTAAAAGGAAGGAAAATTCCATACATGCTATACTGAGGATGAACCTTGAAGACCTTACGCTAAGTGAAGTAAGCCAGCTACAAAGGACAGGTATTATTTGATTCCACTTCTGTGAGGAGCCTGGAATAGTTAATTCAGAGACAAAGTGGTTACCAGGGACTAGGGAGGGACTTTTCTGGAAATAAGTGTTTAATGGGTACAGAAAACATTCTGGCAGTGGATAGTGGTGATAGGTGCACAAAAATGTGACTGTCTTTGAATTGTACATTTAAAAGTGGTTAAAATTTTATGTCTATTTTACCATAATAAAAAACACTTAAAAAATACAGTCTACTCCTTAAACATTTAACTTGATTTCTGAGTTTTCATCATAAGTGCAAAATGTATCCAGTGGAATCAAAATAGTAGATTTGATACCTGTTATCTGTTTAAAAGTATGTAAACCAGTTCTTTAATAGTGGGACATTTTTCATTCCTTTTCTCTTTTACTTGTATTTCTAGGCTTCCCACAGAATTTTATCCTAATGTAATATTTTATACTCAAGAGTCTTGATCTTGATCACATTATACTTTCTTTGCAACAAAAAGAGTGCATAAGTTGAAATTTTAAGTTATTTCCTGTGACAATGCCAAATAGCCAAAGCAATCTTGAGAAGGAAGAATAAAGTGGGAGGGATTACACTCCCCGACTTCAACCTCTACTACAAAGCCACAGTAATCAAGACAATTTGGTACTGGCACAAGAACAGACCCATAGACCAATGGAACAGACTAGAGAGCCCAGGTATAAACCCAAGCATATATGGTCAATTAATATACAATAAAGGAGCCATGGATATACAATGGGGAAGTGACAGCCTCTTCAACAGCTGATCTTGGCAAAACTGGACACTACATGTAAGAGAATGAAACTGGATTATTGTCTAACCCCATACACAAAAGTAAACTCAAAATGGATCAAAGACCTGAATGTAAGTCATGAAACCATAAAACTCTTAGAAAAAACCTAGGCAAAAATCTCTTGAATATAAACATGAACAGCTTTTTCCTGAACACATCTCCTCGGGCAAGGGAAACAAAATTAAAAAATGAACAAATGGGACTACATCACTTAAAAGCTTCTGTACAGCAAAGGACACCATCAGCAGAACAAAAAGGCATCCTACAGTATGGGAGAATGTATTTGTAAATGACATGTCCGATAAAGGGTTAACATCCAAAATATATAAAGAACTCACACTCCTCAACACCCAAAAAGCAAATAACCCTATTAAAAATGAGTGGAGAATATGAACAGACACTTCTTCAAAGAAGAAAGTCAGATGGCCAACAGGCACATGAAAAGATACTCCACATTGCTAATCATCAGGAAAATGCAAATTAAAACCACAACGAGATATCAAGTCACGCCAGTTAGGATGGCCAACATAGAAAAGACTAGGAACAACAAATGCCGGCGAGGATGTGGAGAAAGGGGAACCCTCCTACACTGCTGGTGGGAATGTAAACTAGTTCAACCATTGTGGAAGGCAATATGGAGGTTCCTCTAAAAACTAAAAATAGAAATACACTTGACCTGGGAACTCCACTCCTAGGAATTTACCCAAAGAAAACAACTTCTCAGAATTAAAAAGACATGTGAACCCCTATGTTTATCGCAGCACTATTTACAATAGCCAAGATATGGAAACAACCTAAGTGTCCATCAGTAGATGAATGGATAAAGAAGATGTAGTACATATACACAATGGAATATTATTCAGCCATAAGAAAGAAACAAATCCTACCATTTGCAACAACATGGATGGAGCTAGAGAGTATTATGCTCAGTGAAATAAGTCAGGCAGCGAAAGACAAATATCAAATAATTTCATTCATTTGTGGAGTATAACAATGAAGCAAAACTGAAGGAACAAAATAGTAACCGACTTACAGACTCCAAGAAGGGACTAGTGGTTACCAAAGGGAAGGGAGGGAGAAGGGGGATTGTGTGGTATCCTGATTGATGCACATGGTGTGTGTGGGGTCATGGGGAAGACAGTGTAGCTCAGAGAAGACAAATAGGGACTCTGTGGCATCTTACTACACTGGTGAACAGTGACTGCAATGGGGTATAGGGGGGACTCAATAATATGGGTGGATGTAATAACCACATTGTTTTTCTTGTGAAACCTTCATAAGAGTGTAAATCAATGATACCTTAAAAAAATTATTTCCGTCTTTGGAGAGAGATTAAAGATGGCGGCGTGAGAGGTGAGACAGAGGCTTCCTCCTAAAACCGCATATAATATGAAAATAAAGCTACTACAACTACTCTTGAAAGAGCAACAGGAAGAGAACTACAATAAACTGCATACACCTGGAGACAAGAGCAGCCCTCACAGAAAACGGTAATGTACTAAAGCTGTGGTCCTGCAGGATCCAAGCCCTTCCCCCACCCCAGCTCACCGGCAGGAGGAACAGGAACAGAGCAGAGAGGGAGTGGAGAACTGGGACTGCTGAATACCTAACTCTGGAGATCTTCTCTGGGAGCACAAACCTACATTTCATGGTGCTTGCATGATACTCTTGTAATTAGGAGATTGGAAAGCTAAGACAGGCCGAGTTCCTGGAGAGACTAACATTCCGGCTGCTTGTGAGATCAGGGATCCATACCCAGCTGCTCTGGGACAGGGGAGGGGCAGGCAGTCTGAGAGACTTCCTGGCAGGGAGGACCTTGGAAGGAGGCCTGCTGAGGGGGCAAGGACTGCACGGAGCCTGCTGCTCGGGAGAAAGGACAGGTGGACAGGATTGTCCCGGTGTACTCTGCCCAGCCGATTGGGAGTTTTCTGATCTTCAGGTGTGCCAGCTCCCTGGCTGCCTGCACGGCTCCAGGAACCCCTTCTGTGACAGGCAGACTAGTGCACCTTTCGCCTGGCCAGCCCCATCGGGCTTGTAAACCTGGAAGCCCTTCCCTGGTGTTGGGCCAAACGGAGGGAGGATCTGTCTACAGCAACTTAAAAGGCAAAGCACAGAAGCTTATACCTGTGTGCTCAGCCCACCGGTTCAGACAGTGGAGACAGGCATAGCAGCCAGGAACCAGGAAACAGCCCTTTCCTCCCCCGAGGCACCAATACCACTCCCCTACAATCCCTGACATTGCTTCAGGGGCTGAGCAGCTCCAGAGAGTAGAGCTTCTGGGCACTAGAGGGCTCCATACACAAATATGAAACGCCAAAGGAACCTGGTCCAGAGTAAAATTATGAACACAACTCCTGAGAAAGATTTTAATGATATGGACCTTATGACTCTCCCTGAAAGGGAGTTCAAAATAAAAATCATTCACATGCTCATGGAGGTAC
>JAQQAC010017683.1:21283397-21459384 GCA_029783875.1 Phataginus tricuspis | reverse complement strand
CAACTTCTGTGGGACGCAGCAAAGGCAGTTCTAAGAGGAAAGTATATTGCAATCCAGGCCTATTTAAAGAAGGAAGAGCATTCCCAAATGAACAGTCTAAAGACACAATTATTGAAATTGGAAAAAGAAGAACAAAGGAGGCCCAAAGTCACCAGAAGGAGGGACATAATAAAGATCAGAGAAGAAATAAATAAAATTGAGAAGAATAAAACAATAGAAAAAAATCAATGAAACCAAGAGCTGGTTCTTTGAAAAAATAAACAAAATAGATAAACCCCTAGCCAGACTCATTAAGAGAAAAAGAGAATCTACACATATAAAGAGAATCAGAAATGAGAAGGGAAATATAACGACGGACCCCACGGAAATACAAAGAATTATAAGAGAATATTATGAGCATCTGTATGCTAACAAGCTGCAAAACCTAGAAGAAATGGACAACTTCTTAGAAAAATACAACCTTACAAGACTGACCAAGCAAGAAACAGAAAAACTAAACAGACCAATCACCAGCAACGAAATTGAATCGGTAATCAAAAAACTACCCAAGAACAAAATCCCTGGACCAGATGGATTCACCTCTGAATTCTACCAGACATATAGAGAAGAAATAACACCCATTCTCCTTAAAGTTTTCCAAAAAATAGAAGAGAAGGGAATACTTCCAAACTCTTTCTATGAAGCCAGCATCACTCTAATACCAAAACCATTCAAAGACCTCACCAAAAAAGAAAATTACAGACCTATATCCCTGATGGACGTAGATACAAAAATACTCAACAAAATATCAGCAAACCGAATTCAAAAATACATCAAAATGATCATACACCATGATCAAGTGGGATTCATCCCAGGGATGCAAGGATGGTACAACATTTGAAAATCCATCAACATCATCCACCACATCGACAAAAAGAAGAACAAAAACCACATGATCATCTCCATAGATGCTGAAAAAGCATTTGACAAAATTCAGCATCCATTCATGATTAAAACTCTCAACAAAATGGGTATAGACGGCAAGTACCTCAACATCATAAAGGCTATATATGACAAACCCACAGCTAACATCATACTTAACAGCGAGAAGCTGAAAGCTTTTCATCTAAGATCGGGAACATGACAGGGATGCCCACTCTCTCCACTGTTATTCAACATAGTACTGGAGGTCCTAGCCACGGCAATAAGACAAAACAAAGATATACAAGGCATCCAGATTGGTAAAGAAGAAGTTAAACTGTCACTATTTGCAGATGACATGATACTGTACATAAAAAACCCTAAAGACTCCACTCCAAAACTACTAGAACTAATATCTGAATTCAGCAAAGTTGCAGGATACAAAATTAACACACAGAAATCTGTTGCTTTCCTATACACTAATGATGAACTAACAGAAAGAGAAATCAGGAAAACAATTCCATTCACAATCAAAAAGAATAAAATACCTAGGAATAAACCTAACCAAGGAAGTGAAAGACCTGTACTCTGAAAACTACAAGACACTCCTAGGAGAAATTAAAGAGGACACTAACAAATGGAAATGCATCCCATGCTCTTGGCTAGGAAGAATAAATATTGTCAAAATGGCTATACTACCTAAAGCAATCTACAGATTCAACGCAATCCCTATCAAACTACCAACAGCATTCTTCAATGAACTGGAACAAATAACTCAAAAATTCATATGGAACCACAAAAGACCCCAAATAGCCAAAGCAATTCTGAGAAGGAGAAATCAAACAGGGGGAATTATGCTCCCTGACTTCAAACTCTACTACAAAGCCACAGTAATCAAGACAATTTGGTACTGGCACAAAAAGAGACCCTCAGACCAGTGGAACAGAATAGAAAATCCAAACATTAACCCAAACACAGCCAATTAATATTTGATAAAGGAGCCTTGGATATACAATGGGGAGATGACAGCCTCTTCAGCAGCTGGTGTTGGAAAAACTGGACAGCTACATGTAAGAGAATGAAACTGGACTACTGTCTAGCCCCATACACAAAGGTAAACTCAAGGTGGATCAAAGACCTGAATGTAAGTCATGAAACCATAAAACTCTTAGAAAAAAACATAGGCAAAAATCTCTTGGACATAAACATGAGTGACTTCTTCATGAACATATCCCCCCGGGCAAGGGAAACAAAAGCAAAAATGAACAAGTGGGACTGTATCAAGCTGAAAAGCTTCTGTACAGCAAAGGACACCATCAGAACAAAAAGACATCCTACAGTATGGGAAAATATATTCATAAATGATGCATCTGAGAAGGGGTTGACATCCAAAATATATAAAGAACTCACGCACCTTAACAAACAAAAAGCAAATAATCGAATTAAGAAATGGGCAGAGGACATGAATAAACACTTCTCTAAAGAAGAAATTCAGATGGCCAACAGGGACATGAAAAGATGCTCCACATCGCTGGTCATCAGAGAAATGCAGATTAAAACCACAATGAGATATCAGGTCACACCAGTGAGGATGGCCAACATCCAAAACACAAACAACAACAAATGTTGGTGAGGATGTGGAGAAAAGGGAACCCTCCTACACTGCTGGTGGGAATGCAAATTAGTTCAACCATTGTGGAAAGCAGTCTGGAGGTTCCTCAAAAAACTGAAAATAGAAATACCATTCGACCCAGGAATCCCACTCCTAGGAATTTACCCTAAGAATACAGCAGCCCAGTTTCAAAAAGACAGATGCACCCCTATGTTTATTGCAGCACTATTTACGATAGCCAAGAAATGGAAGCAACCTAAGTGTCCATCAGTAGATGAATGGATTAAGAAGATGTGGTACATATACACAATGGAATATTATTCAGCCATAAGAAGAAAACAAATCCTACCATTTGCAACAACATGGATGGAGCTAGGGGGTATTATGCTCAGTGAAATAAACCAAGCCAAAAAAGACAAGTATCAAATGATTTCACTCATATGTGGAGTAAAAGAACAAAGAAAAAAACTGAAGGAACAAAACAGCAGCAGACTCACAGAACCCAAGAATGGACTAATAGTTACCAAAGGAAAGGGACTGGGGAAGATGGGTGGGAAGGGAGGGATAAGAGGGTAAAAGGGGTATTACGACTAGCAGACGTAAGGTAGCGGGGGCACGGGGAGGGCTGTACAACTTAGAGAAGACAAGTAGTGACTCTTTAGCATCTCACTACGCTGATGGACAGTGACTGTAATGGGGTCGGTGGGGGGGACCTGATGAAGGGGGGTAATTTAATCACCATAATATTGCACATGTAACTGTAGGTTAATGATACCAAAATAAATTGTAAAAAAAAATTATCTCCTGTGACTAAGAGGCTATAAGTGTTCTGGATTGCTGTGACCATTGACTGCTAGGACAATTGATAAAGACAATCTGAATGTTACAGATTTTGATAAACACTTATTCTTTATTTAGTAATTGTTTATTGGAAATGCTTCTTAATGAGATAATCGAGGCATTTAAAAAACTCATGTAATTTTGGATGACTTACTTATTGCTGGAATGATTTAGGATTTTCAACACCAAACATATTCCTATTTTCTTTTCATAGATCTGTGCTCTGAGTAAACTTGTTCACATAAATAAGTAAGTTCTTAGAGCAGCAACACTCAGTCGTTTGAACTCCTTAAGTTCTGTGCAAAAAATAACTCATCTATCATTTTTAGTATTTTACTTGCTGACAATTCCATCTACTCCTTCAGATTTGTTGAAAAGATGGGACTGGAAACCATCTAATTGTGAAAAGATTTGTTACTTAAGTCATCAGCCAATGAATTTATTTTTTGAAAGTTTACCAAGATTGCTTTTTGAAGATTTCAGGGAACTACTACTATACCTACTACTCTTTCACTTAGGGACCTGTTCTGACTCAGTTTACCTAAAGGACTGAGAAAATTTAAATACTGTTAATTTAAAAACAACTTTGCCAATACACAATATCTTAATATGCTTAATTTTATCACTTTAAGTATGATTTGTCAAATCCTTGGGTCTATAGATTTTAACTTGCTCTACCTGTGGAAAATGTCAACCATAAAATTACTTTTTGTCAAACCAGTTAGTTCAGTCAGACTGCATTTTGTCAGAAAATGTTTGACTTCACTTTTCCCCAGCATTTCAGTATGAACATTTGACAGTATACAGAAAAGTTGAATGAATTATAAAGTGAACACTCATATAATGTCCACCTGGACTTTACAGTCAACATTTTGTTACATTTGCTTTATCACCTATCCGTTTATTTCCCCTAAGGATTTATCAATCCATCTTATTTTTTGGATATATTTCAAAGTAACACACATGGATACACTTCATCCCTAAATACTTCAGCATGTATTTCATTTACTCATGTCCAATATTTGTTTACAATTTTTTGAAGCTAAATTTACACACAGAAATGCACAAATCCTGTGTGTACTATTAGATGCCTTCTGACAAATGCACACACCCTACTGCCATCCAAATGTAGTATATTAACCATCACCTCCAAAAGTTTCCTCACACCCCTCCCACTGCTACCTGTTGGAAGCAACCACCTGGCTGCTTTTCACCGCATGTTAGCTTTGCCTGTTCTAGAACTTCAAGTAAATAGAACCACATGTGTACTCTTATGTAAGGCTGCTTTCACTCAGTGTAATTGTTTCGATTCATCCATGTTGTTGATATTTGCAGAGTAAAATTTCAGTATGTGCATATACGACATTTTTTTATCATTGATGGTCACTTGGGTTGTTTCTACATTTTGGTGGTTATGAATAAAGCTGTCACTGTTCATGGTGGTCAGGTCTTTTGGTAGATACCACTTCTATTCCTCCTGGTTGAGTACCTAGAATTACTGGGTTATAGGATAGTGTATGTTTAATTGTTTAAGAAATTGGCAGACCTTTTTTGAAAGTGGTTGTACCATCATACAGTAATGTATGAAGTTCTGATCAGCAACATTAAATGTTGGCAAAATGTGGAGCAGTTTTAATTTTAGCCATCTGGTGGGTGTGTAGTATCTCACTGTGGTTTAATCTGTACATCTTTGATGGCTAATGATCACTTTTTCAAGTGCTTATTAGCCGGTTACGTACCTGTGTGAGATGCCTTTTTGAGATTTTGTGTCCTTTAAGATTTTTTTCTTTTTAAGATTTCTTATGCACTAGCCTTTTGTCAGATATAGCTGCACATATTCTCTCCCATTTTGTGGCTTGCCTCATCATTTTCTTAATGGTGCCTTGAAGAACAGAAGTTTTAAATTTTGATAAGCCCAATTTATTAAAATTTTCTTTAATGATCATTGCTTTTTGTATCCTCCATAAGAAACTTTTGCTTCTGTGCACTCTCCCATCCCAAATCATAAAGATAGTATGTGTTTTTCTGGAGAAGCTTTATAGTTTTTACTTTCAGGTTTCTGTGATCCATATTAAATCAGTGTTTGTATGTAATGTGAGGTAGGGGTCAGAGTTCGTTTTTCTTTACATGGATATTTGGTTTCAACACCATTTGTTAAGTCTTTCCCCACTGAATTGCTTGAGGGCAGATAAATTATTGCGGTTGCGTTGACTAGGTAGATCAGTTTGGTGGAAACTTAAGTTTTTAACAATATTGAATCTTCCAGCATGTGAACATGGCGTATGGCATTTAAAAATCTAAACATTGTTAGTATTTAAGAAATATATCACTTTGAAATAATTTACAGAATTCCTTTGAAGATTATTAAAAGCACTCAAGATTAAAGTAAGCCAATGACCATATTTTGTAGTGGGCAATACAAAGTAAACCTAATGTATTTTTTTATACCCTAATCTGTGTTGTGACTGAATGAATAGCTAAAATTGAAAGGAAACTTTTCCTGAATATCCTAGCCAGGATTCATCCTCTCTCTTCTGAATTCCTGCTGCACTTATTAATTAGCAAACAGACTTAACAATAAATTGTTCTCTAGAGTGTGAACTTCTGGGGAGTTGTGATTAATTCAGTCTTAGCCTTTAATGTGTGGTGAATAGTGTAAAACAAAGTAAGTCAGGTCCTGAAGATGGGCTCTGATCTGAGAGGCAACAAGGAGCTATTGAAGACACCTGCTGGGGACAGTGAACACCAGGAAGAAAGTGATATTGAGTAAGAACTGGATGAGTTAACTGGAGAGAATCTGGAGTAGGAAACCCATTTTAAACTTTTAACTACTCTGGGTGTGGTCAGCAGACTATAGCATTGACATCACTTGGGAGTTTTGTAGAAATACAAATTCTGAGGCCTGACCTCACCTTCTGAATCAGAATCCGTGTTTTCAAAAGATTCCCAAGTCATCTGTGTGCCCACCCAAGTTTGAGAATGCTGTTCTAGAGAAGTTTGCTGTCTCCTGGCATGAGTGGTAAGGGCTGTAGTATGAACAGCAGTTGAAATTATCTTGATGGATGTCTGACTTCTTGGCATGTTTCTCTTTAAGTTGCCAAAATGGATTTTCAAAAATCATCATTTTGGTTTTCTTGAATTGGGGGAAGAAAATAATCTTTCTAACAGTCTTGATAGAAATACATTCTTAGAAATGCTACCTTATGGGCTTTTAAAAACTTTACCATAAATCACTGATTTAAATTTTAAATAGCCTCAGCTGACTGTAAAGTTAGTCAGTCATCTGAAAAAAAATCTAATGAGGACAAATGACTAAGTGTCCTGTCTCTGCGATTCCCAGGGATTGGACTTTGAGGATAAAGTTGAGATTTTGTAAAAACAGTTCAAGTGTGGTTGCTATACAAACTATAATAGTGTGCTTGTTTAAAATCTAAAGAGGAAAATGAGAAGACAGATTTTATTTTGTATGTTATGATGTTTGTGTAATAACTAAAGGAAAATAAATCCATTAGCAGCCTGCTACCCTCACACAGTAGCTGTTTGTATTTTTCTATGATCCTTTATCAGAAATGTCCATCAACGTACAGAATTTTCACATAGTTATAATCATGGTATAGATACCACTTTGCAGTCTGCTTATGTCATTTAACATATTTCCCTTCTTACCACCACCTCTTTGAACAGTTTCTCTGCTTTCTTCAACTTCCTCCTCCTCTCCCTCTCATCTCTGGCCTCCCTAACACTGATCTCTGGCTCATCTTGAACGCTCTGTTACATCATTTCCTGCTTAAAAGTTTGCAGATTCCTCACTGCATGCCTGAGCACCCATTTGATATTCCAGCCTCCGTTCTTTCTGACTTGGCTTGCCCAAAGACACCTTGCTTACCTTCTTCCCTGCTACTCCTGAAAACTAGATCTCTTTTTTCCTATGATCAGCTGGTTGTACATTTGCTTTGTAAGGCAAAGTCAGGTCTCCCAGGGGCTTCAGCTGATTTCTTTAAGTCACCATCTGCCTTTTACAATGGGGCCTGCCTTAATGGTTTCACGAGTGGGGGCCTCCAGGCATTATTCTTTTCTTGCTTTACTCTCCCTACTTGCCAGATGCTCAAAAGAACTAGTTGCAAAGGACCCTAAGCAATTTTGTGCTAAGTTTTGCTGGGAGAGGAGCCATCAGAGGAAAGACAGATTTTTTGGCTGAAGAGAAAAAAGATTAGAGTCGAGGCTCTACCACTCTGAGCCCTGGAGCCAGCGTCCCTGGCCCACCTTTGCATTTCAAGTCTGCCAGGGGATGTGGCAGACTTTGAACTTTGGGTCAGTTTACTTTCCTTGAGTTGTTTAGATGTTAAGAAATCTGGAGATTAACTATAAAAAAGATAACTGATATTTTTAAAGGGAAATGATTTTAAAGTTTTGAGCCAAATTATGAAACTTAATGAGAAACTTCATATAGATATTGAAAAAAGAAACTTGTAGGAGGAAGCTTTTAAGCTGAGACATTGTTCAAATAGAGTGCCATAGAATTATCACTTTATCTTGTGCTGGTTACCAGCTTTTAGCGCCTTTGGAGTTCCTAGATACTGGTGCTTGGCAAAAGATTATAAAGAACACACTCCCCAGTAAAAAGTGCCAGGTTCCTATCCAGCCTCAGATGTGAATTTGAGAAGCAGAGGTGGGCTTTTGTTCAGTAAAATCAGCCTTTGCTTTCCAGACCTCTTAACTGACTGCATGTAGCTGTGTTGACAGTTTACCTCTCAAACTCTCTTTCAATATGGAGTGAAGACGTGGGACTGAACAGGTCAGTCTGGAGACACAGGATCAGGAAGCCGCTCGAGAGGAGGCCTTCCAAGCAAAGTGTCTCAGAACACAAATGGCCGCAGACAGGACGATCATGCCGTACCAGCTCACCTAGGATAGTTTCTGTTTGAGCTTGCTGTCGTGGTATGATTATAAATATTTACCCCCATCCCTCTTGGAAGTATCTTGATGTGGATGATAAATGGTCACCCTCTGAAAATAAAATTCTGATAAAATACTTTGTGCCAGATATGGTACTAAAAATGCTTTAGCTAATCCTCACAAAACACCTGAAAGGTAGCTGCTGTGGCTTCTTTACAGATGAAAGTTAGCTCAGAAAGGCTAATTTGATTGAGATCACACAGTAGCAGACCAGGTGAGCAAATAAAAAATCTATTATACATTTAAAACTACTTAATTTTTCCCAGCCTGCCACACTAAGGGATTAACAGTATGGCCTCCATTGATTTGGGGATCCAGTGAAGGACACCTACAATGGCAGTGAAAGCTCTTATCCGGAAGAATGGAATGTAGAATGTCTGGACCAGGATAACAGTGATGTCTGCAGTGGGGATGCGGGCAATGAAGGTAGAGGTGTACTGATTAGGTTGCCAGGCTCCTGGATGCTGTGGCCATTTGTTCCTGGATGTCCTTAAAGGGACCTGCTGCTCAGGCCTGGATGGGAGGGTCATGGTGCTTGTATAGATCAGTACTACACAAACTCTGGGCCTCTGTCAGCTGGGAATCTTGTTCAAATACAGCTCGGTTTCATAGGTCTTAGGTGGGGCCTGAGATTTTTGTATTTATAACAAACTCTTGGTGATGCTGACACTGCTGATCTCCACACTGTACTTTGTATAGTTGATGATGAGACTGCCTGGGGCATGGAAGGAGCCACATAACAAACGCCCTGATTTTAGATGGGGAATAGGAAGAGTTGCTTCTAGACACAGATGCTGTGGTGGTTGGGGTAGGTGGGAGGGACCATGTTGGTGACTGGTGTAAGGGACGGGCTCTTAACCTGTGCATGGTTTCAGAGGATGCATTGTCTTTGTAATTAGTGCATATGGATTATTTAAAAGTATAACCTTTGCTTGGGGGAAGTGTGGACTTGGAGAAGCAGGAGGGGGTGGTCTGGGCTGGGGGCAACACCAGTGTGGATGAGTTCTTACTCAGCCTGGGCAATGGTGGCAAGAATTTGACAAACAGACTGGTAGCAAGCAGAGTATCTACAGCCAGACAGGAATAACGTGGATGCATGACACAGCAGCAAAGCCAGCAGCAAAGCTCTTGAAGGAAAAAAAAAACCCACGGGAGGAGTCCCACCCACAGACTGGCCATTTTCCCCTTGAGCCTGTGCTGAGTTCCTGTGACCATAAAGGTTTACTGCAGGAGGCTCTGGCCGTCTGTGCCTGAGGCTGACAGCATAACCCCTTCTGCCCACCTCAGACCCTGTCCTGGGCAGTCCCAGGTGTGCACGTTTCCCGAGTCTGGTGACTGCTTCCTGTAACATGCAGAGCAAGCAAGGTGGAGGGCTGCCAGCCTGGTCTGGGTGTGAGCAGCCTGCTGCTGGGGCTAGGGCCTTTGCTCTCTCTACCCTCTTCTGAGGGAGCAGTCTTGCACTGAAGGCCATGTGGAAAAGGACTGACGTGGGAGAGCTGCTGACAGAGGAAGGAGCAAAGGTTCTAAAAGCTCTGAGCAGAGTTGGACTGGTTCCTGGAGCTGTGAGGGCCCCAGGAGTAGGGCCTTGGTTCTGAGCAGCACTCCTGAGAGAGGGCCCAAGCACCCGAAGGTCCCACTGATCTCCCACCTGGCCAGGGCGCCTCCAAGAGCCCCCAGAAGGGCAGGAGAAACTGTTGACAGAGCTGGATGATATGCGCTCCGGAACATGGGGTTTCTGGTGGGGCATAATGCTACTTCTGAGACCGTTTCTCTTGTTCTGGTCTGTTTGGGGAGTGTTTCCTCAGTCTGTGTACAGTGGCAGGAGGGAGGGGAGGAGCTGGACCTGATATTTCTGCTCACACTGTTGCACATCCTGCTGGGGTGAGGGGGCTGGTCAGGGCAGAGCTTACTTTAGTATACCTAGAGCAGCCTGGTGACACCCCCGCCCTCTACAAAAGCTGACCCCTTTTCTCTGTGATGAGCTGTTCCAGAGGAGCCTGGAGTGCCAGGAGCTGTCCCCAGAGTCCAAGTGTACAGTGTTTTTCTGGAAGTTGCCTGTTCCTTAGTGGTAAACACCGCTGTGGCAGGGCACCGTTTGGGCCGCTGGAGCACACGGGTGTTTGCGGGATCGTGGAGCTTTGCGCTGGGCTGCAAAACCAGGGCTTGAGCAAGCAGCTGGAGAGAGTCCAGGTCTAGAGTGTTTTTGGGTTTGGGGGTGGAGAGCAGAGGGAGGGGAAGGGAGGGGCAGGAGGGCAGAGCTGCACAGGCAGGCAGTCTGCTGCTTTGGCTCTGCCGTCCACAGAGAGGACTTCATCCGTGCCTGGGGGCCGCCGGCCACCATTGCTGAAGACCGGAGGGCGCTGCCTCACAACCCTGCCTTCGCAGCAGCAGTGCACCCGGACTGTTCCAAGTAGCTGTTGTTCTAGCTTTTCCCTGGGAGGCAAGTCTCCTCCCTGTCGTCCCTCCTGCCCTCCCCCTTCTGTGAGGGATGGTGCCGCTCGCTGCTCAGCCGGCTGATGTCACTGGCAGCGGGAAGCATCAGCAGCCTGATCACATGCTGGCCAGTCTGTAATGCAGGCGGGATAGGGGTGTGTGTGTGGGGAGGGGGCTGTATGGCAGCTGCTCTAGCTCCAGCGCCCCCAAAAGTGCAGAGGCAGCGGCTGCAGCATCCGGCCAGCTTGGATGTCTGGTTCCTGAGCCTGGGGAAACTATTATTAATAATATTTCTTGTTGACAATACTGGGGGAAATAGCCCTTAACTCTGGGGTTTCTGCTGTCCTCCTGTCCAAAGCAGACTTCCAGGACTCTGAAGAAGCAGTTACAAGCAGGATGCTTTTCCCCACCTCTGCGCAAGATTCTTCCCGTGGCCTCCCAGATGCAAATGACCTGTGCCTTGGCCTGCAGTCCCTCAGTCTCACGGGCTGGGACCGACCCTGGAGCACCCAGGACTCGGATTCCTCAGCCCAGAGCAGCACACACTCGGGTGAGTGCCAGAAAACGAGTTGGCTGGGGGAGGGGATGCATGGGGTGGAGAGCAAAGATAACCACAGCAACAGTTGTTCTGTTCTCCTTTGCATCACCCCCCCCCCACCCCATACAACATGGAGCTGTTTTGCAAGAGATTGGAAATGCTGGCTTTGAGTGTGGCAGGACAGATGGTTGCTCATGAAGGCAGGCATGGCTTTTCCACTTACCCTGATAAATTCCCTGGAGTTGTTAGTCTGCACCTGGGGTGGCCCTGAGAGGGGTCCCCAAGGTAACAGCCTTATGCAGAAAAGATCCAGCTAACCCTCTAGTGCCTGGGCCTGTCTTGGAGATGATGAAGCAAAACACTTTAATGTGGGGGAGGGGACTTAAGGGCTGATTGCTGGATGTCCACATGCTATTTCTCGTAGCTTTTAAAACTAAGGAGCTGTGTATGAAGGATGGGTGGTCCCTGGATCATGGCCAGGGAAGAATGTGAACCTCTCATGGGGCTGGGTGATCCTGGGATGGTAGAATTGGCTTCGCGTAAGGTTAAGAGCCTTGATCCTGGAAAGGGGTAGGTAGGACAGGCGGGGTGGGGTGAATCTTAGTTAGGAGGCTCTTTTCCTGTCTTTGTGTTAAAGGTAAGCAGGTAGATGAAGGAGCAGCCACTCCCCTTCAGAGTCCCCTGTCATCTTAGGAGGAGTCGATGGGGACAAAGTGAAGGGGCTCCTTGGCAGCCCCTCAGGCTGCTTCTGTGACGCCTCCCCGTTTATTTCCCTCTTGGGGTGCAGGGGAGAGGGTTGGCCATTCCAAGTCTTGGAGGATTCAGGAAGAAATGTGAACTTGAGAAATATTATAGGTATTTGGTATACTTAAAATCTACGTGCTTTGCTTTATATAAATCATACCGTAATACATTGGCAGCAGATACTTTAAAAAGATGGAAAGATGTGTTGGGGCCCGGAGGGGGCAGCCCATGCTGTTGGTGCTGACAGTGGGGTTCACGGAGCCTGGCATCCTTTCCTTCCCCGCTCCAGAGACTGGCAGTCATGGCAGCAAGGTACTGTCGTGCTGATTTCTCTGGCCTCCACCCTATTTGGCGCAGGTCCCTTTTTAGAACGTTTTGCAGAGCCTGGACGGTTGTGTCTTGGCATTTTAATGCCCAGTTGTTTCAATAAAATCCCACTTGGGGATAGGGGTTGGATATTTTTTATTTGGTGTGGGTAGGGAAGATCTTTGCCTTAATTAACTACCTCTGGGTTAAAGTGGAGTTCTTGAAGTATTGGCCTTGGGCTGACTGCTTTCTGGAAAAGCTGGTAACTGCCTTGTACCCCTGAGCAAGGAAGTGTGGTGTCACGTTGGTGTCTTCGCCTGGAGGCCGCAGTAGCTCTTTATGTAGTACTCTGAAGCCAGTCTGGTGGCCTGAGGAGTTGACCTTGTCCTCACTCCCACTGTATCAGAGCAGAAGCCGGAAGAGCTCACATAGGACCCATCTGACTGCTCAGTGTTTGACAGGGACACTATCCTCGCTGGTGTCAGGTTGGGCGTGGCTCTGTTTCCCTTAGCTAGAAGGGTCCTTCTGCCATCTATCATAGCACAGAGAAATGCAGGAGGGCCTGGCTTAGGACTTGGAGAGCTTGACTTGGAAGTTACTGTGAAATCAGGCTGTAAAAAAATTAGCTTGAATCCAGCCATAATTTCCTCAGCTTCCCGAAAGGTCTATGCTTGGGGCTTTTTGTCTCTAAAGTGAGGATGTATTTACTTCACCACTTTCCATCTCAAGCACTTTAGTGATAAATATTACATGATTTTGTGGATCAGGGAGGGACTGCAGTCTCTGGCCTTAGCATTCATAGGGACCAGAGGGTTGCCCCAGTGGTATGAGCTGACGAGGGGCAGGGTTAGTGTGGGCACGTCCTTCTGTCCAAGGGTTGAGGATGCACCCGCCCCTGGCCCCCATGTTGTCTTTGGACTTTGGAGCTGTGGTGGTGGCCATCTCTCTTCTTTCCCTGAGCTCTGGGCCTTTTTGGAAAGCCCACGTGGGGTACCACGTCCTGGAGTAGGATGCAGCCCTCCTACCAGCCAGCTGCAGTGCCAGATCATGCACCCTTGCCAGCAATGCAGGAACAGGCAGCCCACATTCCATTGCCTACACTGCCTTCTCATCAGAAGACTGGCTCGTTCAGTTTCTTCGGGGGGGGGGGGCAACGGGGGGGTAGGTATCAGTGGTTCCAGACAGTCCGGGTCATCCTTGCAGACAGTCTGGTGCCCTGCTGCCTCTGCACGGAGCACAGGATGCTCGCTTACTCCTTGGGCTCTGCTCAGTGATACACTGCCGAGGCACTGCAGCTTTACATCTGGCCATCTCCTACCCCTCTTAAGTGTTTAGTGGTGTTGGGGGCAAGGTTGTAGATAGCAAGGCTCTTGACTGAAAATGAATTAATTCAACAAACGTTGAACACTGGCTATGTGTCAAGCACTATGTTAGGCACTGGAGGTACATTAACGAATAAAATTGTCCCTAAAAACCCCCATGGCTACCAAGGGAAAACAGATGAGAAAGTATACCAAATGCAACACAGTAGCTGCTGTGGTGGGGGCTTCCATTTTTTTCCCCTAAAGACTTTTTTTGCATTGGGACAACCTTTCATTGGCTTCTCAGCATGAGACTGATATGTGGGGACCTTTCTTGGGGGCTAGGGTCCTTCTGCTCTGAGGGTTTCACTGGCCTCAGAGGCCTGCAGGAAGACCCTGGGCTTGAGCCTGCTTTTGAGAGTTCTGCCTGCAAGGCCAGCATTGGTTTGAATATGACACTTTGTGGGGGTCCCTCCCTTCTAGACTCTGCCCTGAGACCTCACCTTGTGCTGGGAAGGAAGCCTTTCAGGGAAGGATGAATGTTAGAAGTGGGTTTTTCTCTGCAATCCCAGTGGCATGTGTCCAGGACTACCTCTGTCCTGCTTGCAGTGGCTTAAGTTGTGTAATGGACCAGCAGGGTTGTGAAAGCTATCCTCAACATCCTGGGATGGGGCAAGGTGACTAATAACCACTGTTTATGGACTGTTCCCTATGCCAAGTATATGGCATGATTTAATGCTGGCACGGTCCTGTGAAATGGGTGCTATTGTTGTTCCTCTCTCAAAGGTGAGAAAATACTAAGGCTCACAGAGGCTGTGAAGTGCCAAAGTGACACGACTACCAGAATTCCAACCCAGCTCTTTCTGGTTCCCAAACTCTTGTGCTCTCAGTTACTCTATTACACCTGTGTTGCTATGACCAGAGAACCCTAACATGTTGGACAAGAACACGTGTGTTAAGGTATCTCTGTATACAGCTCAGGGGCTCTTCAGCCATAAGGGATGCATTTCCTTGCTGTGGTCCCTGAAATTCTGCTTCCCTCTCCACCTGGAGCCTCAACAGCACCACCCGATGTGTTTGCCTTCCTGCCTTCCCCCTGGCGACTCTCGGATGCAGCATTCCTCAGCATGAAGTGGGGTGACTGAGAATCCACTTTGAGGGACCTGGAAATGAGGGATCCTAATGAATGCCTTGTACAGAAGCCCGGTGGGCTGACCAGAGGCTCAGTCTGAGGATGCTAGAGACGCGTCCCGTTTCCTTCCGCCCTCCTTTAGAAGTCCCTCAGGGATCAACCCGTTCACTCTCTCTGGTTTCTGCCCTGACTGTGATCTACGAGGTGTATGTGCCCCATGCTGTGTCCCGTGGTCTGGGGTAGATCAGCCTGGGCTCCGGGGCATCTTCAGCATTTTGCTGCATCTGTGCTTCCAAACAACAAAGGAGGGTTGGGTTTCCTCCTCTGGAACGTGGGCCTCCTGGGCCCAGCCAAGGATGTCTGCCTCGACTGTCTGGTCTCCATGATGCTGCTCCCAGCATTGAGCACAGTGCCCGGCTCATGGCTTTTTAATAAGTATTTATGGAATGAATGGTAAGTGCTGGGCTCAATCCTGTATATTTTTGAACTACAAAGTTCAGACAAAGTCTCTCCCATTCCTCTATCTCCTACTTGTGTGGATCAGCTGGATGGACAGATTCAAAGATCTTTATCTCTGAACCTCTACAGCTTCCAGGGCATGATGGTGCATTTACAGAAAGTTCTTGTCATTCATTGGATCGTGGACTCTAATGGGGTTATACAGTCTGTTGAGGACTAGCTTCAGTGGGGGAAGGGGCTGGGAGGCATGTGACAGCGTCACCCCTGGTGAGAAGGGGGTTGAGGTGGTGGGTACAGGGACAGAGTGTGTGTGGGCTCATGTGTTGTTTTTCAGGTAGTGACCCATGTCCAGTGATCAGGACTGGGAGGACAGGTTTGTGGTACCACCTTGGACCTGTGGGACTGTGGTTGGTGGAGGGAGCTGGACTTAGAAGGTCACCACCAAGTTGGGGTGTGGGGCAGAGCTGCAGGGCTGGGGTTCCAGGTGGAGAGCTATCTGCTGTGCCTGGAAGGAGTGCTGCCCTCCCCCTCTTACCTCCCCACCTTTGGACAGATTTTGAGCGAGTAAACCTAGAAGCAAGGGCTGGGATAGGAAAGAAGGGTTCCAGGTATGCAACCTTATATCGTGTGCTCCTGGCCTGGGTTTTCCCATGACTACTCCCAGTAGTTAACAGACATCTGACTACTATGTCTTGGGCCTAGTCTCTCTCCAGGCTGGGCTCAAGTTCAGACCATGTCTTGCGACGCAGGCATCCGGTGCCATTGATGCTGTCACCATCACATGCTGGGCACCTTTGTACTCTTGGGGAGGGCTTCGAAAATTTGAACAGTGACTCAGCTTTAAAACCCACAGGAGCTGGCATAGAAGGGTGAAAGTGGAGAAAGTTAACAATCAGTCTAAAAATATTACTGCTGATTTGGTCTCTTGTACCCTATGAGGGAGCATTAATGAGCTGGAAGCCTCTGCCAGGTCCTCTCCTCCCTGTGACTTCCCTGAGAGCTGTCTGTAGCCGATGCTGACCCTGCCAGCATGTGAGTGGGGGTGCCGCTGCCCCAGGAAGGGCACCCTGGTTGTCTTAGGCACTCAGTTTAGAGAGTATGGATTTGCCATATGCTTGGCCACTGGAGCTGGAGGTGCTTGGTAAACAGATGCCTGTGACCCCTGAGTTGGGGAGGTCAGGACAGGAGCAGCAAAGAAGTCAGGGCTGTGGCGACCACTGAAGGGTGGCTGTGAGACTCCTCCCCCACACTCCCCATGCCCCATAAGCCATCTAGGTTTGTATTTGACATCTGGCCTGATGAAGCTCTGTGCCCCCTGACAGGAAGTGGGATTTGAGATCAGTTGCTGGCCTGTGACATAAAGGATGTGTCACCTCCACTGGATTTAGGTTATGTGGCTTTCCAGGGGGTGTGTCCCACTGAAGTCAGGAATGAGGGACCCATGGAATACCCTCTGTCCTGCCCCCCCTCCGGACCCCTAGCTGGTGGAACCAGCGCTGCTCATCCAGCAACCTTAGAATAGGGCAAGGATGGTGTCGGAGTCAAGAAAGTTCCATCTCTTGAAATGAGGTCCCATCTTCCCTAGGAGCCTAGTGTCTCTGCTGCTTTCCTTCCTTTGATCTGTAGGTACACAGAGAGCTGCCTAGCTGGGCTGGTGTGAACTTGGGCTGTAGAGGGACAGTCTGGTCACTCTAGGGCATCTGACTGGGAGTGACGCTTCCCAGAAACTTGGCTCCTTCTGTGGGTTAAAGGAAACATCAAACTTCTGGAATCTAGGCCTCTTGATTTTCTTGTCTTCCTGTATCTCCTAGTCAAACCCTTTCTGTATCCTTGACCCCTTCGAACTTAATATTTACAGGAACTTGATGCTTGGAGGTGCAGGCATGACCCAGGTGTGTGGATTCTGGGGCAGCCTGACTTGATACTTCTGTGGGATGTCACCCCCTCTCTGGGCCGTCAGTCCAGCCCTCCCCCCTGCTGTTCTGTGGGGTGGGTATGGTGTTCGGTGAGGCACTCCTCCTGTTCCTTGCGCTTGAGTGTAGACGTCTGTGTAGTGACTGTGGGGATCCAAACAGATTCTGGGGACGATTGGGCAGAGGAGAGTGACTCCTCCATCCTGCCCTCCTCAAGCCAGAGTCGCTCTCTTCAGCCTGTATCTATATAATATGTTTACTTCTCTTTGAAGAAAGTATTTGAAGCTGGTGGAATGGTTATTTTTTTTTAATTTGATGTGGCCTATCTGTACTTCTCTCAGCACCTATTTTGGGGATGGGCTGGGTAGAGATGAACTAAGGTTTTTTTCCCCCTAATTCTGGGTTGCATCTGAGTCAGCATTGTGCCCTTAAGTTGAATAACCTTGTGGAAAGAGGATAGCCTCAGTAGCATACTGTCTGTTAGGGCTGATAGCCCCTTTCTTCCAAGGCTGTTCAGCAAACACTGACCACCTGCTCCCTGCCAGGTGCTGAGCTGACTGCTGTTGGAGTGGGTGAGTGGTGTGCTGAGAAGGCAGAACTTCACACGTGTGCCTGCAGATATGGTACAAATGTTTGTGAGGCTTCAAAAAGCTTGTTTAAAGAAAAATTATTCATCCTTATTAGCAGAGACTCCAAAGGTACTCCATTACCTCGATTACCATTTTTCCCATGGGAATTCTAGTTTCAGCTGTGCTCAATTTCCCTTTCCTGGTTAGATCAGTTGCCTTGAAAGTAGCAAAGAAAGTCAAATGGGAATTGACTAGTTTCCTTCATGTCATTAAAAAACACTTCTGTTTTAAATAATTTTAAATTTACAGAAGTTATAAAATTATTTAAGGAATCCCTTTATCCAGATCTCCTGTTGTTGACATTCGCCTCATTTATTTTATCATTTGCGCATTCCTTCCCCACTTCTCCCACTGTAACCCTCCCTCCCTCTCTCTCTATATGTATACACACACACATATATATAACACTTGTCTAAAAAAATAAAATTTTTCTCAACCGATAAGAATAGAGATATTCTTACATACTTATACATAACAAAACAGTCGTCAACTTCAATCAGTTTAAAATGGATCTAAACCTTTCATTAAGCTATTGTTCGTGTCCCAGTTCTGTCCTGAGACCCAATCGTGGCCTCATAATGTCTCTCCCTTCTCTCTGAGCAGGCACCCGCCCCGAGCAGCAGGCCCGACTGCCTTTGTTCTTGCTCAGCATATAAGCTTAAGTTCATAGTCATCTTGCATGTTTTTCAGTGTTCATCTTGTTCTGGCCTTTGCTTTTCTGGAAACTGCTGTCACAGCCCATATCCATGCCCCTCTTCTTACATTCTTTATTTGTTCCTGGGTGCTGTGTCTCCCCCTCTCCTCTGGCCCGTCCCCCTCCCACCAGTATTTTCAGAGATAAGGCTCTTTGAGAAATGTCCTGTAGCCGCCTGGGTTGGTTTTTCTTCTTGAGTGTTAGTCACCATTGTGCTGTAAGAGCTACAGTTTTTTAAGTCAAGGAAAATTACATGACAGGTTTTTGGGGTGTGGTATGGGCAACGCATTAGAAGCTGGAAGTAGCAAGCCTCTGATTTTCCTGGATTAGGGCTTCTCAGACCTTAATGTGCACACTGATCTCCTGGGGGTCCTGTTAAAATGAAGGTTCTGATTCAGAAGGTCTGGAGTGGAGCCCAGGATGCATTTTTAATGATTCCTACAGTGGCAAGGCCCTAGAGAAGTTTTAAAGCCTGGATGAATTAGATCCCAAGGCACTGACCTCTCGTAGGTGAGATGGCTTTTCAATAGTTGATGGTCTTAAAGGAATTGAACAAAAGAGAGGTGCCAAGAATATGAAGACACGAAGATATAATAAAGTCCTGAATATTAAAAAAAAAAAAGTAGTAAACAGTGGTGCATCACAGAAAGTAAAGCTTGGAACCGGGAGGAGTTGGGTCCCACTCTGCCACTCACTAGCTGTCACTCACACAAACCCTTGCCCTGGGAGCCTTGGTTTCCTTTTGTTAAGATGGGGTAGTAACACCCGCTTCTTAGGATTCAGTGAAGATCATTTACCTGAAAAGCTGACAGTGTCTGGCACATGCTAGGTGTGCATTGAATGGAAGTTGCTGTTCATGCCTGATGGGAGCTGGGTTGAGCCAGTCCAGATGGTAGAGCAGATGACTGACCATGAACTTACGAACACTTAGGAAGTGAAGGTCACTGTGGCCAAAGTGGTTACGCACCATTTTCTTTTTAGTCAGGCTTCTTATCAGATGAGAGGAGTGCTACAGACATAATTCCTGGCTTTGACCTAGTAATTTGACAAAGCCTCAAGATATCTTTGTGGGCATGGTTAAAAAAAGAAATTCAGGTTAGTTAAGGTAGATGGATTTATGGCTGTAGAACAGATACACCAGCACAGTAATGAACACAAACTGGTGTGAATGAGAAAAGTGATCTCCAGTGGTGCCATGTTGCTTTTTGACCCTTTCAGATAAACTTTTTAAAATCTTGGGTGAAGACATAGTTTGATAGCCCATATTTATTGTCTTTGACATCCCCAGACACAAGTCCTGGGGCCAGCTGTCTCCTCTTGCGCATTTCTCCCCAGGCCACCTGATGCTGTGTCTTCTTGGAGCTCCTGATGGCGCACACTTTTCCGGGATTAACACACTGCCCTGTATGTTGTGTGTCACTGGTGAACACGCCCTCAGCCAGCCACGCCTCATCTGCCACTTACCTTGCGTTCATTCCTTCTGTCCATCCTTCCGTTTCCCAGTCCTTCATCTTCTCTGAGGCTCTCAGGATCTGTTCTTGTTGGTTTGTTGTAGTCACCGTATGGACAGCCTATCCAGTACCGCAGACAGCACACATTCCACCCCAGCTGCCTGTGGTCGTGCACCCTACCCTGCCCTCCTCACAGCTCAGCCTTCACTGCCCCACCTTCTCGTTTGTCTTGTCTGCCCCTTCGTTCCACTGGTAGCTGTTGGCCCATTCCAGTTGCTGGCGTACCACTTGTTTCGTGTATTGACTCTCTTGTCTTTCCCCTATGATACATGACCCATCCTGTTACTGTTGCCATCAGCTCTGTTGTCCCATTTCTTCTTCACACCCTCTTTGGAAAACATCACAGCCCTGTGTGGGTCCAGTTTCTATCCAGTTCCTGAAACTGAGGAGGCATCTCCGAGCCTAAATCGGTGCTCAGCCTCTTAGCTGGGCTTGGGGCGCCAGTGGCAGTCTCCCTAGTCCCTGGCCAGCCTCCTCCGCCAACCCCACAGCAGCTCTTGAGTGTCTCCGTTATCTTCAGGGTAAAATCTAAATGCCTTAGCTTGGTTTGCAAAGCCCTTTATGATTTGACTGCTGCCTCGTTATATGCCTCCTCAACTTGTTTTTGGAAAATGTGGAGAGGAAAGAGGCCTTGCAGGGCCATGCTGCTATCTAAGGCTGGTGTGTCTGATCTAGTGGTTTTCAAGGTGCTTCATGCAGGTTCTGCAGCACCAGGGAGGAGTCTTGGATGAGCCTTCACACCTCCTGCCTTCTTGGGGCAAGCTCCAGGAGCTTTGAGTTTGGGTTTCATTGAGGCAGGAGTTTGTCAAGAGCATTTGAGCAGTTTGACAGGGATTGTTTCTGATGGGTTTCAGAATCCAAGCACTGAGACATGTGTAGTTTCAGTGTGCAGGTGAGTGCTTGTGCTTGGGAAACTGCTTTCAAACTCCTAGTTAAAGGACATTTCCTTAAAAACCAAAGGAATAAACTAAGTAATAAGCTCCTTACCAGATATGTGCAGCCCTCCCCGGCCCCCAGTACACACATGTACTGGAGTGGTCGGAGTCAGAAAGACAGACCCCACCAAGTGCAGGCCAGGCACGAGGGTGCGGGCTCGTCAGAGCTGCCAGGGACAGAGCAGCAGGCCACTTGGGGAGACGTGACAGCTTCTTTAAAAATTGAGGCTATTTTTGCCACAATAAAATAAACAAACATATCCACAATATCACCTACACTGAAAACAGAAGTTAAGGGTGTGTCTGCCTTGTCTTACTGAAAGGGAGGCCCTCTGTCTGAAGGAGAGCAGACGGTCTGACCTTGTGTGCGTGCTCTGTCTTGAATGGCATGTGTATTGGTGCCCTGAAAGCTTTCCCTTTGGTTTCACGCCTACAGAGGCTTATTCCTCGGGACACACCGCACCCCCACCAGGCATCCATATGGACTGGGAGCCTGGGAGGAAACCAGCTCTGGTGACCTGCGTTTCACGCAGTTACTAGTGAGGTAGAGCTGGTCCTAGCCACCCTTTACTGGGTCCTAACACACCCCAGCATTTTATTTTGGTTTCACCTCACAGCTGCTTTGAGGTGGATGTTTTCCCCTTCCTTCAGATGAAAAAAAAATCAGATTAAACACTCCTCTAACCTCGATGCCATGGTGGGTCCATGGCAAAGCAAAGCCCTCTTAACTTCTCAGCCTCATGCTTTGCTTTGGAGCCCTTAGGTCCCCAGGTCTAAGTGTGGAAAATGTTTCTCTCTTCTGCTGTCCACTTTACCTCTCTTCTCTTTTCTGACCTCTGCTTCCCTTGTTTTTGATGTTTGATATTTAAATATTTGTTGTGTGATGGGTACTACTCTACTGAGAACTTCCCATCATGCTATCTCAGTCACTGAACCCTGACAGTGTTATGAAACAGTTGGTATTCCTCCCAGACTGCCCTGAGGAAATGGAGACCTGGCTTCCCAGAGCACACAGCCACACAGAGGAGGCAGACCTAGGGTTTATCCAGCTTTGTCTTGAGCCAGAGCAGGCCTAACCACAACATCATTCTGCTTCCATCCTGAGTGTCTGAAGTTCGGGGCTATCCAGAAGATCTGCAGATGCTAAGACTTCGCATAAGGAAACTTCTCAGATGAGGCGGCATGCCTGTGCTGTTACCAGATTTCTGGGCATTGCGGCATGAAATACAGTGTCAGAAAAGTGGGAGTTCTTTTAATAAACATGTTGGCAAGCAGGAAGAGAATAGTTTGGGCTTCCTGATTGTGTGGAAGGTGTCTCCTGAGGCAGCCTGGGCTGTGTGTATCAGACATTAACAGCAGCTGTGCCTGGGGTCCTGGGGGTAGAGCTTCCCACTTACGGCACCGACCCCTACACCTGTGTAGCCAAGAGCAGAAATTATGCTGGTGCTGTTATGGCAGGGACGCTGCTCTTCAGCATCCTCTGACTGCCTCTAACAGCCCTGGGGGGCAGTGTGCGCCCCCAACGTGCACCTGCTTGTTACCCCCTGGCCTTGGTGCTCTCGCACTCTCGGTGCTCTTGCCTTCAGGTGTCTTGTTGGGTGGCTGTAGGAGAAAAGGGAGGGACTGTTGGCTGGGAAGAAAACTAAGAGGACATGAGCCTTCCTTCCTTTTTCTTCCTAGTACTGAGCATGCTCCACAACCCACTGGGCAGTGTCCTGGGGAAACCCCCCTTGAGCTTCCTGCCTCTGGACCCCCTTGGATCTGACTTGGTGGACAAGTTTCCAGCACCATCGGTTAGAGGATCCCGCCTGGACACCCGGCCCATCCTGGACTCCCGTTCCAGCAGCCCCTCTGACTCAGACACCAGTGGCTTCAGCTCTGGATCAGATCATCTCTCAGATCTGATTGTAGGTAGCTTTTTGGGGAGCAGGACGAGGAGAGTGCGTGAACTTGAAGCAGGTGGTATGCCTGGAGCCAAGCTGGGGGTGGAATGATGGGAGGAGTGGAGACGCCGTGGGCACACGCAGGGCAGGACCAAGGATGCCTCGCACACCTGCTGAGCGGTGTGTCCGGGACTGAGCTGGGGGTCATCTTTATAGAGTCCAAAAGTTGCTGAGAATGGCCGTCCTGGCAGGGCTCTGTTTCTTGACCGCTACATGGTTGTTTTCTTTAGCCTTTAAGCAGTACCATTTACATACCTTTACATACCATAGCTCAAAATTTTTAAGTGATGATTTTAAGGACCACATGTCAGCAGTCAGCAGCATCATGCAGATTTGTCTGACTCTGGCTCCTTTATTTTTCCCACCGACCCCTCCCGACTCTGAGTCGGAGGCCATGGTGTATCTGAAGGACTGAGAGTCAGCTTGGGTGTCTCATGTGTCTTATCTGCAACCGGGAGTGAAGCCTGGTCCCCCAGCTAAGTGCAGTTGGCACATGGATTAGAATAGATGAGGAATGAGGGTAGTACAAGTAAACATGGGGGAATGGCAGTGAGAAATCACTCTGAAGTGGAATACAGTTTTGGCTGCCTTCTCAGTCTGGTTTCTCTCCTGCCAAATCCTCGGAACCGACGGTCCAGTGAACAGAAGGGCTGCTTTCCCTACCTTCCTCGCATCTGCATCTGGGACTGGGCAGTGGCTGTGCTTACAGCTTCCCGTTCGTGGCATGACCTTTTGGGGCCCACCTTGTCCCCTGTCAGCCTGTCCCGCAGTGTGAGCACTGGCACTGGTCTGCCCACTGCTCACTGGGCTTATCTGTCCAGGCAGTTTCTAGAAGGCTAATGCAGGTCCCTTTGATGCTCTGGGTTGCAATTCACTCCCCTCTCAAATGGGGTTAGATTGGGTGTTTCTTCTTCCATTCATGTTACTTTATATGGGACACAGTCTTGGAAGTTTACCTCATGACTAGCTGTACTGTTTGGGGATTTTGTTTAAAGAACAGTCTCAATACCCTGCCCCAAGGATTAATTGGTGAAGGGGTATGACAGACCGCTTGCAAAAGAGGAAACAGAGGCAGTATTTGAACTTGTGGAAAGTACCGAGTAACTGTTTTAGTTTATCTCTTGATAATGTATCATTTTTATCCATTTTATAGTTACACAAATGAAAAGCATTTACATTATAAGTTACATTCTTGACATAAGCTTATGGTGAAACTTGTGTTCTCATCCGCTTGATAGAACACAGGACCCTCATAGAAAGCATTCCACATCTAGGAATCTGACAAGGATAACACAAAATATGATGAAGCACCTTAAAGTTTTAATTTATGATCCTGAAAACTTAGAAAATATCTAAATGTTAACAGCAGGGGAATAGGTCAGTGAAATGTAGCTTGTTCCTAAATAGAATATTATATATTAATTAAAAATGGTTATTTTAGAAAACACTGGGAATATGAAAAATATTCAATTGGGGAGAAAAGAACTTGTTTAAATTATAGTATAAGGACTGTTAGTCTTGAAAATGCATAGGAAGAAAGTCTAAAAGAAAACATATCAAATTTCATAATTTCTATAGTGGAATTACTGTTTTTATAACAAAACTGCCCTTTAAAACTTTTTTCTCCCTCTTCTTACCCCAGTCAAGCCTTCGAATTTCCCCTCCTCTGCCCTTCCTGTCTCTGACAGGGGGTGGTCCCAGAGACCCTTTAAAGATGGGGGTTGGGTCCCGGATGGACCAAGAGCAAGCTGCTCTCGCGGCAGTGACTCCCTCTCCAACCAGTGCATCAAAGAGATGGCCAGGAGCTTCTGTGTGGCCATCCTGGGACCTCCTTGAAGCTCCCAAAGACCCTTTCAGCATAGAGAGGGAGGCCAGGCTACACCGACAGGCTGCAGGTGAGTGTGGCTGTGGGCATGCATGAGGCCTTAGGCCTCGTTCTGAGAGCAGAGGGCAAGTGACCTTGCACAGACCAGTGAACTGTCTAGAAGAGGACTTGGCTGCTTGTGAATCTCTGGATCTGCAAATAATGGTGCATTCTGTGGAGAAAGTGTTAATGGGTACAGGCTCTGGAGCCTCTCTGAGGCCGAGCAGAGAGGAAAGCAGCTGTGCAGTGAGGGGTTGGAACTGGCTGTTATTGGTGCTCTTCCACGGAGGTGGCTCTGTGCTGCTGCTTTTCATTCCTTCACGGGTGGGTATCTTCAGGAGAAGCCCTGGAAACAATGTCCAGAAGTTTGTCCTCTCCTCCTGGTTCAAAGACACATAAGATACAACGTGCTTTCTTCCCCAAGGCTTCCTGATTGGTATGCACTGGGCTAGGGCATCCGTTTGTCAGCGTCTAAGGTAAGGGATGCCCCTCAGGTGTCCTGGTTTCTCAGGAACTCTTAGGTTCTGTCGTTTAAATGACCTTAAATAGGTGTGAAATCTGTTTTTCATCATATATATAAATATATAAGCCATTATTTACTGATGCTTCAGGGAGATGCTCACTGGCTGCTGTTTTTAAGGCTCTATAGTTGATGAATAAGTGATGTTCATTTTTGTCATCCCACTTGTTTCCATAAGCTTCAGTGTGTCTGTCTTTCTACTTACAGAGCTTTGCTCTTATTTGCACGATGATTTTGGAAACCCATCTTTGTGCTGTCTCTAGGGCTGCTGGTCTCCTATGAAATGATACTGTCATGCTTTTGGATGAGACCATTATATCAACTTCTGGTTCTGCTCACCAAATATTGCTGATGGTGCCCAATTTCTTGCAGCAGCAGCGCACTGGGCCTGTGCCTCTTAGGGAATCGCCTCTGTGTCATTGTACTGAGTGAAAATGTTTGTTTCATGGGCTCTCTTCCCTAGAGCTGGAGGAGAGTAAAATGGGCAAGAACTAGCCAGTCTCCACCAGGGCCAGTCTCTGATCTGGAAAGGGACAGACGAGTGGTGACAGGATTCAAGACTGATAGGATGCTGAACTGGCCACTAGGAACAGAGAGGCCCCTAGAAGTAGAAGTTATCAGGGAAGTCTGCATAGATGCTAGTTTCTACTCTATGCAGCAGGAGGGGTTTCTTAACGAGGTGTTTGAGGTGTACACATTGATATGCACTCAGGGATACCCTGCTTCAAAGTACAGGCTTGAAAGTAGGTGTGGACGAACTTGTGTTTGGCATAAATAGGAAGCCGAGGGGCTGGGGGGAAGTCCACTCTGCTGCAGTGTGGACATACAGGAAAGGAAGGCTCAGAGTCTGTTCAGGTACTGTCGAGGAAGCTCTGGTAACGACAGAGCATGGTTCTGACTTGTGGAACAGTTGTGACATTCTTGTTTTGTTGGGTTACTAGTTGTGGTTTTTGTTGTCAGTGTCCTAATTTCAGTGATTGGTGAGTTCAGAGTGAAGACAGGGAAACAGTAGGATATTCCTATTTAAACATTTTGGGAGAAGGCCCATTTGGACCAGTAAGCCAGAATTGCCCAGTTTACTTCAAAATAACTAAAAATTTACATTAGTGTTGTAAGTAGTGACTGAATAAAATTACTTTGTGGTTAGCATATCAGTTATATGTTTGAAAATAGCTTGAGTTGTAGTAATCTTTATGCCACACACGTCGTGTGCTACCCTCAGGTTTAGTAGAGACAGAATTAGTGAATTGGGCTGACTTGGCCAGTGGGGTGTGAGGTGTGAGGCCCCTTGCCTTTCAGAACAGTCATGGATGCCATCCCAGGCAGTCAGACTCAGGCTGTGGCCCTCTGGTTCTCCCTGGACGAGTTCACCCCAGAGAAGGACAGTGACTTCGTGATTTTTTGACCCTGTCTCTCTGTCTTCTGCCAAAGCTGTGAATGAAGCAACCTGTACCTGGAGTGGCCAGCTTCCTCCCCGGAACTACAAGAACCCCATCTACTCCTGCAAGGTGTTCCTAGGAGGTGTTCCTTGGGATATTACGGAAGGTGAGCTGCCTCCCAGACCTGTGTCAGTGGTTGGAGGTGGCGCATGACTTTAGGAGCATGAACTTGGACTTGAGGCCAGTGGCTGGACCTCTCTCTGAACCTGGGGTGTTCCAGGAGCAGCTGAGAGACAGGGCTTCCTAGATGCCCTTTGTGCCCTTGCGTCTGGTGCTAACACTCGTCACCTGAGACCAAAGGCCGATTTTGATTGTTGTCAAGGGGGGCGAGTCTGGGAGAGCGCAGGCAACCCTGTGCTTGTTGGGTCCCAGGGGGATGGTGCCTCTGTTTCTACCGTCCTTCCCCATCTCTTTGCAGCTGGATTGGTTAACACCTTCCGTGTTTTTGGCTCTTTGAGTGTGGAGTGGCCTGGTAAGGATGGCAAGCACCCCCGGTGTCCTCCCAAAGGTAATATGCCTAAAGGTAATACAGACATGGTAGGAACTTTATTTCCTCCCTCATATGCACGTGCACTGAGGGGTGCTGATGTCACAGCTGCATGCTGGTAACAGGGTTTGTGCACTCTAGAACACAGGACTGAGCTGTCAGCACTTCCCTTCAACTAGCACATCCTTGTGTTTCTTCTGGGCTCATGTCCCTTCTGTCCAAACTTCCTTGTGAAACTTTCTTGCACAACTTCTCTCCAAACCTGAACCCCAGCAGCTTTTCCTCTCAGAATACAGTATTTGTCCTTGCCTGACCTAATTCTAAGATCCCTTTGGAGATGGCAGGAATAAAGATGGGGCATCTGATTCCTCACTGGTCTGAAATGAGATCCCTTCCCTGTAGAAAGGAGCAGGTGCTATTTTCACTCTGCCCCATCTTCACTGAAAATGTTCCGATGAACTGGACCAATGGTCTCACTAGGCTTTTAAAGCAATACCTCTGTCCCCTGGCAGACTGGTCACAGATGGGCATCTCCCCTGCCCCTCAGAATGCCTGACTCTGCCAATCTGAATGTGCTCTGAGTTCTGGGCTGGAGAGCTGTGTGGTTATGAAGGCATCCCTGTCATCTCTTGCCAGGGTGGGGCTGCTGCCTTCCTCCCTCCCTGGGCCTGGCCTCTGGCAGGGTGAGGGCCTCCATTCCCAGGACTTCTCAGGAGTAGGAAAAAGTGTCTTACAAATGAGGCCACCTCTAATGGAAGAGACTCCCTGCTTCAAAACCAAGGCTGAGTAATAGCCACTTGAGGGACATTAATGCAGTTTTCCATTTCATTGGAAACAGGGTATGTGTACCTGGTCTTTGAAATGGAGAAGTCTGTGCGGGCCCTGCTGCAGGCTTGTTCTCGTGACCCACTGAGCCCAGACGGCCTGAGTGAATACTATTTCAAGATGTCCAGCCGAAGGATGCGCTGTAAGGAGGTGAGTCGGCACAGTGCTCTTCTGGGTCAGGGTGATGGGCGTTTGTGGCAGTGGATTTCCGGGATGGGTGGTCACACAGGTTGCAGGAAGGGAATCCCCCGAGGTGAGAAGGCTGCTTTTCTTGCCCCACAGTATTACAACAAAATCTTCCCAAATGTATTTTTTAAAATGTTTGGAGGCTTAATGGTATATCTGTGCTCCTGCCCATGGAGATCAAAGCCCTTATTCTGCTGCTCTTCTTATTTTAGCCGGCACTTCTGTCCCAAACCTCTTGTCTTAGAAATGAAGTTGAAACAGCAACTTTGCTTGGACTTAACTGATGACAACAGCTGTTTCCAAGTCCTGCCCTTGGGCTGTACTTTCAGACCTCCCAGTCCCTCTTCAGCACACCCATCTGTGGAGCACTTCTTCCCTCCAGCCACAGCTTTTACTGCGTGTGATTAGCTCTTGTATGCCTCTTCTGTGTCCTTAGCATCACAGGTTTCTAGAATAGATTATCCTACCAGGAACCTCATTGCATGTGGGCCCTGTATCAGATCTGCTGAATCAGCTTGGGTGAGTTTAAGAATCTACAATTTAAATAGCCTCCCTAAGTGGTTTTCATAGATGGTGTTTGAGAACTCTTGACAAAGGAAGTTTTAAGCTCGGGAATCAGTGTTGTGTCTAAAAATCTGGTTTCAGAGCATATCACTTTTGTGATGTTGGACTAGATATTTAACATATCTGAAACTTCATTTCCTCATCTATAAAATGGGGAATTGAAATGCCTTTTTTAGTAAAAAGATGAGCAGTTGCTAGGGGCTAGGGGGAAGGAGGGTGAGTAGGCAGAGCCCACAAGATTTTAAGGGCGGGGAAACTACTATGACTGATTCTCCAAATGTGCACGCGTGCCGCACATTTGCCGAACCCACAGAGTGTGCAGCAGGCGCAGGGTGATAATGCCACTGTGACCAGTGTGCCCCTCGGGGATGCTGGTGGTGGGGAGGTGGTGCGGATTGTGGGGGCAGCACATGAATGGGAACTCTGTGCTTTCAGCTCGATTTTGCTGTGAACCTAAAACTGCTCTATAAAGTAAAGTCTATTAAAATGTGTAGGGTAACCGGAAAATGCCCATTTTATTGAAAGGGTCACATCAGATTTAAAGTAAACTATCCATGTAACGAGCTGGCTCTTTGTTTCATAGATGTTTCCTGGTGTGTGTCTACGGTTGTCTTAGTGACAGGGTAAGGTTCTCTGGCTGCCGCAGGGACCCACAGCACTACCTTCTTCTCCCTGCATGGAGCTCATGCAGCCGTCCACCTTCCTGTGTCCAGGACTCAGTGGCCATGCTCCTTCCCGTCTGAGCTCTCCCAGTGAGAAGCTGCCTCAGCCATGCCAGACACCACCCTGCCCAGGGCCCCTGCCGGGCTGCCCCCTCCTCATCACGTTGCAGTGGTTCAATCTTTCTCTGATGCCCTGACTGTAGCTGCCCTGGTTCACCTGAGTCTCTGACGTCTTCTCCGTGTCACTCTCCCCACCACTGTAGTCAGCATTTGAACCCCTCCTCTCTTCTTTCCCATAGCAGATGAATTATCCACTTAGCCTTAGACTCATCTTTCTAATTTCATCTCCTACTTGAGCCCAGCCTTCCTGTGGAGACTTTGGGGTGTCTTGTAATCCTAAACTCTTCTGTTTAGTGTAAGAAAAATCTTGGTGGTCTCTGGCCCCTGTAGGCTAAGGCTGTGATACTTCCCCATGGGACTGGGAAGAGTGGGATGGGCTGCTCACCTTCCAGCTGGTGCCCTGCCAGGTGCTGCCCCCTGGCCATCTAGGCCTGCGACCCCTCAGTCCTGATTTTACCTTGTGTTCCACCTTGCCCAGGCAGTCTGAATTCTGCAGACTCTGCTGCTAAAGAATCCTGGTCTTAGCCTGTCCTGTGCTCACTGCCACCAGCCTTCTCCAGGCTATCACCACCCTTTGAACTACTGTTTTCCCACAAATCTCTTCCTACTTTCAGACTTTTTTAAAAGATCTTTACATATATTAATCTTCTAAAAACACTTGTCTTCTGTCAGCTCTTTCACTGTAGAGTCTCCTGCCTGCTATGCCAGGTTTTGTTGTAGGCTCGGGATTCACAGGCAGAGCCGTGTTCAGCTCCTGCCCTGGTATCATGCTGCTCAGCACTGTGTGGGTGCATTCATGCTACCTCCCCATGTGTTCCCACAGCTCCTGGCACAGCCTTGGATGTGCACCTTGGGCCAACAGCATCTCACGCAAATACCTCAAGCATCCCCATCCTCTGTCCAGTCCATTTCCTTTAATTTCTCTATAAATCCTTCCTGTCCAAGGACTCCAGACCATGAGCTCTGTTCATCACTGTCTATGGTCTTTGTCAGGACCACATGGATGAAGGTCGTGCAGAGTGCCAGCTTCCTGGAGGTGACAGCTGGGTACTGTTTTCTTGTTCTCCAGGATGAGTGACTGCTGCTCTACCAGTTACTTTCACCAGTTTGGACACATGGACCCAGAAAAATTCAACCCCAGTTGGGTGTGGGTGTGCCTGGGACTGGGCGATCATACCTTCTCACCCGCCAGATGGGCCTCTGCAGCCCCCATGTTAGCGTCTGTAAAGAGTGTATCTCACCACCTGAGTCTCTGGCTGCCTGCCAGGGCTGATATACCTTTGGGTGGTTTTCAGGTGCAAGTAATCCCTTGGGTCTTGGCTGACAGCAACTTTGTCCTGAGCCCGTCTCAGAGACTCGACCCCAGCAGGACTGTGTTCGTGGGGGCCTTGCACGGGATGCTCAGTGCGGAGGCCCTGGCCGCCATCTTGAACGACCTGTTTGGTGGAGTGGTGTACGCTGGGATTGACACGGATAAGCACAAGTATCCCATTGGTGAGTGTCCCACTTCTGCGTGGCAAGCTGGTAGCCCCAGGGTCTTGGTAGACCGGGATTGTGAGGTTCCGCGTGGGAGCGGAGAGGGAGGCCCGATGCAGGTCTGCAGATGACATGTCCCAGCAGCACGGTGTACTGACCCTGCTGTACCCACCCCCTCTCCCCACCTCCCATGTAGGGGAAAAATTAGATAGGAGACCATGGGAGGTGATAGGAGCTGAAATGAGACAGGAACTTTGGTTGGAAGCTCAGAATTCACAGCCAAACCAGTGTGGGGTAGACAACAGGTAATGTTTCATTGAAAGGCCAGGATTTCCCTGAAATTGCCTGGTTTTCTTTTTTAAGAGTTCTTGAAAAGTGGCCTTGTCTGGGGTCAGAGACCAGGTCAGGCTACAGAAGGACTCTGTGCAACTCAGGCAAGAGTGCACCATGGCCCCTGCTATCCTAGCTGAGGGTCTGTGGGCCTCTCTGCTGTGTTTGGCCAGCCCTTCTGAGAAAGGTGGTCAGTTCCCCAGGTGTGGCAGAATAATCTCAGAGGTGGGGTCTAGAGGTGGAGCAGCAGAACCTGAATTTTCTGATCAAGATATGGCTAACCCACCTCCCCAAGTGCCTGCCTGCCCACCCACACTGCCTCTGGTCAGACGGAGCACCGGGTGCTCATCATGGCACACAGCAGACTGAGAACAGGGTCTTCAGAAGTCTGCAGGGGCCGGGCGGTGCTTAGCAGGATCTCCGCAAGGTCTCCAGAGTACCTCCCAGCCAGGAGGGGCTTGCCCTGGGCCTGCCTTCAGAGGTGCTTTATTCTATCTTGGGCTCTACTCTGAACCTCATCTGTGCACCGGCCTCCACAGGAGTCTCCTCCCATCCCCTTTCAGGCAGCAAATCCTTCTGTTCCTGAAAGGTTTGTGCCATGGTGCTCTGTAACCGGGCTCTGTGGGAGCCGCCAGCCAGGCATAGCTGAGTCCTTGAAATGCAGCTGGTGCCATGTACTGAAATGATGTTTTGGATGTATTGGGTTAACTAAAATATTACTAAAACTCGACTACTCTCCTTTCACTTAGATGTGGCTACTAGAAAACTTAAAGCTACGTAAGTAGCTTGCATTACACTTCTGTTGGGCCACACTGGTCTAGAAAAAGGGTCTTCTGAGTGTTGAGAGTGGTATTCAGGAGAATCTGGTAGAAGGTACGTTTGTTCCTGTGTCCCTAGGTTCTGGTCGTGTGACTTTTAATAACCAGCGTAGTTACCTGAAAGCGGTCACTGCTGCTTTTGTGGAGATCAAAACCACCAAGTTTACCAAGAAGGTGAGTGGGCAGGTTTATACCCCCCAGGCAGTCTGGGGGCTCAGGGCACGTGGGAGACAGGCTGCGCCAGTGCTGGGTGTGCTCGTGACCAGCCACTTCTTTCTCCCGTTTCGCATTGTGCAGGTTCAGATTGACCCTTACCTGGAAGATTCTCTGTGTCATATCTGCAGTTCTCAGCCTGGTCCTTTCTTCTGTCGAGATCAGGTGAGTCCCCTGGGCACTTGGGATGTCTAAGAAGTCCCTGCGTCAATTAAAAATTGTCCCACCATGTTTGTCTTACAGAGTATTGGTGTTGTCAGGTGCCTGGTGGTTGTCTGGGAGCACTGAGGAGGCAGGTCAGACCAGGGACACACTGTTAGCTTGACTCAAAACTCTCGGGAAAGCTTATCAATTGAGTCTTGACCCTCTGGCCCCCTTTCCTGGCACGTTGGCACGCAGGGCAGCCCCATTGCTGATACCCTGGATTTTGAGGCTGATAGAAACCCGGGTGGGTGTGGTCAGCAGTTGCTGTGAGCCAGGCACTGTTGTAACCCTGAGGCCTTCTAGATTGATTTCTCCTATTCGAGGACCTCTCTGGACTGTTCCAATATTTGTACCCACAGTTGTTAGAAACAGGCAGAAAATAGCACAGCAGCTTCGGTCAAATGTTTGCAGATCTGGGTATGGGGACCACTGCTGCTCAGAAGCTAATGTCTGGGTACGTCACCTGAGGATCTTGCTTAAATGCAATTCCTATTCAGTGGGCAGAGGGGACCTGCCACCTGTGTTTCTGAAACTTGTCCAAGCAGCGCCAGAGTTGCAGGTACTGCACTTTGACAAGTGTTAGGGGCAGTTTGGGGCCTTTTCAGACCCCAGCAGTCCATCCATCCATGCTCGCTTTTTGCAGTGGTGCTGTGGCTCAGGGGTGGAGTTTCTGGGAGATAGTTGTTAAATGGAGGCTTCCAAGTGGGGGTGCAGAACAAGCCTGGGTGGCTGGCGAGCCTCTGCTAGCAGGCTTCTCTAGGCCCACATCCTTCACAGATGATTCCCATATTCGGATAATTGCTCAGGTTAGTGGCTTGCCTGCGGTTACACAGCCAGCAAGGCATGGGACCAAGACTGAGGTACAGGCCTGGTGCCTCACTTTGGGATCTGAGCCACTGTCTTTAACCGTCTCTTGTATTAGCAGCCATGTGATACAACCACTCTGTAGTGGGCAAGAAGGGCAGGGGACCAAAAGAGCAGCTGTAGTGTGGCAAGGGAAGCTGACGTAGTCTCTGTGTGCTGGAGCCCAGCATCTTTGACTAAGGCAGGCGCTTAGCACACTTGGCATGGTGGCACAGGCTCTGTTAGGGGTGAGAGCGTTTCCCAAGCCCGTGTCCTGACCCCACAGAGGCTGTCTGGAAGCCCCAGTCCCTCTCAGCTCGTGCTGCAGCCCGGCTCGTGCTAACACGCATGCCTTCCCGCCCGCCACCCCCTGCCCAGGTGTGCTTCAAATACTTCTGCCGGAGCTGCTGGCACTGGAGACACAGCATGGAGGGTCTGCGCCACCACAGCCCCCTGATGCGGAACCAGAAGACCCGGGATGCCAACTAGAGGAGCTGGCCTTGCCCGCCGGCCTGTGGCGCCCAAGGCAGGGAGGTCAGGTGGTAGCCTGCACCCCTTGCCACTGGCGACCAGGAAGCTGGCTTCCCGAGGACAAGGGAAAAATCGTAGTCACCTTTGCACTTGCTGAATCTGTCTTTGTTTCTGCACTAATTAATGCACAATGAGTTCTGTCGGGTTTTGTTTTCAGGGGCTGTGCCAGGGCAAGGACCCTCTGGCCCAGCTCCAAGTGACTCTGTAGTTTTCCCAGATTTTAGTTCCTCATTTTGCCAATGAAAAGCAAAAAAGAACTACGTGTCCAGAAGGTATTGACACGATGCCTACAACTAGGTTTATTTATTAAAGCGCTTTTCTACATTCCTCGCAATACTGGTGGTGATGAGCGCAGGCCCGGTTGGTCTCACCCTTGCAGTGCCATACAGTGCCTTTCCATTTATTTACCCCCACCTGAACGGCATAAACTGAGTGTTCAGCTGGTGTTTTTTACTGTACACAACAAGGAGACTTTGCTCTTCATTTAAACCAAAATCATATTTCATATTTTGCGCTCGAGGGTTTTTACCGGTTCCTTTTTACACTCCTTAAAACAGTTTTTAAGTCGTTTGGAACAAGAGATTTTTTTTTTCTTTCCTGGCAGCTTTTAACATTATATCAAATTTGTGTCTGGGGGACTGCTGGTCACTGTTTCTTATAGTTGCAAATCAAAGGCATTTGCAACCAAGAAAAAAAATTTTTTTGGATTTGAAACTGGACCGGATAAATGTGTTTGAGCGGCCGCTCTATATAGTTTTAATGGTTTATTGCACCTTCTTAAGTTGCACTTACGTGGGGGGAGGGTTGATAGAAGTTTTTAATCACAAAGTCACAGGACTTTTTCTTTTTGTAACTGAGCTACAAAGGGCTGCTTTTTGGTGGGGCAGGTGAAGGCTCGCAGGAGCCCTTTCTCTTAGAGGGACAAGTACCCTTCCCTTAACTTCTCTCATTTCAGAAATGTATGAAGCAACAGTTGCAGTCTACTGAAATGCTACTGGAATTTGAAAACTTGACTTTTTCTTTTTTTAAAAAACAAAACAGAACTACTCGCCCCTCTTTGGGAAGCTGTGTGCCAAAGAACCAGTGTCATGACCCCCCCCCCCCCCTCCGCTGAGCTGAGTGGCATTGTCGCATATCCCGGCTACTCTGTGGGTCTGTGAAGCCGTGTGACGTCTCTACCTCATTGTAGTTTATGCAGGCAAGGCTGCGCTCTCCTACAGGTGTGTGGGGTAGGCTGTGGTGTAGTTTTTTTGGCACATAATAAACACGTTGCAGCAGAGTTCTGGTTTTGTTTCTGTGTCCGAAGTGCGGGAACAAGGGGGCGGTGGGGCAGCAAGGTTCCAGACGGAAAATTCGCGTTCCTTGGATTTCCTGTGACGGGTTCCAGCCCAGGTCGTTGAGGGAGAGCCCCGCCCCCCACAGTAAGGGCGTCTTCCGAGAACTTCCAGGGCTCGCTTCCCGGAGATGCCTTCCGGGGCGCGGGCACCTCTGGGCCAGGTGTGGAATGCCCCCACGTCGGCTCCTTGGCGCCGCTCGTGCAGCCCCGGACCCAGCCGCGCAGGGGCCGTGCGCCCACGTGTTCTGCGTTTCCCCGTAGGCCTCAGGCCTGGTCCTCCTCCTGGGGGTTCCCCCCTCTCGGCCTCACCGACGCGGCCCCAGCTCCCTTCTGAGACGGAGTCATTCACTTCCCACCGCCCCTTACAGCGCCCCATCATTTGGATCTTCCTCACAGGTTCCCCGCTGATTTTTTCCAGGTACTTTGGGCCCAGCTGCCCCGGTCTGATCCTTTGAAAGAGTCCGTTTCAGTCTGCGGTGGAAGGAGCCCTGTGTATGAAGCGTCCCTTCGGAGGGCGCAAGCCCGCACTGTAGCCGGGCCGGGAGGCTGGCGGGCCTTTGTTTGCAGCCTGCCGGTCAAGTGCGCCCCTGCACCTCTCAGAAGAGACCCGGCCCTCCCTTTGGTCCCATTCTCGCCCATACAGAGGCACCTCTCTTCCCCTTGCCCCTCTTGTCCAGGTGCTGCTTCCGCCTCCTGTCCTTCGGCTCCCCACGCCTCATTAGTTCAGCGCCTGACTGGCCTCGGCCCCAGGACCAGGAGGAGAGCTGCATGAGCGGCACGGCCCTCTGCCACTTGCCTTGGGTCAGGTCGGGGGGCAGGGTACTCCCCGGGTGGCTTCAGAGCCTGGTTCTGAGGAGGGCTTGGCGGGAGCGGCCTGCGGAGGTGGGTGGAGGAGGTGCCTCCGTTCTTGGGGACGCTGCAGGTAAGCGCCCCTCCGCCTGAATATCTGGGTGCTTGCTTTGTGCTGGGCCCTGTTCCAGACACGCGGCTGATAAGCGAGACAGCCCTTGCGCCGTGGAACTCACCCTAAAGAAAGCTAAGACACGGGCAAGCGCTAAGGAATACTTGAGCAGCTTTGAAAGGCTCGTGATGTTAAAAAAAGGATGATAGGGTGGTGGTAACACTTTACGAATTGGAGGAAAAGCCCCTCCGTAAGTGACATTTAAGCAGAGCCTCGAAAGACAGTTCTCCCGGTTACACTCAGATACCCTCCAGGCTGGACTGTCGGCTCTGACCCGCGCACTGGGCGGGGTCCCGAGCAGAGCCCCACCCCCCACCGAAACGCCTTCCCAAGGATTCCAAGCCTCCCGCTCTCCCCTCGGCACGTGCGGAAGACACGCCCCCTCCTGGTCGGGAGCTCGTGGAACACGATCCGGTCCCAGAACAGGGGGCTGGAGAGCCGCCCGAGGCAGGCGGGGCGGGGCGGGGCGGGGCAGACCCTCGGCCTCGCCCCGGACAGAGCCAACAGCCTGCGCTCCTGCCCCGCGCCGCCGAGGGCCGCTGTGGCGTTGCTGCTCGGCTCCGCGGCCTGGGGCTGGGCGGAAGCGGCGTTCTGGCCTGCGCCTTATAGGCCTCGCTTGTGTTTCCTATTTCCTCTTTCATCGGGACCCGCCGACATGGTAGGTTCCGTGACCTGCGACTCTCTCCCGCACCATCGCCCTCCATCCGCTGCTTTCCGCGGCCCCGGGCCCGCAGAGGCGGGCGGCTGGCGCCCGCGTAGCCCCAACGCGGGCTCCGCTCCCTCCGGCCGGGCCGCCTGGCTCGCGGGTGAGCCTGTCTTCTGCCCCCGCAGGGCCGCGTCCGTACCAAAACCGTGAAGAAGGCGGCCCGAGTCATCATTGAGAAGTACTACACACGCCTGGGCAACGACTTCCACACCAACAAGCGCGTGTGCGAGGAGATAGCCATCATCCCCAGCAAGAAGCTCCGCAACAAGATCGCGGGGTGAGCGGGTGGGCGCCGGCGGCGCGCACGGACGAGGGTGGGTAAAGGCCATCGAGGCTGAGCGGCGCACAGGGGACGGCACCCTGGAGGGAACCGGGGCGGGGGCCGCGACAGCTGCAGGGTCATCCGCGGGGCGGCACGCTGGGCCCCGGAGCCGCGCGGGGGCTCACGGCGCCGGTGCTCCGTGCAGCGGCAGCTGATGGGCGTTTGCCCGCAGCTATGTCACACATCTGATGAAGCGGATCCAGAGGGGCCCCGTGAGGGGGATCTCCATCAAACTGCAGGAGGAGGAGAGAGAGAGGAGAGACAACTACGTGCCCGAGGTAAGCCTGGGCCCTGCCCTGCGCCTCTTGCTCATCCTGAAAGGTTCCTGAGAACCTTTTCAGGTACCTGGTTTCCGAAGGGACCTCAGTTGAGTTGGAGAGGGTCTGTTACACGTACAGCCCTCGACCAGCTAGAGGTGCCCGTCCTCTACTTGCCTATCTTGTTCTGCCCTGTTGGGGTGAGTTAAGTCCATTCTGTTGTTCTCACGTGCCCTTAAATGGTGTTTGGTTTTTGCCCTGCGTAGTATTCCTGTAGTATAAAGCTAATCTTCAGGTTCTCTGAATACTGATTAGATGATGAGGACCCACAGAGGTGGAACCAGAAGTGGTTCTTGGGGCCTGTAATCCTTGAACTACTCACTTTGTGGGATCCTGTCCTATGTCCCTTCCCTCCTCCCTGGGGGTGATGCCCCTTTAAGAGTCTTGGAGAAGAGGTGGGGATGGTGAGAGAGAACTCAGCGTTTGATATTTGGGGCTTGCCTTGTTCCTTCTAGGTATCAGCCCTGGATCAGGAGATCATTGAGGTGGATCCTGACACCAAGGAAATGCTGAAGCTCCTGGTAAGCGCTGGGTTTCTGAAGTAGGGCTTGCCGCAGTCCAGAGCCAGCAGCAGCTCTCAGCCGTCTAGTAATACTGGCTCACGCCTACTGCATCCTTAAATACCAGGCACTTCTTTCCACGTTCCCCGTGTTATTTTCTTTAATCCTCACACTATCCCATTGGGCACATGCGGCCTGGCCTGTTATTTGCAATTTATAGATGAGAAAATGGATACAAAGTTAGTAGGTGGTCGGGCTGGTTGTTCTGGCTACACTCTAATTGCTAAACTAGACTGCCCCCCAGGTGGACTTAGCTGTACATTGAAGGTTGAGATTGCTGTCCAGGAGAAGGTAAATCCCAAATTCGGTGGCTGTTGTCTCCTGCCTGGTTCCTTCTGTTCTCATGTTTTTCTGGATGTTCGTGAACAGCTGTGGCTGTGGTTCCGGCCCTGCTCTCTGCATTCTGCCTGCTGGCCCTGGGGGGTGTTGTTCCTTCTGTGTCTGTACACGAACCATGCGGATGAGCCGTGGCCTCCTTCCCAGAGGCCTGCCAGGCTTGCTTAGTTTAGCTGTCTGCAATACAGTTTCATATGTGTCTCTTCTGTGGGTTATTTTTTCAGTACTTTTACATAGTTTGGTGAAAGGGGCATGGGCTTCAGAGTCCAGTTGATGGTTTAGAACTTCGTTTTTCCTCGTTTTTGATCATGATATACTAACATACAAAAAAAATAAGATACCGAGCAAACTCCCATTTACCTACCACTCCGCTTGAGAAAAACTACCAGTACAGCTGAAGCCTGCTGTAGATCATTTCCTCCTGAAATAACCACTATCCTGAGTGCAACTGGGTAGTTTCAGCCATAAAATTAGTTCTTGAGGATAAAATAGGATGTTTAGTCCACGTGTCTGTGTGCCATTCACAAATGTTCGTTGCATTAGTGGTGCTGCCTGCCTGCAGCTGGTCCTGGAAAGGCAGTGGCACTATATACCTCTCAAAGGGACAGATTCTGGCCCCCAGGGGGCATTTGGCCAATACCTGGGTGTGTTTTTGGTTGTTATAGCAGGGGATACCAGCAGACATCAGAGTCTAGGGATGCAGACAGCTCCCTAATGGCTGGCTGCTGGGGTGCAAGGACCTTTAGATGTCAAGCACACTCCCTTGTGAGTTCATTGCTCTGGGGAGGGGAGAAGGCCCCAGCAGGGTCCCACCAAGCTGACGGAAGTGGACAAGCACCGCCTGGCAGTGCCAGGAGTTTGACCATTGATCTCACTGGATGCCACACTGAACCTGTTTTGTCATTGTTCTAGGACTTCGGCAGTCTGTCCAACCTGCAGGTCACTCAGCCTACAGTTGGGATGAATTTCAAAACACCACGTGGAGCTGTTTGAGTCTTCCGGCTGTGCTATTTTCAATAAACCTTGGACACCCTTGCTTGTGTCATCTGTGGGGTTCGGTGCTGATGGAGTTAAGGGCAGGGGTTCTCGAGGCTGATGGTGAAGAGCGATCTGCAGTGTCAGCATGTGGAAGTGGCCTCTGCTTGGTACCCATGCGGATAATTTATTTAAAGGCCTGGACCCGCTGTGTGCTACTCTTTCTCCAGCCCTACCAGGCCCTGAACACTAACTGGCTTCAGGCAGAAGGCAGATGCTTTCCCCTCCTCACCTGCATACCTTCAGTGTTGCCCTTTGTATACACAGTTTGGCTGAGGAATCTGCCTGTCTTGAAATGGTAGCATTCCTCCCGTGTTTGAGGGTTGGGCTCTGTTCAGGAGATAGGATGGGGTGGTCTTACTGGTGTTGAGCCCACTACCTGGAACACAGGCGGCTCATGAGTGGATGTGCCAGGGAAGGATCCGTAAGGCTTAATGGGGTGTGCAGGTTTTAAAGGCAGAGCTCACTAGGGTCCCAGGTAGATGGCCCTGAGCTTAGGGATCTGTTGGGGGCTGTGGGGCAAGTGGTGCGTCTGCGCACGTGCTGGGGAGAGCGCTCCAAGCTGGTTCTGGGAGAGAGCCGTTCAGTTGTAGGGTGTCGCACACACGTCTGCTAGTGGCAGAGCTGGGCCAGTGAAGAGCACAAGGGAGAGCCAGAGCCCACGGCAGTCTGGCTCTCCAGCATCCTTGCATATCTGCTGTCAGGCAGGTACATACAGCAAACTCTAAATGTATTTTGTAACAATTTTGATATTTCAAACTTGGGGAAAAGTTGCAGAATAGTAAGAGAACTTACAAATACTGATTTACCAGTTGCAACCGTTTTGTCCCATTGCTTTATAGTCTGTATATATGTGTACGTGTGTATATAGACATTTTTCTAACCCCCCCCCGTAGTGTCCTAAGGACATTCTGTGCAACCACTATACTCTCCAGCCACAATCAAGCGCTGCCAGTTTTCCCAGTGTCCTCTAGTTCTTCCCGGCTCAGAGACAGCGTTCGTTTCATGTCCCTGTAGCCTTAAGATTCTCATGACTGACGTTTTTGAAAGGTTTTGTCTGGTCTCGTAGAATGTCCTACAATTTAGGCTTGTGGGTGTTTCCTCACCCATATGATGCCATTTAGCTTTCTCTGTAGGAGCACCACAGAAGTGAGTGTTCTCGGCACAGAGCACGTCACACTTAGTGTTTACTTGGAGAGCTTGGACTGGGTGCCTCTGTCAAGTGTCTCCCTGTACAGTTAAGTTGCGCGGACATTTTGAGTCCCCATAGCCTGTTCGTTTGTCGCTCGCTGGACGCAGCATTCCCTTCATCTTGTCCTCAGCTACCCGCCGCCAAGCCCTTCCCGCGGGTGGGTGGGCGGGCGGCGCTTCTCAGCGGGGGCGCTTGCCCTCTGAGCGCAGCTCTGCGTCTGGAGCTGCTCCTGGGCCGGGGGCCTCCTGGGGTCGGTGGGGAGGAAGGTGTTGGGCTGTCCGGGTGGGAGAGCCTAGAGCCGGCGAGGAAAGTCACTCCGGGCCGTCGCGGTGGCGTTTGTCCCCCGGCCGCCAGGAGGCAGTGTCGCCGCAGGCTGTGCCGGCTCCACCCGCGAGGCCCGGCGCCCGGCAGGTAACGCAGAGCCGGGCCGGGCGGCCGCCCGCGGCGAGCGCTGCTCTAGGAGAGCGGCGACCCCTGGCAGGCAGGACCCGCGCCCACTGCCCTCGGCGCCTCCCGGGGGCGGTCAGGCAGCGCTCTCCGCGCAGCACAGCCCCGACCGCCTCCTGCCTTACGGGTCCGGGACACTCCGCTCTTTAAGGATTGGAAAGGGCCCCAGAAACTTTGAAGGTAATTTCTTCCTTCTTTCTACTTCTTTGGTTATTTGTGTTAAACGATCATTTTTAACGAACAAAAGTGAAGAGACTTTCATGCAGGCAGGTACCAAATGAACACGTTAAGCATTTCTAACAACTCAATGAGGGAACTGAGAAGGTGTTACTATCAGTTTAAAGAGGTCAAAGGAGGACGAATTTTGAGGGAAGGAATGTTGAGATAAATAAATGGACTCAAAACTGACTTCTTCCACAGGCAGGAGGGAAGTCAACTGAATCTCTCCCCAACAGAATTTACTTATTTGCATGCCTATAGATAATGATTTGCATGCTAGCTGGTGTCTACAACTTAGAGTCGCAAAATTGCTCCAAGCAGTGGGAGGCGGGGAGCCCCTGGGCGTCGGAGGCCGACGCAGAAGGCTTTGGTCCTGAACGCTGTTTAGCTTTTCCCCGAAGCGCTTTCCCGACTGTGTAAGTTCGTATTTGGTGCTCGGGACCTGTGTCATCAAGACTTTCAGTTTCATTAGTATATAATCACGCAGAGTTTCCTCAGAATCAGAAAAGCTCCCTGCTATTATGTATTATTTTCAATGTTACATTTTCTTTCTTTTCTAAATGAAACCTGTCAGATGCTTGATTATTTTATCCATAGTTTCAAAAAAACAGCGCTTGGAATTTTATACTTTCTGTTTTACCCGAGGTCGCCCGTTTGCCTCAGCTGCCCTCAATTATGAGGCATGTGAAGCGCGCTCATTTTCTTTCCCAACTGCAGGGGTCGGCGAACTACGGGGCAGCCGCCTGGCTGTGTGTGAGCCATGAGCTAAGAATGTTTTGTACATTTCTAAATGGTGTAAAGCAAGAAGGGAATGATGTGACTTGTGAAAATTATGTGAAGTTGAATCAGTGCCCATATATAACATTTTATTGGGACACAGCCATATTGGTCCGCAATGCTGGATATGGCTGCTTTCCTGCTTCAGTCGCTGGAGTAAACAGTCGTGACACAGTTCGTGGCCCTTTCTTTGCACTGCAGATTGCAGATACACATTTATAACTCGATAGTGTTTCAAGGGCCATACAAAAAATTATTAGTGCATACTCACTTTTTAAGAAGAGAAAACTGGGCTTTGAATGCTATGTTTTTAAGGTGCGAGTTGCTCGTTCGTTAGCCGAGCAAGGAAAGCTATTTCCCAATGCTGAGCTAGTTTCTGCGGAAGAAATACATCCAGAGAAAACAAACTTACTTAAGACTATGAGCCATTGGGGGAGGCTGGTTCCTTGAAGAGATGAGAAAACTGGGAGTAATATCAATAGTCAATTAAAAAAACAAGGCAAATTATTTTGAATGATTTTCCTTGGGTCTTGATGAGTCAAAGAATGTTACCAATACTGCTCAGTTGTCTATGCAAGAGTCAATGCCAATTGAGGAGACTGAAAAATTAGCCTCTGTGAATAGTCCACGTGAAACCACTACAGGTGAGAATATTTTTAAAGATGAGAAATCATTAGTACAATCTGAAGTGGGTGGGAATCAGCTGAGCTAATGTTACAGCTGATGGTGGTAGAAATATATTTGGAGCAGAAAAGGTTCGTTTGGATAAATTTCAAAGTTTGCAAAAATGTACTGTTTAAAACCTATGGCTATTCATTATGTAATTCATCAGTAGGTATTTTGTGGAAAATATCTAAATCTGACAATTATTGAACCAATACTGTTAACAATGAAATTTGCTTATAGACTTAACAATGATCAGTTCCATGCATTTTGATAGTTTTTTTAATTGCAGTAACACACAGAGAACATAGTATTTAGCATTTTAACTATTCATGAGTGTACAATTCAGTGGCATTAAATACGTTTACAATATCATGGTAACCATCATCACTATATCCAAAACCTTCATAACCTCTAACAAAATGCTGTACCCATTAACTCCCTGTGTCCCTTACCCCACCCCCAATCGTCTATTCTGCTTTCTGCCTCTATGAATTTGCCTATTCTAGACGTCTCATATAAATGGATTCATACAGTATTTGTCTTTTTTTGTGACTGGCCTATTTGCACTAAGCATAATGTTTACAAGGTTCATCTATTTGCATTCTTTCTTTGGCTAAGTAGTATTGTATATAGGATAAACAAATGAGTGTGTATATGCATGTATTTGTCCATCATTTGTTAATGTACATTTGGGTTGCTTCCACTTTTTGGTTATTGTGAATAAATGCTTCTATGAACATGAGTGTAAAAGTAATGTGTTTAAATCCCTGACTCAATTTATGTTGAGTATATGCCAAGAAATGGAATTGCTAAATCATATGTTAAGTGTATGCTTAATTTTTTGAGGAAATGCCATACCATTTTCCACAACAGCTGCACCATTTTACATTCTTACCTGCAATGCTCAAGAGTTCCAATTTCTCCACATCCTTGCTAACACTTGTTATTTTCTGTTTTGATTTTTATGACATGGGTTTTAAGTGGTATACCATAGTTTTGATTTGCATTTCTGTAATGATTAGTGATGTAGAGCATCTTTCCTGTGCTTATTGGCCATTGGTATATCCTCTTTGGAGAGATGTCTATTCAAGTCCTTTGCCTGTTTTTAAATTGGGTTGTTTGGGATTTTGTTGAGTTGCAGGAGTTCTTTGTATATTCTGGATATTAATCCTTTATGAGATGTGATTTACAAATATTTTTGCCAATCTTTGGATTGCCTTTTCTCTCTATTGATAGTGTCCTCTGATGTGCAAAAGTTTTACGTTTTGATTAAGTCCAATTTGTTATTTTTCCTTTTGTTGCCTGTGCTTTTGGAGTCATATCTAAGAATCCTTTGCCAAATCCAAGGTCATGAAGAATAACCCCCATGTTTTCTTTCAAGAGGTTTATGGTTTTAGCTCTTATATTTAGGTCTTTGATCCTTTTTTGTGTTGATTTTAGGATACGGGATGAGGGGGTCCATGTCCCCCTCTCGCGTGTGGAGATCTGGTTGTCCTGGCCTTATCCGCTGCAGGGGGCGCTCTTCCCCCTGACGGGCCCGGCACCCTCCACTGGGCCATAAACTTATGGGTTTTTTCTGAAATCTCATTGGTCTACAAGTCTACCTTATGCCAGTGTTCTGATTACTTTAGGTCTGTAATTAAGTTTCAAATGTGAGCCTTCCAACTTTGTTCTTCTTTTTCATTAAAAATTTATTTTTCAATTTTTTAGGTTGTTTTTTTTTTTTTGGCTACTTGAGCCATATTAGTTTGCTAGGGCTGCAATAACAAAATACCACAAACTGGGGGAATTAAACAGAAGTGTATTCTCCAGCGGTTCTGGAGACTAGCAGCCCAAGGTGTCAGCGGGCTTTATTCTCCGGAGGCCTTTCTCCTTGCCATCTCCCTGTGTCCCCCACGGCCTCTTCTCTGCATGTGCATCCCTGGTGTGCAGATCTCTTCTCATAAGGACGCCAGTCAGAGCAGACTAGGGCCCACCCTGACTCCGTCCTTAGGACTCTTTAAAGACTCTTTCTCCAAAGACATTCTGAGGTGCCTGGGTTTAGAGTTTAAACATAAGAATTTTGGGGAACACAATTCAGCCCATAAAATGGACTCCATGCAATTCCATATGAATTTGAGGATCAGAGTTTCCATTTCTTCAAAAAAGGCCATGGGAATTTTATAGGAGCTGAGCTGAATTTGTAGATGACTTTGGGTAGTATTGATGTCTTGACAATTCTTCCAATCCACGATCATGGGATATCTTTCCATTTAATTTTATTTATTTTATTTCCACTTAATTAATATCTTTAATTTCTTTCAGGAATGTTTTGTAATTATCAGGGAACAAGTCCTTAATCATTTATTCCCAGGTATTTTATTCTTTTAGATTGTGATATTGTGATATAATAAGAAATATGTATTTGGTCTTGGTCCCTGGTTCTTGGCCACAAAAGCTTTTAAAACCCTTGGAATTTCCTGAGTGATAGGGGTGCAGGACCATCTTTTGTTATTCCTAGTAAGTCCCTTCCAGTTGCACCTGATTTTATGCTAATAAGATGACTCCTGGTGAACTCACAGACCTCTGCAGGATGGGGGCTTGTGCTACAGGAAGCAACCGTGTGATTAGAAGTTTGGAATTTTCAGTCCCACCCCTTGACCTCTGGAGACTGATTTAATGACCAACAACCAGTGATTTAATCAATCATGACTACATAATTGAGCGTCCATAAAAACGCTAAGCGTTGGGGTCTGGAGAACTGGGTTGGTGGACATGTGCCAAGAAAGTGGTGCATTCCCAGACTCCTCAGGGACAGAAGCTCCTGTGCTGAGGACACTTACAGACTTCATCCCATGTACCTCTTCATCTAGCCATTTATCTATATCCTTTACAATAAGCCAGTTACAGTATAGTTTCTTCCCAAATTCTGTGAGCTATTATAGCAAATTATTGAACCAGAGGTCATGGGGATCCCCAATTTGTAGCCAAGTCAAACAGAAGTGTGGCTAACCTGGGGACCCACTACTTGTGATTGGCATCTGAAGTAGGGGGCAATTTTGTGGCACTGAGCTCTTAACCTGTGCAGTCTCTGCTAACTCTGGGTAGTGAGTGTCCAAATTGAATTAAATTGTAGGACACCTGAAAGGGAAAGAGGGGATAGATGAAAGAAGAGAGGGGATGTGAACTCAGCAGTCCAAGCAGGTTTGTTTCTGAACCTGAGAGGGCGCCCTCTGCCTTGGCCAGCAGGACAAAGGAAAGAGAGTCTCTAACAGGTCAAGAGGCTTTTCATGGCCAGGGCTTTGGCAGGCTCTTTGAGGGGAGGGGTCAGGGGAAAGGTGGGCTTGTGGCTTGCTGACGTGTCCTCTGGAGGGTGCTTGTAGCCTAAGTAAGAAGACACCTAGGTCTCTCTGAGATGGTGGGTGGGCTTATTCAAAAGGCAGTATTCAGGTCCAGATTCTATCAATACTCAACTGATGTCTGCAGAAAATTCAAGAATTGCTTGGTATGGAAAACCCACACATAGATGTTATTGTAAATGGAATTGCTTTCTTAATTTCCTTTTCTTATTCTTCATTAATGGTGTACAAAAACTGATCTTTGTGTGATGATCTTGTGCTCTGCAATTTTGCTGAATTTGTTAACTCTATCTAGTAGCTTTCTTTTGCATTCCTAGTATTTTCTATGTATAGGATCATGTCACCTGCAAATAGAGATAGTTTTACTTCTTCAAATTTGGATATCTTTTATTATTTTTTCTTGTCTAATTGTTCTGGTAGGACTTTCCAGGACAATGTTAAACAGCTGTGGTAAAAGCAGGCATTCTTGTCTCATCTGTGAAATTACAGGGACAGCTTTCAATCTTTCATCATGGAGCATGACATTAGCTGTGGGTTTTTTATAAATGCCTTTTATCATGTTGAGGAATCCTCTATTACCAGTTTTCTGAGTTTTCATCACGAAAGAGTGTTGGGTTTTGTAAATGCCTTTCCATGTCAGTTGAGGTGATCATGCAGTTTCTTTTCCTTCCTTCTACTGTGATGTATTACACTGATTGATTTTCTTATGTTGGACCACTCTTGCATTCCTGTTGTAAATTCTACTTTCTTACAGTATATAATCTTTTTAATGTACTGATGGATTTGGTTTGCTAATATTTTGTTGAGGATCTTTGCATTGATATTCATAAGGGATACTGATTTCTCATTTTCTTTTTTGTGATGTCTTAACATGGCTTTGGTATCAGGGAAATCTGATCTCATAGAATGAACTGGGAAGTGTTCTCTCATCTTCTGTATTTTGGAAGAGTTTAAGAAGGATGGGTATTAATTTTTCTTCAAATGTTTGGTGGAGTTCAACAATGAATCCCTGTAGTCCTAGACTTTTCTTTGTTGGGAAATTGATTACTAACTCAATGTTTTCAATTGTTATAGGTCTAGTGAGATTTTTTATTTCTTCTTGAGTCAGTATAGGTAATTTGTGTTTCACCTAAGTTCTCCACTGTTTGGCATATGATTTTTCATAGAATTCTCTTATAATCTTTTTATTTCTGTCTGTTTGGTGATAGTGTCCTCACTTTCACTTCTGATTTTAGTCACTCTCATCTCTGTTTTTTGGTCAGTGTCGCTGACGGTCGGTCAAAGTTGGTCTTTTCAAGGAACAGACTGTTGCTTTCCTTGATTCCTGCAATTACTTTTCTCTGCCTTACTCCCCTTCTGTTAGTTTTTGGTTTAGTTTTCTCATCTTTTTCTAGTTCCTTAAAGTGCAAAGTTAGGTTATTGACTTGATTTGAGATCTTTCTTTTTTTTACATGGGTATTTGTAGCTATAAATCTCCCTCTGAGCACTGCCTTTGCTACATCCTGTAAGTTTTGTGTATTGTGTTTGATTTTCATTCATTTCTAATTTTCTTTGTGATTTCTTCTCTGACCCATTTGTTATTTGAGAATGTGTTATTCGATTACCATGTATTTCTGGATTCTCCAGATTTTTTTCTATTGATTTCTAGCTTTACTCCATTAGAGTCAGAAAAGATACTTTAGTCAATCCTGCAGAATGTTCCATGTACACTTGAGAAGAAATTGTGCATTCTGTTTTTAATTGGATGGAATGTTCTAGGTCTATTAGGTCTAGTTGGTTTATAGTGTTCAAGCTCTCCATATTCTTATTGATCCTTGGTCTAGATTTTCTACCCATAATTGAAAGTGCAGTATTGAAATCTACAACTATTATTGTAAACTATTTTTCCCTTTAATTCTGTGTTTGCTTCATACATTTTGGAGTACGTCGTTTGGTGCATATGTTTGTAGTTCTATCTTGGTGAGTTGACTCTTTTAGTAAAATACAGTGTCCTCCTTTGTTTTAAGAGTTGTAGCCTTAAAGTCTATTTTGTCCAATATTAGTAATATCAACTCTAGATCTCTTTTGGCTACTATTAACATGGAATAATTACAAAATTTGCTCTTTTAAGGTATAAATATAGTGTTTTTAGAATATTTGCAAGGTTGTGTGACCACTGTCTATTCCAGAACATATTCATTGCCTCAGAAAGGAGCCTATACCCATTCATTTCAAATTCATTCCACATTCCCCCACCCCCAGCTCCTGGAAACCATTAATCTACTTTTAGTTTCAATGGATTTGCCTGGAAATTTCATATAAAAGGAATCAAACAATATGTGATCTTTTGTGTCTGAAAACATGACATGTTTTCAAGGTTCATCTAGGTTGTTTCATGTATCAGTACTTCATTCCTTTGAATGGCTGAATAATACTCCATTGCATGAATAATACCACATTTTGTTTATAAATTTGTTAGCTTATGAATATTTGGGCTGTTTCCATTGTTTAGCTATTATGAATAATGCTGCTATGAACGTGTGTAACAGTTTCTGTGTGGATGTGTGTTTTTGTTTCTCTTGGGTATATACCTAGGAGTGCAATTGTTGCATCATATGGTAACTCAATATTTAACTTTTTGAAGAATTGCCAAACAGTCTTCCAAAATGCTGCCCCATTTTACATTCCCACCAGCAATGTATGAGGGTTCCAGTTCTCTACGTTCTCACCAAAACTTGTTAACTGTTTTATTTTTATTATAGCCATACTAGTATGGCATCTTATTGTGGTTTTGCTTTGCATTTCCCTGACAGTTAATGACATTGAACATCTGTTAATGTGCTTATTGACCATTTGTATATATTCTTTGAAGATAATGCCAAGTCAAAACCTTTGCTCATTTTAATACTGGGTTATGTGTCTTTCTATTGTTGAGTTGTAAGACTTCTTTATATATTCTGGAGACTAGACTCTTATCAGATATATAACTTGCAAATATTTTCTCCCATTCTGTCAGTTGTCTTTTCATATTCCTCATAGTGCCTTTGAAGCATAAAGTTTAATTTTGATGAAATCCAGTTTTCGATTTTTTTCTTTGCTTGTGCTTAGGTGTCATATCATTGCTTAATCCAAGGCCCTATGATTTATAATTGTTTCTTTTAGAACTTTTGTAGTTTTAGCTCTTACATGTGGGCCCTAGATCCATTTTGTATTAATTTTTCTATATGGTGTGAGGTAGGGGTCCAACTTAATTCATTTGCATGTGGATATTCAGCTGTCCTGGTCCCATTCATTGAAAAGACTGTTCTTTCCTCCATTGAATGGTCTTGGCAACCTTGTAGAAAATTGGTTAGCCATAAATGTAAGGGTTTATTTCTGGATTCTCAATTCTGTCCACTCATTTATATGTCTATCCTTATACCAGTTTCACATAGTCTTGATTACTATAGCTTTGTACAAAGTTTTGAAATCAATAAGTGTGAATCTCTATTTTGTTCTTCTTTTTCAAGATTGTTTTGGTTATTCAGGGTCCCTTGTGTTTCCATGTGTATTTTTAGGGTCAGCTTGTCAGATGCTGCACAAAAGGCTGTGGGGACTTTAGTAGGGATTACATTGAATCTGTAGATCAATGTGTGGACTTCATTAGTTTTCTAGGGCTGTCACAGCAAAGTACCACAACTGGGTGACTTAAAACAGTAGAAATTTATTGTGTCAAAGTTCTGGAGGCTACAAGTCTGAAATCAAGGTATCTTTAAGGCCATCCTCCCTCTGAAAACTGTTGGAGAATACTTCCTTGCCTCTTCCTAAATTCTGGTGGTTTTCAGCAGTTTTTAGTATTCATTGTTTTAGATGCATAACATCAACCCTCCATCTTAATGTGGCATTCTTCTCTGTCTTCACACAGCATCATAAGGATACCAGTCATATTGAATCAGGGCCACCCTTTTCCAGTGTGATCTCATCTAGCTAATTATATCTGCAAACGACCCTATTCCAAAAAAGGTACTCGGTTTAAGACTTCAACATTTCCTTTTTGAGAGGGCACAAGGGACTACTGCCATCCTAATAATAAGTTTTCCAATCCATAAACATGGGATGTTTTTCCATTTATTTTATTTCTTTCAATGATGTTTTGTAGTTTTCAGTGCATAAGTCTTGCACTTCTTTATTCCTAAGTATTTTTATTCTTTTTGATGCTGTTGTGAATGGAATTGTTTTAATTTCATTTTTGATCTACTATGTATGTGTAAGTTTATTTCTGGGCTCTCTGTTCCATTGGGCCATGTATCCGTTCTTGTTCCAGTACCATACTGTTTTGATTATTGTGGCTTTGTAGTATAGTTTGGATATATTTTAGGAAGAGTTTGAAAAGGATTAGCATTTATTATTAGTAGAATTCAGTGGTGAAGCATCTAGTCCTGGGATTTATTTAAAAAGTTTTTATTATTAATTTTATCTCTACTTCTTATAGGTCTATTCAAAGTTTCTATTTCTGAGTCAATTTCTTTCTAGGAATTTGTACATTTCACTTAGGTTATCAAATGTGTTGGAATACAATTATTCATAGTATTCTCTTATAATCCTTTTTATTTCTGTGAGGTTGGTAGTGATGTGTCCAAACCTTTCATTAATGATCTCAGCAGTTTAAGTCTTCTCTCTTTTTTACTAATAAGTGTAGCCCAAAGTAGGTCAATTGTTCATCTTTCAAAGAACTAATTTTTGGTCTCATTGATTTTCTCTATAATTTTTCCATTTTATTTCATTTATTTCTGCTACAATCTTTATGATTTCCTTCCTAACTTTTGTTTGGTTTCATGTGCATTTCCTTTACTAACTTAAGGTAGAAAGTTATTAATTTGAATTGTCTTTTTTAATATATAATTTATAGCTATAAATTTTTCTGTATGCATTACTTTTATTACATACCATGAATTTTAGTCTGTTATATTTTCATTTTTATTCATTTCAAAGCATCTTCTAATTTCCCTTGTGACTTATTCATTGATCTGTTGGTGATTTGGTGATTTAGGATTGTGTTGTTTAATTTCCATGTATTTGTGAATTTCCAAATTTTCTTTTGTTATTGATTTATAATTTCATTCCATCTTGGTCAGAGGACATACTTTGTATGAATTCTGTTCTTTTAAACTTACTGAGACTTTTATTCATGGGCAAACGTGGCCCATCCTGGCAAACATTCCATATATACTAGGAAAGAATGTGTATTCTTCCATTGTTGGATGCAGTGCTCCATGGATGTCTTTCAGTGTAGCTGGCTTACAGTGTTGTTCAAATCTTCTGTATCCTTGGTGATCTTCTGTCTACTTATTCTATCCATAATTGAAAGTGGGCTATGGAAGACTCCAAAAATTACTGTTAAATTGTCTAATTCTCCCTTCAATTCTGTCCGTTTTTGCTTCATGTATTTTGGTGATCTGTTGTTAGGTACATATGTTTGCCATTGCTGTCTTCCCTTGATTGTCCCTCTTACCATTATAAGATATCCTTCTTTGTCTCTAGTAATGATTTTTGCTTTGAAATCTGTTTTTGATATAGTATAGCCACTTCAGTTCTCTTTCACCTACTTTCTGAATGGTGTATCTTTTTTCCTCTTGTTTTTTTCAACCAATTTGTGTCTGAATCTAAAGTTTGTCTATTTTAGATAGCATATGGCTTGTTTCAAAAACATCCACTCCAGTAGTCTCCACCTTTAAGTGTAGTGTTTAATTCATTTAACTTGAATGTAATCACTGATAATGTAGTTGAATGTGATCATTGATAATCTAGGATTTATGACTTCCTTCTTGCTACTTGTTTCCTATGACTTGTGTCTTTTTTGTTCCTGTATTTCTCCATGACTGCCTTCTTTTGTGTTAAGTAGATATCTTCTAGTGTGCCATTTTAATTACCCTGTCATTTCTTTTACTATTTATCTTTTGAGTTATTTTTGTAACGTTTGTCCTGGGTATTATAATACTTTAATTTAAAGCAATCCAGTTCAGATTAATACCAACTTTATTTCAATAATATGCAAAATTTTGCTCCTGTATAGCTGTTTCTCCCTTCTTGTGTACTGTTATCATCATCCACATTAAATCTTATTGGATGCTGACCCATCCTCATGGCCATTATCATCTCCCTGCTGCCTGGTCTCTGTAGTTTATGATAAGATCAGCTATTAATCTTATTGAGCACCTCTGCACGTATGTGAAGAGTTGCTTCTGTCTTGTGGCTTTGAAGACTCTCTTTTTGTCTCTAGCTTTCCACAGTTTGATTATAATGTCTTGGTATGGCGCTCTTTGAGTTTATTCTGCTTGGAATTCATTGTGTTTCTTAGGCGTGTAAATTAGTATTTCCCATCAATTTGGGGAAATTTTCTGCCATTATTTCTTCAGACATTCTTTTTTTGCCCCTTTCTCTTTCTCCTCTAAGGATTCCCATCATGCATATGTTGGTACACTGTATGATGTCCCACAGGCCTCAGGTTGTGTTCAGCTTTCTTTTTCCTTTTTTCCTTCTATTCCTCAAGAATGGGTAATCCTAACTGACCTATCTTTAAGATCACTTATTCCTTCTGCAACCTGTTGAAATCTGCTGTTGAACCTTTCTAGTGAATTTTTCATTTTGGTTGTTACACTTTTCAACTCAAGAACTTCTATTTTGTTCTTTTTTAATTTATAACGTCTACCTTTTTAAAAAAAATTCTCTCTTTGGTAAGACATTGTTTTCATACTTTCCCTTAGTTGTTTAGATATTGTTTTAATTCTTTGATCATATTTTACTTACTTATTTTTGATATTTTTTAATTGAAGTGTAGTTTTTTAATTGAAGTGTTGTACACTATGAAGTATACAACATAGTGATTCAACAGTTACATACTTTATTAAATCCTCACCCCAACTAGTGTAGTTACTATCTGTCAACATAGAAAGATGTTACAGAACTATTGACTGTATATATTCTCTATGCTGTACTTTCCTCCCCTTGACTAATTTATATTATGATTCAGATTTTGTGCCCTTTTATCCCCTTCACCTGTTTCACCCACTCACTCCAACCCCTCCCCGATGGTAACCACCAGTTCCTTCTCAGTGTCTATGAGTCTACTGCTATTTTGTTCATTCTGTTTTGCTTTGTTTTCATATTTCACTTAGTATAATAACCTGTAGATCAATCCATGTTGTCACAAATGGCAGGATTTCTTTCTTTTTCATGGCTGAATAATACTCCATGTATATATGTACCACCTCTTCTTTACCCATTCATCTATTGATGGACACTTTAGTTGCTTCCATATCTTGGCTATTGTAAATAATGGGGCAGTAAATATAGGGGTGCATATATCTTTCTGAATCAGAGATTTTTTTTCTTTGGGTAAATTCCTAGAACTGCAATTACTGGGTTGAACATATTTTAAATAGCTAATTTAAAGCCTTTGTTTGGTCTTGATTGCTTTTTCCCCCCTGTGTATGGATCACACTTTTTTGTTTCTTTGCATGTCTCATAATATTTTTTTTGAAAACTGAAAGCTGGGCATTTAAATTAACACAATGTGGCAACTCTGGAAATCGGATACTTCCCTCACTGTAGTTGCTGGGATTGTTTGTTGTTTGTTTAGTAAGTATTCTGAACTACTTCTGTGAAGTCTGTATTCTTCTTTGTGACCACAGAAGTCTCTGCTCAGTTAGGTCAGTGGTCAGCTAATGACTGGAAAGAGGTTTCCTTTAACGCCCAGAACAATAAATCTCCCAGTCATTGCCGAAGGGTTGTACGCTGGCTGTGGCGTGGCTTCAGCACTCAGCCAGGCGCTTGGTAACTCTGCCATTGACTTCACTTCTTGCTTTGTTAGCGCAGAGCCTCAAGGGCAGCCAAAGGAGAGGGGGCCTTGTCGGCTCTTTTCCGAGCACACACCCAATCCTACAGATGCATTAGCATTTCTGGGTTCTCAGGAATATGTCAAGAGGTTTTCAAAGCCCGTATGGACATGTCCTTCCTTGGATCTTACTTCTAAGCTTTTTGGTTAGCCTATTGCCTGTAGCAGCCAGAGTCAAGTAACTCGCCTCTAACTGTTCTTTCCAACACCCCTGGGTTTTGGAAAGGTTTCTCACCTTACACAAGCCCCAAATCTAGTCAGAGAAAGACACTCTTGGAAGTGGGGTCTTCCGGGGACACCCCCAAACAGGTCACCAAACGGCGATTCTACAGGAGTGGAGCTTCCAAGGAGCTCCAACCCCAATTTGTACTCCTCCCCCCAACCCCTGCCATTGTCTGCCTGCCGGGCTATTTTTTATTTTTCACCGTGATTGTGGCTGTCGGTTTTCAAGGCTACCACAGAGCTGGAGATACGGGGGTGGGGGTGGGGATGGTGGGAACAGGGCAAGTTAAACTGCCACAGACTCACTGTTCTTACTGAGATTTGGCTGTTTTTCTTGATTAAAACTCCCCAAATTGCTTCAATTTTCTGGTTAAATTCCAGAGTTATGAAAAGTTGATTCTGACCATTTTTGCCAGTTTTCTTATTGTCTTTATGGAAGAGAAACCTTTTGGTGGGCTCTACTCCACTGTTTTCCCCGATGTCACTCCCTGGCTGACATCTTAATATAACCACACGAAAGACACTGAACCAGAACCCTCTACTAACCCACTACCAAATTGCTGCCTGACAGAAACCAAGATAATAAATGTTTGTTAAGTGGCTACATGTGTAATTTGTCATGCAGAAATAGATCACTAATACCAGATGCAAAAAAACCCATGTATTTCTCCTTTTAAATTCACATGAAAGCACACTGTACAGTTTTTGCACTTTCTCACTTAGTATATACTGGTTCCTTCCCCCTATGGGCACCTCACGCATTCCTGGTTTATGGCTCTTGGAGATTCTGTTGTGCATGTATTTGGCAAGTAGCTTACAATGGACATATGAAGATTGCATCCAGTCTTCTGCTCTTTCAAACAATGCTGGTACGAATAGCCTTGAATATATATAAAGTTATTTTGTGTGTAGAAAATTCCATTTCTAATTTTGTACTTTTCCTCTGAAGATTGGGCTTTTACATTTTGTTTTTATGGAAGTGGAAACCCTGAGTGAACCTAGCTGAAACCATAGGACTCTAATTTACTGAACAGGGCGTCCACAGCTTGGAGAGCTCCAGCTCTGGCGTCAGCAGCTCAGTGGCAACACTGGCAACACAGGTTTCTCTCAGTGGCAACACTGGCAACACAGGTTTCTCTCAGTGGCAACACTGGCAACACAGGTTTCTTCCATCTTTCACATAAAAATGATGCCTCACCACGGGGGTGGCTTCCTCCTTGGACTGGTAGGAATGTGGCCGCAGCAGGTCCAGGTGCCACTGAGAGGGAGAAGAGACTTTCCGTGGCTCTCTGCGGCGGTGAGCCCTCACCTGGAACTGCCCCTGCAGACTTCCTCTCGCTGTGTGTCGGGCAGGATGGGAGCAGTGGCTGGTGGGTGTGGGGTGACCATCCGGAGGGAGTGAACCACGGTGTCAGCGACGCTGAGAGGGTGACTTTCCCGCAGGCAGTAAGGATCAAACCTGACCCTGGGGCTTTGTTCAGAGGGTCAGAGCACAAGTCCAGAATTAAAAAGTCCCAGCACTACCTCACAGAGTATCCCATGGGAAAAATTTTCTGAAATCTCTATCAAGAAAAGACTTCTGTATCAGTGGCTTATTTTGTTACCATTATTGAATTTATCTTGGTTTATATTTTGCTTTGCCTGCTAGGAAACTCTTAAGCTAAATTTGCTGCTCACTTGTAGCCATTATGGGGCATGGTAGCATGTTTTATCCTTGTTTGCTCTTCATTTTTACTCATGTGTGAAATCCTGGGAATTAAAAATTCTTGGAGCGTAAAAAAAAATTCTTGCAGCATATTACAAAAATTTTTTAACATTCAATTTTCAAAAGTTCATATTAAGGGAGACGTGAGTCCTCACTTTTCCTAAGGTAATTTGGAAAGAAAATAATTTTTTCCTTCTGAAATAATTTTCCTTTTGGGAGTCCCACACCCCACTGGTGTGCAGCGATCTTAAATCAGGTCTGTGGCCAAATCGCTTGGCTCTTTGTGGATGGTTTGAGCGGAACCACGAAGGAACTCATGACTCATGTGAGGCCAACCTCTGTCCTGAAGGGAAATTATTTTTAGTATCGGCAAATCCTCAGATAAGTTCTTAAACCATGACTCCTATTTTCAGAAACCGTGTCACTTGCCCTCGGGCCTCCATGTCCCCTGTGACCGCGGCCGCCGGGCTGAGCTGCCCTGCTGTACCCCAGGCCGCCTCCCGCGTTGTTCTCAGCTCACAGCACTGTTCTTGGCCCCTAAATGAATGTGATTGCTTCCTGACGGCTGAGTGTGTTTCCTCCTTCTCTAGATTAAATAGGGACCTATTCCATGGGTCAGAATGCGGCCTTTCAGCTGGGGTTTGAGGCTTTGGTGAAACGGAGGTGAGAGGAAATAGGAAGGGTGGCTTATGAAAACACCTTGTTGCAGGGCCCTTTCATGTCGCATAGAAAGCATCTTGTTAATCCATCTTGCCTAACACCAGCGTGCACAGGCTAGGTAGAGGCAGATTGCTGAAATGCAGGTTCCGGGGCCACAGGCCTGTGGGGCCCAAGGCTGCGTGTTCAGCCCACCCCTGCTGGTCTGCTGACCCCCTGGTGAGTGAGGGGCCACAGGCTGTGGGGAAGGCGCACACACATTCTTCTGCGATGCAAGACTGTGTCACTGGGGCAGAAGGGCCTGTAACCATGGACACGGGATGGTCCTTAACTCTGAAATTTCCTCTTTTTATAGCAGGATGAGACATTGTTCGGAGTTTACTCAGCTTCTTCCTGAGCTTGTCATGAGCTGATGGTTTAATAATTCCTTTCCCCTTTGTTTCTGACCCCAATCCTCGGGGAAAAAGGTTCCTTGTGACTCAGAAGCCAGTTCCTCCATATGGAATTATTTCTTTGAAGAAAATGGGGGAGCACACCTGGTTCCCACTTTTCTCTGACCTTCTCCCCTCCTTTGTGGGAACGTTCAACTGAAGCGAAGGGGGCAGACACACCTTTGTCTTTTTCCAGGTTGGTAACTTTTGCTTCTGTTTAAATTCCATTGTTTGGCCTCTCTGAGTTCCTGAGGGACACACGGGCAGAGCTTGCTGGAAGTCGGGTTCCTCTGAGAGGTTGCTCAGCTGTCGCTGCTCCGCTCCACTCCAACCTGGGGAGCCCCTGGGAGTGCGGGGCCTTGTCCACAGCCACCGTGTGAACCCCAGCAGCTGGGAACGCTAGCGCCCTTCAGCTGTCCCCTCTGCACCTTGCCCTTGACTGCGTCAAGCCTGGCATCCTTTCCATGGAGCCGAACACAGCACAGGCTCCACTGCAGAGTCCCGGTCCATGTCCAGCTGTCTCCTGTCCTTGGCTGTCCAAAGTCCAGTCATGTCCAAGCCTGAGCTCAGTGCCCTCCTGGGCCTCTTCTTCCTCCACATTTCCTAGTGACTCATTCCGCCTTGTCAGGCATTCAGATTTTAAGCCTTAGACTTTCTAATTGCAAAAGTAATCAAATATATTAAGTTTGGGGATAAGCAGAAGGCAGGCAACAGAGAGCCCGGGTCACTGCAGCCTCCAGCGTGCGTTTCCTTCCAGCCTCTTTTCCTCATCGCACGTATCTTCCCCTTCCTCCCAAGACGGGTCATTCCACATTTACTGCTCTGCAACTTGTTTTCGCTGTGACACAGCGTTGAGGTGTCCCATTTCATTAAATGATTTTCTAAATCACTGTTTTTAGTGATTGCAAAGAACTCCATTTGGAATCATACTGAACTTTTCTTCTTAACAGTGTCACCTACTGGGGGCATTTTGGTGGCCTCTGATTTCTGACTCACAAACACCACAGCTGTGAGCCCCTGTGAGCTTCTGTGCGGTCCCTGCTTGCTGGCTGCTGGTTTCAAGTGCCACAGCCCCTCCCTGCCACCTCCCAGCCCTGGCCTGGGGTAGGTGGTCTTCTCTTTGAAACATAGATGAAATTAGCAGTTAAAAAAAAATGAATTCTGGGTTTCATGTCATGCCTTTTCCAGCGTGAGATGATAAGGATATTTTCCTCATGGTTTCTCTAATACTTTTATGTTTCATTTTTACTTTTAAAGCTTTGGCATATTAAGAACTTGTTTCTTCAGTAGCTACCTAGTCCTCCCATGAATAAACCCATTTTTCCTCTAGTGATAGGAAACACCACCTTTTATCAGGTACTAAATTTCTGTGTGTAGTTGATCTATTTCTGGCTCTATTCAGTTCCGTTTACTCATCTAAATGGGTCAGTGCCTTACTGTTTGAAAGGTGCAGCTTTATACTGTTTTCTTCGTATCTTGAACTGCCCTTCTGTTTCTGCTCTTCATGTTCAGAGTTTTCCTGACTTTCCTTCACACACTGTGGGAACTTTAGAATTACTTGACTAGATTAAAAAGACATTTTAAAAAATTTGGGAATCATGCTAAATTCATAGGCTAATTAAAAGTGGCATTTTTACAAAATTTAAATCATCCTGAAAATAGGATATGCCTTTTCATTTATTCAAGTCTTTGGTATTCCTCACAACCACTGTTCAAACGTCAAAAGGGACAAATGGCACACAATGAAGTCCCCCCAGGGCCGTGTCCCCTTGCCACGGCATCCTTCTCCACGGCCATCTGCATTACCCATTTCTTCCATGCACATCCAAAGGTTTTAAACTTATTCAGCATTTAAGCAAATATAACAAAATATATTATTTTGTGATTTGCTTTTTTACCCCCCACTTAAAGTATTTGGCAATCTCATGTCAACGCAAGAGGAACTTTCCTTCCTTTTTATACCTGCACAGTATTCCATGGCAGGGACACACGGTCGTTCATTTACTTACTTTTCTTAAATGGTAGACATTTAAGCTGTTTCCAGTCTTTTACTATTACAAACAGGGCTTTCCTCAACCTATCATTCTGTATACGCATCATTTTCCACATGTGTGAGTATCTTCAGGAAGGTATTCCTGGAAGTAGAATTGCTGGGTCACTGCACCTATGTTTGTGATTTGTCTAGATTTGGCAAAGTTGTGCTCCACAGAGGTTATATTAATTTACACTGACCTGCCCCGTATGAGAGTGCCTATTTCTTCCAGCAACATGCTGCATTACCAAAGTTTTTATTCTTTACTAATCTTGTGGAGATGATAGCTCAGACTGGTTCTAATTTGCATGTCAATTACTGTGATGTTTTTTCAGATAGAACAACAATAATAGTATTATACCCAGCAGTAATGGTATTATATCCCCTTCTGGGTTCCCAGACCCGATTCCAGTGTGTGTGTTGCCAAAAATCAGGAGGTCTTCCCATGCACATCACCGGGCAATTCTCAAACACCAGCTGGGTGTCCAGGAATTCAGCTCAATTCTGATGCTATCTGCCCGGAGGCAGCACCAGTTTCCCCAGGTTAAGGGCTCTGTCCTACAGGACTGCCCTCCACACCCCCATGCCAGGTGCTGGTCACAAGGCCCAGGCAGTTCCCTGTGTTTCTGACCTACGGGCTACAGATGGGAGGTTCCCATGACCTCCCCCTTGGGTTCGATTAATTTGCTAGAGGGGCTCACAGAACTCAGGAAAATACATGTCTACCAGCTTGATAAAGGATACTGTAAAGGATACAGGTTACAAGCCAGATGAAGAGAGACACAGGGCAGGGCCCCAACTAAAGGTGCGTCTGTCCTTGTGGAGCTCGGGGCCTGGCTCGGGGGCACGTGGAGGCGTTCTGCCTCCCCAGGCATGGAAGCACTCTCTGATGGAGAAACAGGACCCCAGAGAGGGATAAGCTCTTCTCAGGGGTTCTTATACGGCTTCACTGCATGGCTGTGATAGATTAAATCATTGGCTATCGGCTGATCCAACCTCTAGCCCCTGCCCTGGGATGGGGTCCAAACGCCTCTCATTAATATGAGTCACTAATTAACATGACCAGGCACCCATTTCACCTTTACGGCTCTGATGTGTTTTTAGGAACTGCAGATGAAGACCAAATATACCTGGGAAATATGTATTTGGTCATCTGAATGACCAAATATGTATTTCTTATAATTCATTATATTACAATTACTATCAGTGAGACGTAGCATAAACGTTAAGAACCTTTCATACTTTTTTTCTATGAACTTTGTTCATATAATGTTCCTACTTTTTAAATGAATTTCCTTATGTTAAAAGTTTCGAAAAATCAGTATTGTGGAAATAAGCTTTCTGCAAAATGAACTAACGTTTCCGTTTCTTTTGAATTACTGTGGTTGTTATGTAGAATGTTTTGACATTTATAGCTCATTTTTTTCATATGGTCTCCCTTTCCCTGTTTTGTATTCTACTTGAAAGGTTTTCCTCAATTTATACATAAAATATTCTCCTAGCAACCTTGTTACCAGGCATGATCTCCACATTTTTAAAAGAGATTATGAACTATTTCAACATACAGAAAACTATAGCAATACATTTTTTTTTAGTATCGTTAATGTACAATTACTTAAACAACATTATGGTTACTAGACCCCCTATTATCAAGTCCCCCCACATACCTCATTACAGTCACTGTCCATCAGCGTAGTGAGATGCTATAGAATCACTACTTGTCTTCTCTGTGTTATACTGCCTTAGGTTGCTTCCATTTCTTGGCTATTTTAAATAGTGCTGCGATAAACTTAGGGGTGCATCTGTCTTTTTCAAACTGCGCTGCTGCATTCTTAGGGTAAATTCCTAGGAGTGGGATTCCTGGGTCAAATGGTATTTCTATTTTGAGTTTTTTGAGGAACCTCCATACTGCTTTGCACAATGGTTGTACTAATTTACATTCCCACCAGCAGTGTAGGAGGGTTCCCCTTTCTCCACATCCTCACCAACATTTGTTGTTGTTTGTCTTTTGTATGGTGGCTATCCTCACTGGTGTGAGGTGATATCTCATTGTGGTTTTAATTGGCATTTCTCTGATGATTAGCGATGTGGGGCATCTTTTCATATGCCTGTTGGCCATTTGAATTTCTTCTTTGGAGAAGTGTCTGTTCAGATCCTCTGCACATTTTTTAATTGGATTATTTGGTTCCTGTTTGTTGAGGTGCATGAGCTCTTTATATATTTTGGATGTCAACCCCTTGTCGGATATGTCATTTATGAATATATTCTCCCATACTGTAGGATGTCTTTTTGTTCTACTGATGGTGTCCTTTGCTGTACAGAAGCTTTTCAGCTTGATATAGTCCCACTTGTTCATTTTTGCTTTTGTTTCCCTTGCCCGGGGAGATATGTTCATGAAGAAGTCACTCATGTTTATATCCAAGAGATTTTTGTCTATGTTTTTTTCTAAGAGTATTATGGTTTCATGACTTACATTCAGGTCTTTGAGCCATTTTGAATGTATTTTGTGTATGGGGTTAGACAATGATCCAGTTTCATTCTCTTACATGTAGTGTCCAGTTTTGCCAACACCAGCTGTTGAAGAGGCTGTCATTTCCCCACTGTATATCCATGGCTCCCTTATCGTATATTAATTGACCATATGTGTTTGGGTTAATATCTGGACTCTGTATTCGGTTCCACTGTCTGTGGGTCTGTTCTTGTGCCAGTACCAAATTGTCTTGAATACTGTGGCTTTGTAGTAGAGTCGGGGAGCGTAAGTCCCCCTATTTTATCCTTCCTTCTCAGGATAGCTTTGGCTATTCAGGGTCTTTTGTTGTGCCATATGATTTTAGAACTATTTGCTCTAGTTCATTGAAGAATGCTGTTGGTAGTTTGATAGGGGTTGCATTGAATCTGTAGATTCCTTTAGGTAATATAGCCATTTTGACAATATTTATTCTTCCTAGCCAAGAGCATGGGATGAATTTCCATTTGTTAGTGTCCTCTTTAATTTCTCTTAGGAGTGTCTTGTAGTTTTCAGGGTATAGGTCTTTCACTTCCTTGGTTAGGTTTATTCCTAGGTATTTTATTCTTTTTGGATGAGATTGTGAATGGAATTGTTTTTCTGATTTCTCTTGCTGCTAGTTCATCATTAGTGTATAGGAAAGCAACAAACTTCTGTGTATTAATTTTGTATCCTGCAACTTTGCTGAATTCAGGTATTAGATATAGTAGTTTTGGAGTGGCTTCTTTAGGGTTTTTTTATGTACAATATCATGTCGTCTGCAAATAGGGACAGTTTGACTCTTCCTTGCCAATCTGGATGCCTTTTATTTCTTTGTGTTGTCTGATTGCCGTGGCTAGGACCTCCAGAACTATGTTGAATAGAAGTGGGGAGAGTGGGCATCTTTGTCTTGTTCCCCATCTTAAAGGAAAAGCTTTCAGCTTCTCACTGTTAAGTATAATGTTGGCTGTGGGTTTGTCATATATGGCCTTTATTTTGTTGAGGTACTTGCCATCTATACCCATTTTGTTGAGAGTTTTTATCATGAATGGATGTTGAATTTTGTCGAATGCTTTTTCAGCATCTATGGAGATGATCATGTGGTTTTTGTCCTTCTTTTTGTTGATGTGATGGATGATGTTGATGGATTTTCAAATGTTGTACCATCCTTGCATCCCTGGGATGAATCCCACTTGATCATGATGGATGATCCTCTTGATGTATTTTTTAATTCGGTGTGCTAATATTTTGTTGAGTATTTTTGCATCTATGTTCATCAGGAATATTGGTCTGTAATTTTCTTTTTTGGTGGTGTGTTTGCCTGGTTGTGGTATTACAGTGATGTTGGTCTTGTAGAATGAGTTTGGGAGTATTCCCTCCTCTTCTACTTTTTGGAAAACTTTAAGGAGGATGGGTATTAGGTCTTCACTAAATGTTTGATAAAATTCAGCAGTCATAGGTCTCACTAAATGTTTGATAAAATTCAGCAGTCATAGGTCTCACTAAATGTTTGATAAAATTCAGCAGTCAAACCATCTGGTCCAGGAGTTTTGTTCTTAGGTAGCAATACATTTTTTAAAAAACCAATATACCCACCCCCAGAATTAGTAAATGTTATTAACACTTTGCTATGTCTGCTTTAGATTTTCTTTTAAACACAAAATGTGCAGGTAGCTTCCTTTTCAGGTCTCCCAGTCCCTCCCCTGCCCCACTGGTCACTGCTTTCACGAAGCTGGCCTTTGTCCTTCTGGTCTTGGTCAGAGTCCTTAATTTTGAGACTGGAGAACCCCTGTGCAGCCAGTGGAAACAGAAGGGGTTTATCTGGAGTTGCTGAAGAAACAGACTCTTGACTGAGTTTTCTGGGAATTCTCCCTAAGCCACAATTCCACGAGCCACCCTACAGCTGCCGGTGTGGAAAGCCACTTCTGACACTACAGTGGAAGTCTGTGTGCTTCCCTCCACTTATGACTCCATTCTCAGTGTTGCACAACTGCATCTGACAGGCGAGCCTAATTAGATTCAGAAGCCTGGGTGCACGGGAATTGCAAGGGAAGGCTTTCAGCTTTTGAGTGTGTGTACCCAGGGGCTTAGTGTTGCACAAGCCGATTCTTAGTCTTTGTAAACTTCCTGAACATTTTAAGGCTCCTACTATTAATTTTTCCATGAATGATAGTGTATTTATGGTTTGGGATATTCAAAAAGTCTATGCAAATGGTGTCATATTGCAACTTAGCTTTATCATTCATTATTTTTATGCTTTTTCGCAGTTGCCATCCATAGCTCTGCTTCATTCTTTTTAACTGCTGTATATGGTGCATGTATCAGTTATTTTGTTATCTTGTGACAAATTACCATAAAACTTACCCACTTAAAACATTTGTTTTCTCAGTTTTTGCTGGTAAGAAGCTGGGTGCAGCTTAGCTGTGTGGCCTGGCTTAGCGTCGCTCCTAAGGCTGTAATCAGGTGGCTGCTGGAGCGGTGGCCTCATGGGAAGACCTGACTATGGCAGAATCTGCTCCCAACACATTCACATGGTCACTGGCAACATGATTCAGTTCCATGGTGGTGTGGCTAGAGGTCACCCTCCCTTCCTTGCCATGTAGGCCTTTCCATGGGGCAGCTCACAACATGGCATCTTACTTCTTCACAGCAAGCAAGAACACGAGTATGAGTGAAATGGTCATCACCATCTGCAATGGGTCAAATAATGTCCCCCCAAATTTAGATCCCCCAGAACCTCAGAATGTGACCCTGTTTGGAAAGAGTCTTTGCAGGTGTAATTAAGGACTGTGAGATGAAACCATCAGATTGGGTGTCCTAAATGACAAGTGTCCTTTTAAGCCTTTGGCAATTTCCCTCAAGGAATCATATTGAAATTCTAGTTTATCTTTTGTCCTGAATGTTTGGCTTATCCTACTATATACCTGTTCCCCTCTGCCCCCAATTATACGTCACTGCTTTTTCCTAACTTTTTTTCCTAGATGTTCCCCATCTCTGTTTACTGCTGCATTCTGTAATCTAGTTCTTTCTGGACTTTTTATAGATGTACCTCCTTCAATAGTTCTTTCCACAGGGGTCTCTTTATAATGAATTATGTGTGTATTTCTGGAATTCTTTATTTTACCTTCACTCTTGAATGATAGTTGAGTTAGGTATATAAATCTAGGCTGACAGTTTTCTTCAGTATTTTGAAAGCATTATTCCTTTGTTTGCTGTTGCAGATGAGAAGTCTGATGGCAGTCTAACACCAATTCTTTTGTAAATGATCTGTCTTTTCTCACAGCTATTGGGTTTTTCTCTTTGAGCTCAATTCTCCAAAGGCTTGTTGTGTTGTGTGGATTTATTTTTCCTACTGTGCCTTCAAATCTGGGAACCTGTGTTTGTCAAATCCTGAGGGACTCTCAGGCTTTCTTTGGATAACGCCTGTCCCCACTTATTCTCCATTCTGGATCTCCAAATTTAGACACATTTTGAAGCATTTCATTCTACTCTTCATCTTTTATTAGCTTTGTTTTCATATTTTCCATGTTTAATCTGTCTGGGCTGCATGCTGAGTGATGTCTGTAAGTTTTCCAATTTACTGATTCTCCCTTAAGTTATGTCTGGTCTTCTGTTAAGAAGTTTTCCATTTGTTTTGACAACTACATTCTTCATATCTAGAATATCTATTTTTGTTTTTCCCAAATTTCCTTATTCCTTTTTAAACTATCTTGGTTTTTTCCTTGTGGCTTTTATTGCTTATCTCTTCAAACATTCAAAGCATCTTCACTTTAAAATCTCTTTCAGATATTCTGTTATTCCTAGTTCTTGGTGGTGAAAATTCCAAATACTTCATGCAGTGGTTTCTTTGCCTCACGATGGCTGAGTTCCCTGTGGGTCCCTGGGGGAGGGGAGAGGGCTTTCTTCCCACCTCAGTCCACAATTATCAACTCAGGTCAAATGTCTTCACACAAGAAAAAGAGGCCTTTGTTTCCTTAGACGGAGAGACCCCGGAGGGGCTGGCCCTGTCTGACCTCTAGGGAGCCTGATGTCTCTGAATGGGCACCAAGGGGTGAATTAAAGGTAGTTTTGAGATTTTTTCAACATACTCATCTAGCCCTTTGTGACCCTGAAAATGTCATTAAGCTATTAATCTTTTCTGTAAAATAAAGGTATCTTTCTTTAGAGGGAGAAAACAATGAAATACTATAAATACTGTAAAACTCCAAAGAAAAGGCAACAGATGATTTCTTAAAAACAAATAGTTTAATTTCATTTTTATCTGGAAAAAAAAACAAATACAAGTTTAAAAAGAAATGCCAAGCACTGTGACATGGCCTTATGTGTCATTTTTTATGGTACTACACTTATCAAAACATGGAGATACAGAACCCGGTATAAGTTTTTAGAATCAAAGATTCCCACTGCAGATGAAAACCGACAGGTTATAAAATGTCAGCTCACTATATAGTCCATTTTCATTCTGTTTTTATAGGGGATATTTTATAGAAACACTATAAAATACAGGCTTCTGGAAATTCAGTTATAAAATTTTAGGGAAAAAGTGTTATGTCGTAATTTCTCTTACTTTGGGGAGTCACCTGCAAAGCCCAAAAGCTGAGCAGTGTCTGAGCTCTGGCCTCTGCACAGAAGCGGCTGTCCTGCTTCTCTCTAGGGTCAGAACCACCTTCAAACAGCTTTTCCCGATCAGCATCAGTCAGAAGAGCTCAGCACACACAAGTACTTCTGTAGTGCAGTAAAAATGTGTCATTTTGTATTTTAATTTGCATTATGAAAATAAGTCTGTACACCAAGTAACATATTTAATGAAATGAAATCACGTAAAGTTGGTCATGGTGTTTAAAAGTTGGCTTTGGCTTTGAAATATTTTTAAATTAATAGAAAACATTGAATGTCTAATAAATAAAACATTTTAATAATTGGTATTAATAATCAACCTCAAAATTTCTGTTTTTAATTTGCTACTCAATTTTAAAAGAAGTCACTTTCAGTAGTGTTCCAAAGTTAGTGATTGCACCTTCTAGGATGTGAAAAAGTTGGTTAGGATCCGATTGCCATTAACTGTTCTTAAGTGTTGAACATAATTGAGAGAAATTGTTTGCAACAAGACATTCTGTCAACTGCAGGAAATCTCTCAGCGTCCTTTGCAGGAGCGCTCCTAAGCTCACGTTTTAATGAAAGGTAATACAAACCGTGGTTCATGTGACTTTCTGAGACCCCTGCAGCAGGCCCAGGTAGAGTGGACTATATGTCACGTTGTGGCAATGGCATCAGATGGTGGCCACTGAAGGTTACTGACGTCTGTGTGCTTTCACAGGCTCTGCAGACAGGGGGCTGTGCTGCCTAATACTGAAAGGGCCAGGGAACTCTGGCTGCCCTCAGGAACATCAAATGACCAAGGGACAAAGCTTCAGGGCCCCGGATGGTGTCACATGCTATTCAGGAGGTGGTCGGAGGCTCCTCAGATTCATTTCATCCAGTCCCTTCCAGTATTTAAAGTTGTTGTCAAGGTGCTGCATTAACTCAGGCAGGTCTACAAAGGCTGGAAAAAAAGACGGGAATGTGATCTCCTGTCCCAGCCTTGGGTTAGAAGTTTAGGCTCTCTGAGGAGGGAACACTTTCAGGGAGCAGGGCAGACAGCAGTAGGTATTTGCATAACGCTAAAGGGATGCCAGCAGGCCCCAGCAGCTTGAAGAACTGCAGGGCTTTACTGGGGTCGAGCCCAGAGTCAATGCCGCAGCTCCTCTGTGACACGTGCTCAGCTAACAACGGCAGGAAGCTGATCTGCTCAGTTACCACGTGGTCAGCACCTTTGGGCTGGGGGTCCGGTGAGCCCCCACCTTAGGGCAGCACCAGGAGCTGGGCTCACACTGGATCTCCTGTGTGTCCCCTCCTCCATATGCTGCAGGTGCCCCACTCCCACCACCTCCTCCCACGTACCTACTGAGAGTGCAGGTGGGAAGCAAGTTGACATAGGAGGACATGGGGCCCAGCGAGCCCATCTGCTCTCGGTCCCAGAGCAGGAGCTGCGGGGTCTGCAGTCTGGCCCCAAAGCCCCGCTCCTTCCACTCTCCCAGTCCTCCCAACAACAGCCCCTGCTCGCCCGAGCTCCCTGGGAGCTGGGGCTTGTCTCCTGCTGACCAGACCTGGACCCCAAGTGCGGCCCGGGTGGGCAGAGCCGGTGCCCAGGAGGGTTCCGGGCCTCGCCTTGAGTCTGACAGTCCTCTCCTCGACAGGCGCTCCTTAGCCGATACGGGAGGCTAAAGGAGAGTGGTATGCACGCGATCCCAGGGGAGGCCAGGCGAAGCTGGGAGAGCAGACGGAAGGGGGCCACAGCAGGACACTGCAGGCTTTGAACCCCAGCTTCTCTACTAGCAGCTGTGCAGCGCAGCTGCAGTTTGCTCACCTCTGGAACTGGTGGAGGGCAGCGCACCCTGGGCACGGGCACTTAGAGGCAGTGCGCAAAGCTTCCGGCCCTGGAGGGCAGCTCACGCCTTCTCCTCAGTCCTTCCCGGACGTCTAAGCCCCCAAACATATTCCAGACCCCATACACCACCTGCTGCTTCAAATGCAAGCCCCTCACTTGGAGACTAGGCTCTCGGGGTTCTTACCGTCCCAGGCATCAAACATGTCTGTGATGAAGTAGTCAATGAAGGAGATCTGGGCCTTGGGGACGCTGCAGGTGTGTCTGTCAAACACTGGCATCACCACGGGCAGGCCCTGCTGCTTCTCCTCATCCGTCTGCAAAGCAGAAAAGGCTGGATTACGGGACTCCAGGATATGGCTCTGCACCCCCCAGCAGCCCCTCCCCCAGAGGCTCTCCTAGCAGCCCAAGGATCCGGGTGAGCAGCTGATCACAGCACCAGACAACAAAACCCACACCTAGAATCTGTTGATGAGCGTGGCACGTTCATGAATGATCTCAGCCAGATCTTCTGCATAACCTGCTGCAGCATCTCCACCAGCACCTGCTGCTCCTCTTGCAGCTTCCTTCCTTAAGCCTCATGAGCCAACCTCTGCTAGCTTCAGACTTTTCTGCAGCCTCCTCACCTCTCTCAGCCTTCACAGAATGGAAGAGTTAAGGCCTTGCTCTGGATTAGGCTTTGGCTTAAGGGAATATTGTGGCTGGTTTGATCTCCTACCCAGACCACTAGAACTGTCTACGTATCGGCAATAAGGCTGTTTCACTTCCTGTCACTCGTGTGTTCACTGGAGCAGCACTTGATTTCCTTCGAGAGCTTTCCCTTTGCTTCACAACCTGGCTGACTGGCACAAGAGGCTGAGCTCTCGGCCCCTCCTGGCTGTTGACATGCCTTCCTCACTAAGCCTGGTCATTTCTAGCTTTTGATTTAAAGTGAGAGACATTAGAATCTTCCTTTCACTTGAAAATTAAGAGACCATTGTAGCATTATTAATTAGCCTGATTTCAATATTGTTGTGTCACAGGGAACAGGGGGGCTGAAGAGAGGAAGAGAGATGGGGGAACTACGGTCAGTAGAGCAGTTACAACACACAGAACATTTAGTGATCCTGTCTGCTGTCTTATGTGGGCTTGGTGTGTGGTGCCCCAAAAGGGCTGCAATGGTGACACCAAAGAGCTCTGAGCACAGATCACATGACAAACACAACAGTTAACGACGTCTGAAATACCAAATGACCAACGTGACAAAGGGACTTGAAGTGAGCGACAGACGTGCTCCACGCAGGGTTGTTACAAACCTTTAATTTGCGAAAAGTGCCATACCTGCAAAGTGCAATAAAATGAGGTGTGCCTGTATTTGGAAAGGCTCTCAACCCCCTAGCTGTTCTTGAGGGGAAACCTCTGGAATGAAGAGTTTTGTGCACTTTAGTCAGAGTCTTCCAGAACATCTTCAGGATTCCAGAGAGAGTTGCAAAAAAACTAAAAATATGAGTAAGATCTGGGGGTAGAGGTGAGTTTATTTTGCAAGACATAAGAATTTCTTTTTCTTTTCTTCATTAGTTCTTGCTTTCCCCAAAGGGTCCTGGAGAAAAGGGTGAGGGGCTACCTGTTCGGTGACCAGTGAGGTGGGGGGCTGCCTGGAATAAGGTGGGACTCAGACAGTCTAAGGGTACAGCCAGGATCACCGCGAGGTCCGTTTGGCAGGGGGCCGGTGCTGAGTTACGGTCACAGAGGGGCAGGCTGGTGAGCATGCACTGTGTGCTGGACCACGTAAGGTAGAGCGGCTGGGTAGGCTGCTCAAGACGAAATGTGGGTGCTTCACACAAGACCCAGCACATGTGTGGGGATGTGGCTGAAGGAGCTGCTGTCTGGCCACCAGCCTTCTCCCCTCAGGCCAGCTGGAAGAGGCGGAGCTGCCGCTCTGGGGCACCCGCATCGTTATTCCCGACGGTCAGAGCAGCTGTAAGGGCCGGAGGCACAGGCTGCCCGTGTTGGGCCAGGTGCAGCTCTACACAGAACACTGGCATGGGGTTGGGGACTTTGGGAAGCCCCGTGCAGGTGCGTGAGTTGGTGTGCTAGTGCAGAGAGCAGGGGTAGAGATGTACTGGGACAAAAGAGGTTTTTTACTTGACATGTCCTTTTCTGGAGAGCCTGTCTGAGCAGCATGTGACAGTTCTCGGTGGGGGCCCACGTGGAGCAAGGGCTAAGGACAGAAGGTGTGCAGTGGGCCCTGCCATCCACCAGAAGCCTGGCTTTAATGGCAGGGCTCAGTGGGCCACATGGTGCTGTTGGGGGCAGTTCAGAGTGAGAGGTGGGGGGCGTTTCTTGTAAGTGGCCAATACTGGGACAAGATTTAGGTGCTCCGCAGGACCAAACGAAAACCAACTCTCAGGGCTGGGAGCCTGCCCCCCAGCTCTCGCCTCGGAACTGGTCCATTAAGCAGGCTCAGCCCCTGCCCAGGACTGTTCTGGAAGCCCGGCAGGGCCGTGCTGCTCCACCTCCCGGCCGCCAGGACTCGTCAGCAGGACAGCCGCACTGCCCTGCACACAGGCGGGTCTTGAGGCCCACGTCCCTGGAAGAACAGGGGACTTTGCCTGGAAGTGGCAGCGACTCCCTACGGCTCCCAGCCTGGGATCTCCCTCTGAGGGCAGCGGGTGCCAGGAGAGGCCCGTGCGCCACATTAAACAGATAAAGGAAAAACTGTATGATTATCTAGAATGATAAATTTTGTTATGTCTATTTTACCACAATAAAAGAAAAGGAACGACTCCTGCTAAACTGCTTCCCAAAGTGGTTGTAGCATTTTGCACACTTAGCAATGGTGAATGAATTCCAGCGCTCCACACCTTCACAAATAGTCGGTGGTGCCAGCCTTTAAATTTTAGCCATCCTAATGGGTGTGCAGTGGCTTTAATTTTGCATTTCCCTGACGACTAGTAATGTTCAGCATGTTTTCATATGCTTATTTGTTGTTCGTATATCTTCTTTCATGAAGTGTCTGTTTAATTAGGTGGTTTGCTTTTTTATTGAGCTATAGTTTTTTATGCATCCTGAATACAGTCCTTTGTCAGATTTGATTTGTAGATATTTTCTTCCAGTGTGACTTGCCTATTCATCTTCTTAGCTGTGTTTAGATGGGTATAATTTCTGACTTTTGATTGTCTCATTTATAAAATTTTATTTTTGTGCTTATTGCCTTCTGTACTAAGAAATATCTGTCCACTTCCAGGTAACCAACAGTATTCTCCTATGCTGTTCTCTAAAAGTTTTATGGTTCTAGGTTTTGTATTTAGGCCTATGATCCACTGTGAATTGATAGTTTCTGCTGTGGAAGTAGAAGCTGTGGCTCATTTGTTGGAGAGAGATATCTAGATATGCCAACACCACTGCTGAAGAGTTTTCCTTCCTCACTGATGGTGTAAACTGATTGAGGCCTGTTTCTGGGATTTCTTTCCATCAATGTATCAGTTAACTTTATGCCAGTACCACACCAACTTGCCTATTCGAAGTTATGGAGCCAAACAATGTAAATCTTCCAACTTTTTCTTCTCCAAGTTTGCTTTGCTCTTTCAAGGTCCTTCACATTTCCATATAAATTTTAGAACCAGTGTATCAATTTCTATCCCCCGAAAAAACAGTGCTGGCGTTTCTATTGGGATTGCATTGAATATAACATCAATTTGAAGAGAACTGTACCTTAACAGCACTGAGCCTTCCAATCTGTGGGCCCACCTCTCCTTTAAGTGTAATTTCTCAGCCATGTTTTATGATTTTCAGTGTAAAGGACTGGCCTTTTTAAAAATTCATTCCTAAGTAATTTTTGTTTTTTATTGCTATTCTGAAAGGGATTGGGTTTTTAGTTTCATGCTCCAATTGTTTGTGGCCAGCACATAAAATGCAACTGGCTTCACGTAGTGAGCTTGTGTCCTGTGACCTCACTGAACCAGACCCACGCATCACTGCTAGTCATTGCTTTGTATTCTCCTTAGTTTTCAACATTAAAAATCACGTCATCTGCAGACAGAAACAAATGTCTGTCTTACTTTCTGTTCCTTGTACCTCCTCCCCGGCCTTACTTAGTGGCCATTAGGGCTGCCGGGACAATGCTGACCAGAAGCAGTGGGAACAGGTACAGCCCTGCCTTGTTTCTAGTCTGAAGGAGGATGTAGCCTCTATTTCACCATTAATATAGTATTAGCTGCCAGTTTTTGTAGATGCCCTTTTAAAAGAGAGTTCTCTTCTATTCCTAGTTTTTTAAGAGTTTTTGTGATGAATGGATGCTAAATCTTGTCAAATGTTTTTTCTGCATCTACTGAAATAATCATTTGGGTTTTCTCCTTTAATTAGTATAGTGAATTATAATTGATTTTTCTGATATTAAACCAACCTTGCATTCTTGGGAAAAACTATTTGGCAATGATAAATTATCATCTTTATAGACTGTTCAGTGAAGTATTTACTATGTTCGTGAGGATAATGGACTGTGATTTTCTCCTGTATTGTCTTTGTCAGGTTTAGATATCAGGATAATATGGCTTCATAAAATGAGTTGGAAAAGTATTCCCACCTCCTTTATTTTCTGACACAATTTATGAATCTGGCATTATTTATTCCATAAATATTTGATAGAATTCATCAGTGAAACAATTTGGGGCTGGAGTTTCCTGTGTAGGAAAATTTCAATAAAATTTTTTGATAAAGAATATCTTTAATATGGGGTTTCTTGTCTTGTTGGGCAAATTGTACTTTTCAAGGAATTTATTTAGCAGTGAAGATGGTAATATAAAGTTCACAATTTAAAAATTATCCTTTTAATACCTGCAAGATTTATTGTGACAATACCTCTGTTTTCTATTTCCTTATATTTTGCTTTTACATTGACTATTTCTTTCCTACTTGTCTTTTTCTAGTTTCTTAAGGTAAAATCTAAGTCATTAACTTTAAGGCTTTTTCTCTAATAAATTAAGGTTATAAAAATCTCTCTAATTACTTGCAGTTGCATCCCACAATTTTGATATGTCATCACTTAATTCTAAATAACCCATGGGTCAGATAATGAGAAATTAGAATATTTAGAAGTGTGTTATCAGATACCTTATTGTTACTGAAGTACACTGTGGCATAGAATATATCATGTCTGATTTCTGTTCCCCAGCATCTGATTCATGCTAGTGAACATGTGTCCTTAATGTGTATATTCTGCAGACTTGGCGTGTAATGTTTTGTAAATATTAACTAGGATAAAGTGATTGGTAGTGTTGCTTGGATTATCCTATGCATTTTCTGATATTTTAATCTGATTGCTCTATCAATTGCTGAAGGAGGGTGTTAAGAGTCTCAAGTGTAATTACAGAATTGTCTACTTCTCTCTTTGCATCTGTTAATTTATTTTGAAGTTCTTTTATTACATGAATATACATTTATGGTTATGTCTTGCTATGGAACTGACCCTTTTATCATTAATATAGCCATTCCAGTGTTCTTGTATTTACAATTTGCTTAGTTTATCAGGTAGTTGGTATTGTTTCTTTAAAAATACATTCTGTTGATCTCTTTTAATTGGAGTGTTTGGTCCACTGACATTTAATGTAGGTATTGATATTAAACTTAGAACTACCATTTTACCTTTTTTTCTGTTCCTATTTTTGTTCTTCTGTTTCTCCTTTCCTGCTGCCTTTGTATAATTTATTTAGCATTCCATTATAACACATCTATACATCCTTTACTTCTCAGTACTGAGCAAATACTGTGACACTTCATGTAAAATGTAAGAACCCCGGATTCATGTAAGTACATTTGCTTCCCTTATAGTCATCATAGACTCACAGCTACGTATATTACATACCCTACCATGCAATGTTACCACTTTTGCTTAAAACAGTCCTATGTATTTAGAGAAATTAAGAAAAAATCTTTTATAGTTACCCAGATACTTGCCATTTTTAAAGTGTTTTTTTCTTTTATTGGGATATAATTGACTCATTATATTGTGTATCTGAAACTAATAGTGTGGTATGTCAACAGCTGTATATATTGCAAAATGATCACAAGTCTATTTAATATCAACCACCATACATACCATAAGAAAAAAAATTTCTGTAGCTAAGAACTTTTCATCTCTAAGCAACTTTCAAATATGCAAGACAGTATTTTTAACTACAGTTGCCAAGCTGTACATCACATAACTGGAAGTCTGAACTCCCTCACTCCCAACCCTCAAGCTACTGATCTGTTCTATAAGCTAATGTCACAAACGGCAAGAGCTCATTCTTCTTTATGGCTGAATAATATTCTGTTGTGTGTATATGCCATATTCTCTTTGGACACTTAGGTCGCTTCCACATTGTGGCTACTATAAATAATGCTGCAGTGTACATCAGGTGGGTGCCTAAATCTTTGTTGGTTAGCATTTTCTTCAGATAAATACCCAGCAGTGAAATTGCTGGCTTGTAAGGTAGCTCCATTTTTAATTTTTTGAGGAGCCACCATGCTGTTTTCCACAGTGGCTGCACCCACTGACACCCACCAGCAGTGGAGGAGGGCTCCCTTTTCTCCACATCCTCACCAACAGTTACTATCTTTTTGGTAACAGCCATTCTAACAGGTGTGAGGTGAGCGCTCATTTTGGTTTTACCATTTTCTGGTGCTTTCCCTTCCTGTTTAGTATCACTTCCTTTCAGCCTTAAGAACTTCCTTTAGCCTTTCTTGCACTGCAGGCTTACTGGTGGTGAATTCTGTTAGCTTTTCCTTATCTGACAGTATGTTTGTTTTGCCTTCATTCCAGAAGGATATTTTCACTGGCCAGAGAATTCTGGTTGACAGTTTTCTCCTAACAGCCCTTTAAAAATGTTCTAGTGTCTTCTGGCCTTCAGAGTTTCAGATGTGAAGTCAGAGGAGATGGAAATCCTTGTTCTAAGTGATGTCATTTTTCTATCTTTGGCTTATAGCAACTTGACTATGGCATGCATTAGGATTTGCTGGGTTTCTTGAACCTGTCTCTTTCACTAAATTTGGAAAAATCTTAGCCATTATATTTTCTAATTTTTGTTTTCTTCCCAGGAGAATTTTTCTACCTACAGAAAATATGAAGGGCAGGAAACAGTGTAATAACACCTTTAAAGTGCTAGTAGGAGAAAATCATCATCCCAGGATTCCATATCCAGTGAAAATAACCTACAAGAATGGAAGCAAAATAAACACATTTTCAGATGAGGGAAAACTAACAGAATTCATTACCCGTAAGCCTATAATACAAGAAATTTTCTTCAAGGAGAGACTTCATTTAGAACTCTACTTCAGGGTTTTAAGTCCATTACCTCTTATGGTGTTTTCTTCCCTCTTTAAGGAACTAAAAGGCTGCATCTTACCTGAGAGAAATATTCTTCTGAGATGCGTGCAGCCCATTCAATGCACTGCTCCAGGGGCCGGCAGGGGTTGGACACGTCAGCACACTTAATCAGCATTCGTTTAATCAGAGTCCTATTCTCTGGAGTCCTGAGCATAGTGTTTATGGCTTCCTGATCTTTACCAGTTTCCTAAAACATTAATGGAATTCAAAGCAATCAAAATGGGTCCTCTGGTACCAAGCCCTGTCTTACTGGTGTGGTCTCACTGTAAGCAAAATAAGGCACTGTCCGGAACCTACAAGTCAAGGGTCTCACAAAAGGGGCACTGAGCTCGGCCCCTTGCTTTATAAAGGGAAAAGCGGGTGGCACTAGAGATCGGCGCATCTGCCCTTCCCCATCTTCTTTTCTCACTCTAAATATTTCTCAGTCATCTTTTCTTTCTGTTCTACTTATCTCTATCATTCTCCCTTGGTAAGAACTTGAAGACTGGCTTTAGTTACTAAAAATGTGATCTGAAAAAACAGGATTTCTTTGCACTCACAAAAAATATCTTGTGGTCCACCAGCTCCCTGCTTCTCACAACCCAGCCCCCTATGATGGGTGTGATATTTGGAATTAGTTGTCAGTGTACAAAGGACTTAACAGTCATTCTCTTGTGATCTGTACTCACAAGATTTTGTGGTAGGCATGAAAAGCAGCATTATTACAATTACATTGTACAGATTGAGGACACTGGGACTCAGAGACACTCATCCAAAGCCACCCAGCTAAGTCAGAATAAGAACTTAAACACTACCTTTCGTTCTGGGCTCTGATCAATCATAACACCACATGCTCTCTGATTCACAAGGATATGGATTTTCAGTCCATGGTGTAATGGACCCTCTGCAGCAGATTTGGGTTGGAAGAGGGAGTACTGGGGCAAAGAGTGCTGTCAGAGATGACAGCAAGTAAGTCTCCTAATTCTGACTCGGCACCCATCAAGCAAGTGTCCAAAGGAGCCAGTCACATGACTTCAACGAGTCTTCACAGTCATCTGATAAAGCCTGACGGCCTCCTCAGTGGGACAGACCTGCCCTCAAGAGGCGCAGCGCTTCCTGAGCCTCGGCTGCCTTAGCAGTACCTGCACCAGGCCGCCCACTGCCCACCAGCTTTATGCTGACTCTTCTCTCTTAGGCTGTGTTAATATTTTCAGTGTGACTACAATTCAGTACTGACAGTTGAAAACTATTTTCTTCCATGTAATTTTCCTGCTTTGCCCCACTGGATACTGATTTGGTCTCTCAGAAGTAACCCCAATACTGACCACAGAGATGAGAAATGTGACTTTCAAGGGACCTGCCAGACTAGGTGGGAGAAACAAAGTCTGTGAGGCATGTTGTTTCTTAATGTGGCATGGGGTCAGCCGGGAGCAGTGGTCCAGGTGACAAGGAGCCCTGTCCAGGATGGTGGGGGCCAGTGAAAGAGGCGGGTGTGGGGGCCTCTGCATCAGAAACCCTTGAAAAAGGAGTGAAATCAGGGGCAAGCTGAAAAAACCGGGAGAACAGGAAGGGTGAAGGATTCTCAACAGGTTTCAGACCAGGTTAAACAGGAACAAGCATGAAGAGCTAACAAGCCAGGGAGAGGGAAACAAATGAGCTGCAGAAGTAAAATAGAGTTAGAATTCAAGGCATTGTGACCCTGGCCCAATAGGCAAGTCATCCTTGTGCCTGGGAGAGACCCTCAGGATGGCGAAGGAGCTCGTGCCAAGGTCAGTGCACGTGTGCCTCCAAGGAAGAGGGCTCATAAAAGCATACACAGTGTCGTTACCCTAGATTGCCTGTGAGGTCAGGGCCCAGGGAATATATTAAGGGCCATGCCCGTTAACCATATGCTCATTCTACACATAAGGACATGGTGGAGCAGAACTGGCATGGATATTCGTATCTGCTTCTGCAGCAGGTTTAGTTATCTTACCAGGTAGTCTGTTGTGGACTCCATACCTCAAATCCAGAAGGGGCAACAATGTCACCTTTGTGCTATAGTAATCAGAATAGTTTGGTACTGGCACAAGAACAGACCCATAGATCAGTGGAACAGAATGGAGAGCCCAGATATAAACCCACACATCTATATAGTCAATGTATCATAAAGGAGCTATGAATATACAATGGGGAAATGACAGCCTCTTCAACAACTGGTGTTGGCAAAACTTGACAGCTACATAGAATGAAACTGGATTATTGTCTAACTCAAAATGGATCAAAGACCTAAATGTAAGTCATAAAACCATAAAACCCTTACAAGAGAACACAGGCAAAAATCTCTTGAACATAAGTATGAGCAGTTTTTTACTGGACACATCTCCTCAGGCAAGGGAAGCAAAATAAAAAATGAACAAGTGGGACTATATCAAACTAAAAGCAAAGGACACCACCAGTAGAACAAAAGGGCATCCTACAGTATGGGAGAAGATATTCATAAATGACTCATCTGATAAGAGGTTAACATCCATATACATAAAGAAATCATATGCCTCAACACCCAAAAAAACAAATAACCCAAGGATCTGAACAGGCATTTCTCCAAAGAAGAAATATGAATAGCCAACAGGCACATGAAAAGATGCTCTACATTGCTAATCATCAGGGAAATGCAAATCAAAACCACAACAAGGTATCACCTCGCACCAGTGAGAATGGCCACAACCCAAAAGACAAGAAATAACAGACATTGGTGAGGATGTGGAGAAAAGGGAACCCTCCTACACTATTGGTGGGAATTAAATTAGCTCAACCATTGTGGAAAGCAGTATGGAGGTTCCTCAAAAAACTAAAAATAGAAATACCATTTGACCCGGGAATTCCACTCCTAGGAATTTACCTGGACAAAACAAGATCCCAGATTCAAAGACATATGTACCCCTGTATTTATCACAGCACTATTTACAATAGTCAAGATATGGAAGCAAACTAAGTGTCCATCAGTAATGGATAAAGAAAATGTAGTACATATATACAATGGAATATTATTCAGCCATAAAAAGAAAAGAAATCCTGCCACTTAAAACAATATGGATGTATCTAGAGGGTATTGTGAAATAAGCCAGGTGGAGAAAGACAAATACAAATGATTTCACTCGTTTGTGGAATCTAAAAACAAAGCAAAACAGAAGGAACAAAACAGTAGTAGACTCACAGATACTGAGAAGTGACTCGTGGTTACCAAGGGGTTGGGGGGGGGGTCAAGGGGCACAATGACTCACAGTCACAATATAGGTCAGTCATGGGGATGGTAGGACAGCACGGAGAAGACAGTCAATGATTCTGTAACATCTTTCTACACTGAGAGTAACCACACTAGATGGGGCAAGGATTTAATAATATGGGTAACTGCTGAACCACTGTGTTGTACATTTGAAACCAACATAATACTGTATAGCAACAATACCTCAATTAAAAAAGTCACCTTTGTGACCAAAATACAAAGTCCTTCCCCACCCCCACCCTCCTGTGACATAAAACAACAGAAGACAGTTGCTGCTGCCAAAGGATGTGGGGAGTGGCCAGTGACAGACCTCAAGGGCTCCAGCTGACCCAGGGAGAGGGGAAGGGAAGAGACAACTGTGAGAAAGGGTGCAGGAAGTCAATCTAAAGCGTGACCCTCCCTTCAGAGTTTTCATATCTATTTTTGGAGTCCTGTTTTCTCCCCAAATTGTTTGTACTACAATTTCTACTGGTTAAAAAATCATTTAAATTCATTGAGCCCTCCTTCCATGATCATGATATCCCAGCCCATGTCTCCCTTACCCCATTTTCTTCCAGGGCTGCCAAAGGCTTGTTGATGCTGTTGACAAATTTGTTGACATGCTCGAAGTGCCTTGTCATTTCTGTGGCCAAGACCATGTCGATGATGCCCTGGCGCAGCGCCCGGTAGTCATTCCTGTGTCGGCGACAAACGGGGGGCCGCTACGGATGGCTGATCCAGACAGGCGCTCCTGAGAACAGCCTGTGACCCAGGACGTGTGTCCGCTGCAGCTAAAATTCTAATGTCACTGGAAGTCAGCCGCAGGGCACATTTAAAAGTGCACGTTAAAGGTTAGTGCCTAGATCATTCACAAGGGGAACCCAAACAGACGTTAAAATTGGACGCTTATGGGCAAGACTTCACAGGTGCAACGCTCATCCTGTTGTCATCCTGCAGTGTAAGGCACAGAGTTCTTAGAATAAAGTAGGACATAAACCATTTAATTAAGAACTCAAAAGGTTCCAAGAATATGAAATGAAATCTCTATTCAACCCCCTTCTCCAGTCACCCCAACCCTCTCCCTGGAGACAACCAGGGTCATCAGGGTCTTGCGTGTTTTCCCAGAGACGGAGTTGACGGGAGGCACCTGATCATGTGAACCCACCACATACCAGGCGCCACGCTACGTACTAGGTACAGTGACGGACAGAAGACCACGACACTGTGACCTTACAGAGCTTAAGAACCAAATCAAACCTGACACAGATACTGAAAAGTATTTATGAATGTGGTAAGTGCCCTGAAGGAGTCTGGGCCTGAGGAGTTAGCGTGAGGGACCAGGGGCGACTTCCTCAAGGAAGCAACATGTGAACAGAGACAGTGACAAGATGTTTGCAGGGCACCTGGGAGCAGAGTGTTCCAGGCAGAGGTGTAAAATGACAGCTGCTCTGAGCTCAAGACGTCAGCATCACTCTTTGTTGCCGTGAAATGTCCGGACACGAAGGAGCCAAACCTTGGGAACACTGTGCTAAGTAAGTGAAAGAAGCCGGTCACAAAAGACCACATGTGGGGCCTGCTTCCACGTATGTGGCACATCCAGAGCTGGGAAGTAGGTCAGTGGTCGCCCAAGGCTGGGGGAGTGTTCTAAAATTGTGGTGAGAGCCGCCCAACTCAGACACTGAAAATACTGTACACTCTCGATGGGTGTGGGCTATGTCGTATGTGATTATATCCCAATCAAGCTGTTAAGGCCAAACGACAGAGGGACCAACAGATTTGCCTGCTCTTACCTCTCCATGTTTTTGAAGATGTTGCATTTGTCATCCCTGGTGGTCAGCTGGAAGGCCACGGCCGCGTGGTGGCTCTCCAGCACGGCAGTGTCGTTGTACAGAATGGCCAGCTCGCTTCCAGCATTGCACAGGAAGGAGTTGGTCCTCCCAGGGTGGTCCACGTCGTGAATGGTGGCGGCAATGAGGGCGGCAACCTCATCAACTGGATCTAAAGTTTGCTGGAAACAAGAGATCGTTTAAAACCTGGGACATGACATTGAAAGCGAGGACGCCTTCTGTGGGGTTTTCCTTCTGCGGTATCACTTTAAGTGTATTTAAGTTTTCTAATGAAAGCATACTGTTAAGCAAATCCAGTTTTTCTGTTTCCACCCAGAAAGTTGTTACCTTTGTGTATGTTTATTAGGAAGCATGATCCAATTCTCAGTCTCACACAAATTAAGGACTTACCAAAACAGAGGATGTCCTCGACAGACAGGAGTCCCTCCCCGACAGCCTGTCCCTAGACCATCCCAAGGAAAGGCCCTTACTCTGAGACACTGACTTAGACCAGTGTGAACAAGCATTACGGAATAAAAGAAAAATGACTTTTATGCATCACTCACATTGACTGGGAGTCAGTCTAGTTTTTTCCATCTTTTTCAAGGCTCTGAAAAAGTTTATGTAACTTGGAAAATTCCTTTAAAGGCTAAAGAACTCATTGACCATCTGGGTCAGGAACCAGAGTTTTGAAGAAATTCATTGATAGTTTAAAAACTACTTCCATGGTATTGATCTCTTTTGGCTTTCTACTTCTAGCATTAATTTAAAACTTTTTTTTTTAAGAAATCATCTATTTAAAGACTTTTGAATTAGTACAGAAGTATATGGTAGGTCCTTCTATCATTTTCCAAATACAAATGTGTATATTTGCGTTTTCTGTATTTGTTTCTAGTTTGACTAGAACTTTAATTTTCTTGGTTATTTCAAAAAACAATTTTGGATTATCATGTTCTTCTCATGCTATAGGTTTCCCATTTTGTTTTCTATTATCAATATATTCTCATTTGTAATGGCTGACATTTTTTATTTAACCTTCAGTTATTAAATTCTAGTTTTGGTTAGAAAAATACTGTGAAAATTTGAAGTTTATCAAGACACTGTTCACTATTATCAGATTAGTTTTGTACTCTCTGGACACTTAAAAAGAAGGTATATATCTAATCAATCAGTCTTGTAAATTTATTTAAATTGAAATTCAGTAGTTTCAACTTCCAGTGGGTAAACTGTATGAGGTGAATTGAATCTCAAATGCAGTTAACAACTGTTTTAAGTTGGCTTTTGACTATACAACAAAAAGATCCGCACTGACCCAGACATCCCTCCCCTGCCATTTGTCTTCAAGCTTTGGACTCCTATTCTACCAACTTAAAAGCAAGTAAACAAAAACTAGAGGGAGCAGGGAAAGGGCGACTGAGCGCCCCAGCTGTGAGGTCTGACCGTCAGCGTGAGGAAGCCCCTGGTGCTCGATGTGCCCACATGCTAGTGACCACTCCATCACACTGTCCTCTACACACCAGTCTGTTTTCTTAGATACAGAACCAGTGGTCTGACTCTTCTGCTCTCAAGTACTTCTAATAGTGAAATGGCTGTGCTGCGGGGCTCCCCTGGACCCTCTTTGCCATTTTTATGATGGATGTTGGAATTAATAACACAAATACTTTGGCACATCAGTGCAAGTCTAGTTGCTGCTTCAAAAATGTCCTTAATGAAATAATTTATAACATGAAAAGCCTTCTTAGGAAGCTTGATTGGGAAGTAGGCAACATTCCATGAATGGGGCCTTGCTTCTGGAAAGCTCTCCTGTGGCCTGTCCCCACCCCCTTTCTCCTGCCGCCTCAAAGCTGGAGCTAAAGCTGCTCACCAGCTCCAACTGAGCCTGTTCGGAAGGGCCGCCAGGAAGCGCCCCCAGCCCCAGGGAGCTGAGTGAATGCATGGTCCTCACCCTGACCCCACTGCATCGACCCAACTGAGCAGGCCGCCCCGGTGTCCAAATGGAGTGGATGGGCCGGGAAGCAGGCATTCCGGCTCTAGAAGAGCAGTCGCGTGCCCGGGTGTGGGGACACGGAGCAGAGCACCCAGGCCAGGCCGCCCCAGGGCGCTTGCCCTTCAGCATACGGCATAAACACAGCTCACCTTTATCCTCTCTTTGCACAGAAAATATGCAGTAGCGTGAAGCACATCAGCAGCATGTGTGGAGTTGTGGTAGGCGTTAGAAGAGTGGTACTTGGCTTCGATGATTTGCAACCATGATTTCAGTGTTGTCTCAGAGCAGTTTAAGAATTCACAGATTCCAAAGCGAGCAGACATTCTGAGGCCAAGGTAGATCAAAGGCCTACAGAGAAACAGCCACGGCATTAACACGACACAGAGACAGGCGAAGTGTTTGGAGCCCTGAAGAACTTACAGTCCAACCCGCAAACCCGAGCCGGCCCCAAGTGAGCAGGGCAGTGAAGAGGGGCTCGCCCAGGAGGTGCTGGCCTCCCAGCCCTGCTCCGGGGCCAAGCCAGCAGCTCTTATTTGGTGCCCCCCACTGGCCGGGCCGAGGTCTGCTCGCCTTCCCCTTCTTGATTCAGACTCCGTGTCGCCCCAGGTTGTACTTGCACCACCTCGAGCCCTGTCCTCTCCTTTGGGCTCGCTGGCCCTCTATCATTGGCCAGATGTCCTGCCTAGAATAAAACAGTTCTGATGACAGCATGTGAGCCAGACACTGTCACAGGTCACGTAATGGTCTCCACAGTCTGGAGGTGGGGCCCCAGCATGAGGAGGTTTCCTGAGTGGGTGAAGAGCTGGCCACCAAGTTGGGCTTTTCCTTGAGAAGCCACCTCGACCCAGCTTCTTGCCCTTTGCTCGGAAGGCCAAGAAATGTGGCTCAGCTGAGGCAGCATCAGAGGTGACCAGGTTCACGGGACGTGAGCTGATCAGCCTTGGCCCAATTCAGGTGGATGCAAAGTCACTAGCATGCAGGCCAGGTGCTCAGGGCCACGTCTGCCGTGGGAGTGTCCTTACCCATGGGGGGCACACGGAAGCCCAGTGCAGCAGGCCGACTCCTGGTGAGCATGAGCAAAGGGGGGGAGCCATCCTGGGGGCCATTCACCCAACTGGCGTAAGACCTGGTAGTCATACATGGCCCAGCAGGGCATGCCTCTCCTGTGACCGCCTCCTGGCCACCAGGTCCAGGGCCTTGCCAGCCCACAGACAGCCCTGGCGGCGCCAGCTCTGTGCACACTCCTTTCCTGTGCACCAAGCCGACCACAGCCCTTTGGTTAAGGGTTCTTTCTCAGCAGGGTACAAAACCGAAGGTAAAATCCCACTCCCACTCTGATCACACCCACGTCAGGATGACTGGAGCTTTGCGTGCTCCATGCCTGTCACTAGTCAGATCTGGGACAGCTTTTATCAAGTGTGTGTGTGTTTTTCTAACTTTTAGTTCTAGACTCTGAGTGGGGCTCTCTGCTGCTATCTTAACATACCTACAGGAATAATAAGTATCTGTACTTAACAGAAAAAAAAGCTGCTATGTAAAGGGGTGAAGTCACTTGCCCAATATCATGCCTCCGATATCTCTGTAGGAGCTGTGGCCAGTAGCCTCGGCCCCTGGCTTCTCTCCGGTCCCCTCGCTGAGGCCTAGGCCCTGGTGGCTTAGGGGCCAGCAGCTACCCTACTGCTCCCCTGAGCTTTCCTCCCTGCCCAGCGACTGGCTGGCTGCAGAATCCACACTTGGGTGGCTCTCTCCACCCAGGCCCTTGAAACTGGGCTCAGTACTGAGCTCCACGGGGACTTACCTTTTATGAGTGGCAGCCTCCAGTTCAAAAATATCAAAGCCCCAGTATTCCTCGTCTTCCATGGCCCGGGCGACCCGCGGAGGGACGTCGGGAAGGGGGATGGGGGTGAGTACACCGCTTGACACCTGCTGAAGGTCTGCAGGGCGATGGACATTGGAGAACAGAGTGAGCAGGCTTCCCAGCAGGCGCTGCTCCTTAGGGGGCAGCACTGCTTAGGCAGCCAGGAGCTTGGCCTCTGGGTTTTATGACACAGCAAGAAACTTCTTACTGAGAAAAACCATCTGAAAAATTGTATCTCACAAATTCATTTTCAGCACTTAAGCTCGACTGTAACAAAAGTGATCCAAAAAATTAAAAAGGGGAAACTTACTTTTTGTTGAAAGAACATATTCATTCCCAGATAATCGTCGTAAACCATCCTGATAAAAATCAAGGGAACAAGAAAAAGGAGTCACAACTCTCCTTGAAAACCCCAAGAGTGTCAGTCCCGGAGGCCACCCCCCCCCGGCCCCCAGGGCTCCCGTGGTCATCGCTGTGGTCAGCCACTGGACTCAGTCCCGTACCCGGGAGTGCCCAGCCTACCAGGCCCCAAAGTCCCTGCCGGCACTCAGGACACCTTGTTTCTTGGGGCCAACTACCCTCAACCCTTTCCTACCACTTTCTTGCCATCCCCCTCCCCATAATGGACACCAGGCTTCCTCTAGAAGGCCAGATCCTTCCTTGCCCTCTGAGCACCCCCGCTCGGCCCAGCTGACTGGGGTGAGAGCCGCTCTCCCTGCCTCACCTCTCCTCTCCCCTCACCCCCAGGACAAGGCCATCCCCTATCTCTCATCATTATCGCCTCTTGCCTGCAGGCTGGAAGAGCCCATGTCTCACACAGGCGAGACCGCAGGGAACAGCTCTTCCCTGGAAACCACTCTACCCTTCAGAGACTGGCTAAAACTTATTTTCAAGAGATAAAGTGACTTCATAAAGCAGGAATTGGGAGGTGACAGTGATGGATGGCTCCACTTTTCACAAAATTGTTCTTCCCTTGTGAGACCCTATACAAGACAGGCTGCAGAGGCACCAGGACCCCTCAGGCCCACGGGACAAAGCGCCTTTCCTTCCCATGAAGCCACCGAATCTGTAAAGGATCCTCAGAGGGCAACCGCCCCACCCCTGGTGTCTCTTTAAATATACACCGCCTTCCTGTTTTGCGATTTGGTATGGAAGATGTCAGGGGTTTTTTCTGCCCAGCTTTCCAAATCACTAAAGTAATTATGTTTCACTTAAATAAACTACCCATAGAAGCCCTGAACAAAAACGGGGAACCGGCTCAGCAGAATGTCCAGCATATGCTCCTCCCCTCTCCACTCCGGGCCGAGGCCCAGGGGTGGTGGGCTGTAGGCAGAGGATGGCTCTGGCCAAGAGCAGCCAAGCCCGGGCTTTGACTGAACCCCACACACAAAGGGCGCTTTGTACACCAGCCCATAAACACGGGACCTCTGAGTGCAACAACAGGCAGAGCAGGCTCCAGCCAGCAGCCGCGTCAGACACACGCACCGACATCAAGCCCTCGACGAGGGCGCTGGCGTGCGGGTCGTCGTCCTTAGCGCCCAACTGTGGCGAGTATAATTCAGTGGTTCTTAGGATTTCCAGCACGCGGTCTAAGGCTTCTATCACAGGCATGGGGCTGCTCTCCTGGGCAGCGCTGATGATACTGATTACCTGCCACGTGGAAAGAAAAGACTTGAGTTTCATAAACTTAAAAACAACGGGAAAGCCATCCAGAGTCAGGCTGGCCCCGGGCTCAGCGCTCACCAGGACACATCGTCTCTCTTCGGAGAGGCAGCTCCCCACAATGAGAGACTATTATTGTGCTGGTGCCGTTTCTTCTCATTGGAAATAATTAACTGGAAGAACAGGGACTTCGTGCTCAGTGCAGACCGACCGCAAGCTGCCTCACCTTGGTGATGGGCGCCTCAATCGTCATGGAATGTATCCGGGCCATGGAAGAGTGTCGTCTCTGGCTGGCAACTGTGGCGAGATCACATGATGCAAACATCAGGATTTGCACAGCCTCGCACCCCCGCCTCATCAGCCCAGGGCCCTGCGGCCTCCTTCCGCACCCCGACCCCGGCAGCAGTGCGTCCAGCCCCAGAACCCGCTGCTGGGGTTCCTTCAGTCCTAGGCACCAGGAGGCACGCGCCTTGTGGACGGAGCTTCTGACATCACAGGCCAGAGAGCAGGAAACAACCAAGCAAGTCAAGGCCAAACAGTCAGCATCTTTCTGTGTTTCTAACAATAAGGCTTTACGGTTATGCAGCTTGCCTCTCTCCAGGAGTAAAGCTGTTCTGGGAGACAATGCCACACAGGCTCTCTGTTTCATGTATGGCAGGAGTGATAAATACAACTTGCCATTATTTGCAACACATGAATTTCTGGCTCAGCCTTTCCTAAGTGTTACGCTGAGCCTGGCTGACAGGTAAATCCTTACCTGGGCAGGCGGCAAAGCTCAGGCTCTAACGTTTGTTAAGTTTTGGTTGCTCCTGCCTAGACATGGTTCCTCTGGGGTGGCAGGCGGGCCGGGCAGTGTAGGGTACAGGCAGATGCTCACGGGGTCCTGTGGGTCTCCCTGAAAGCCCCACTGCAGCCAAGTGCTGTTTGTTTACCGTGGGCCTTACAGAACACACACTGGGTCAGCCTCATTTTACCAAACTGAGGCCCAAGATCAATCCGCTCAGTGGCTCTCAAATGTCAAGGATTAAAAAAAACTCCTTAACTCTAATTTGGTGACCAGTATATGGCTGCCAACTTCCCATTTTATCCAACAGTCGTTAAACCAGTATTTTGTCACTTTATATAAAAAAGGACTTGCTCTCACCTAAAAATATAATGAAAGTGACATGTTTGCAAAAACCAAACAGTAAATGCAATAAGGTAGGTGAAGGGGATAAAGAAGTACAAACTAACAATTATAAAATATGTAAGTCACAGGGTTGAAAAAGTACAGCATAGGGATTATAGTCAACAATATTGTAATAACCTGGCATGGTGACAGATGGTTGTATTTTTTAAGGTGAGCATTATATAATGTATATAACTGTCGAATCACTGTCTTGTACACCAGAAACTAATACTGTCAACTATACTTCAATAAAAAATTTTTTAAGAGAGGGTATGAAGACTGTCCTGACTGTGTACACAGGAGCCCAGCAGACTCTCAACAGCACACACCCAGCGAGTGGGTTCATCAAGGCCACTGGGCACAAAGTCAACACACAAAAGTCAACTGTACCTCTATATACTAGCAACAGACAGCTGGAACTTGAAATTAAAAAACACCATTATGAGAGCATCAAAAGCCATCAATATTTAGGAATAAATCTAATGAAAGACGTGCAATATTTACACACTGAAAATATAAAACATTGATGAGAGAAAATAAAGACCTAGAGACACAGAGCATATCATGGTTTAAAAGACTTAGTATTATTGAGAATTCAACTTTCCCTAAATTGATTTATAGATTCCACACTCTCCCAGATAAAATCCCAGAGGCTTTGTGTGTGTGTGTGTGTGTGTGTGTGTGTGTGTGTGTGTGTAAATTAACATGCTGATTCTAAATGTTGTATGGAAATGCAAAGGACCTACAATAGATAAGATGATCTTGAAGAACCATAGGCTGTGATGATCAGCGGTGGCGCTGGTGCAAGCATTACACGGACAGAACAGTGAAGGCCAAGAGTCCAGAAACAGACCGTATATTTGTAGTGACCTGATTTGCAACAATGGTGCTAATGCAAAAGATGGCTTTTTTCAATAATAGCCGTGGGCCAACTGGGTTTCCATGTAGGGGGAAACCCCTCCTTGATCCCTACCCTCACCAAACATAAAAACTAATTTGGAATGGACCACAGACCTAAAGTGAAAGATAAAATAATAAAGCTGCTGGAAGAAAACGGGAGAATACCTTTAAGGCCTTGGAATACAGATTTCTTAAACAGGACACAAAAAAGCACTGCTATAATAGAAAACACTGATAAAATGAACTTCAATAAAATTAAGAACCTCTGTTCATTAGAAGACCATTCAAAGAGTAAAAAGGTAAATCACAGACTAAGAAAATATACTTGCGACACTTGAGTATATAAAGGTAATCTCCATAAACCAACAAAATAAAGAAAAACCACCCAATTACATGTAAATGGGCAAAATATCTGAATTGCACTTCACAAAGGATGATATCCAAATGGCTAACAAAGGAGTGCTCAATCTCATTAGTCATCAGGAAAATTAAAATTAAAACCACACCCACCAGAATGGCTAAAATGTAAAACAAGGTAGAACCAAGAGTCAGAGATCCAGAACAGTGGGACTCTCACAGGGGGTGTTGGGGGGTGACATGGTGCCATCACCCCCTGGACACCTGCATGCAGCTGCCTGAGGGTCCAGCAGTCCATTCGCAGGACAGATACACGTGTCCATAAAAATAGACTTGCATGAAAACTTGCACATCAGCCTTATTCTTAACAGCCCCAAAGTGGGAAGATGAACACAGATGCCCATCTACAAGGAGAATGGACAGATCACGGCATATTCACACCATGGAGGACCACTGAGCAGTAAAACAATGAGCTACTGCTCCACCTAACAACACAGATGAATCTCAAAAACACTAAAATACATGAAAGCCAGACACAATGTGCATCCTTATGATTCCATTTCTCTGAAACACAAGGAGAGGCCAAATTAGTTATGGTGCCAGAAACCATTGTTTGCCTCCAGGCAGTAAAAGGTGTGTGTATGTGTGTCTAATTTCTATATCTATTTTGGGTGGTGGTAACACTGAGTATGTAGAATTGTCAAAACTCATTAAACACTTAATATTTGAGTTATTATATGTAAATTATAACTCAATTAAAAAGAAGAGTGATTAAAAACCAAAACATTAAAAGTAAAATGTTTAACTCTTGAACATGCAGAAACACAGTCATTCAAAGGATGCACGGACATCAGAGTGTAGCAGGCCCAGGGACCTTGCTCCGCTCTGCCTGAGAACCGCAAAGGATCCTGGGGGAGCAGTGATGGCCACTGGGAAGACGTCCGTGGGATCCACCACCATCCTGCCAGGCACCACACACTCACTGAATCCTCACATGATCCTCTGTGGACGGCGTGATTATCCCCATTTTATGACAAAGAAATGGGAGCACAGACGTCTATCCCCAAGGCTGCACAGAGAGTACATGAAACTGGGATGTGAATCAAGGTCACTCGGGGGCTAAGCCCCATGCTCTCCCAGGTGCCACCACCCTGCTGGCGCTATCCCACCCAGCCCTCGTCGCAGGGCTGGGGCCCGGACCGTCTTCCCAGCACAAGGGGCACAGCACACTTTCACTCCTCGCAACAAACTTGAGAGGGAGGCGGGAGCAGCCACTGGCTCCCCTGTGTAACCTGAGTTGCACTGCCCTGGAAGGTTCTGGCTTTTTATTTAATAACAACCAATTCCATATGCTTCCCAGTACAGCTCTGGGTCAGAGAGAGTACACAGCTAGCAGTTAATATTTGTCTCCACACTATCCATAAATAATTTTCATTATATTTTTTAAACTACTAGATCATTCAGGCCCCATATCTATATAATCTTAGAAAATTATATTCCAATTAGGAGTAAATAATATTTGCTTAGTAAGTCTTTCACATCCCAAAATGCAGCCCACCCCCCCATCAAGAGACGCTTCCACGGCAAACCACGACCCAGGATGGAATATATTGTTAAGAATTTCAAGTGCATCACTCACACGGTTACAGCAGATAAACTCACATCTGCTGCAGTGGGTCAGAAAATCAGCTACAGAACAGATGGCAAAACGTGTCTTTTGACTTAGTCCCTGACTCCATCAAAAGGGTTAGAATGGAGCCGACTGGGCAGGAGTCCCGGAGGGGAGGGAAATGGACACAGGTCGCCGGAGTCCCTTCCCCTCTCCTGGACTGTGGCAGGAGGCGCCAGCCGTTCACGCGTCGGGCTGACGGTGCCACTGTCTCCTCCTCCCACCTTCACCTACCTTCACTCGCTCGAGAGGCGATAGTCCTGACGTCTAGCGAGCTCTTTCGCCTGTCTTTGTGTTTGCCTGACTGATTATCTGTGGAAACAATTAAATCATAAATCATCTCTTCACTGGATTTTAACAACATACTAGGACAATTACCAATCTAAAATATTTTAAAGTATTAGGACACCATTTAAGATGCCACAAAAACCAGTGCAGTGCACAGAGATGCAGACTAAGAAGAAGAGACCTCAAGGGGGCTGCTTTTATCAGACCATCCCTGGGGCGTGATCCCAAACACGTGCTTCAGTTTCCAGATTGTGTGAATTCAGGGTCTAAAGACAAAGTTAAAAACTAGCAGAAATGAACTCAGGAGAATTTCTTCTATTACACTTCTATATAATTGGGTAAAATGGTGGGAAATTTTTTACCCCCATCCACCCTGGCCCAAAGAAAAAAAAAATCTTCATGTATTTTTTCTACAACACAAGCTCTAAACATCCCAGGAAAGAGCGTGTCCCCTTTCGAGTGCATACAGGGAACACTGGTCTGGGGTCTCCTTCAAATCACAGTTTACCTTCTCCACTGATGACCCCCTTTGCTGTCAGCCGGCTCCTCTGGGCCCTCGGACGCCTCTCTCTCCCTGACCCCATGCCCGTCAGTGACCCGGCAGAGCTGACCATCCTTCCTGCCCGCTCCGTGCACCTGCTGGGTGTCGCCCCTGGTGCTGAGCCTTGCCAACCTGTCCCCATTTCGCAGACAAGACGACTGCGAGCTGCCTTGCTGACAAGTGAACCAGAGCTGGTGCCCTAGCTCAGGGCTTCCTCTCTGGGTGTTTTCGCCGTCTCGCCTGGGCTTCCTCACCTGGAGTCCCTGCTCACACACAGGATCCAAACACAGGCCTTCTGCCACTCTCCCCGCCATCAAGACACTTCTTTGCTATTTGCTACATTCTCTTTGCCATGGGCACTTGACAGCTCACTGATGACATCCCTGTTCCTACATCAGGACGACACAATTCAATCTTACCTCACCATGATGGTGGTACTGGAAACTCCTGGTCTGACAAGTCCACACCCCGTCTCCCTCCTGTCTCTCACTAATCCTTTCTACTGTCCTCCAAGAGGTGGTGTCCCCAGAGGGTCTGGCCTCGGCCCTTCCTCCCTACAGCTTTAGTGGACGCCTGTGTCTGTCTTACCCCAGTCCTCTCTCCTGAGCTCCAGACTCACATCTTAAGCTGCCCTGGTCCCCTCTGCTTGAATACCACTCAAGACACTGCAAATGAACTATCTTCTCCCAAATCCACTCTGTCCAGCTCACGGAACAACATCTATGTTTTTGCTTAAGTTGGAGAGAAGTCATCCATGATTCTTCCCCTCCGCCCTGCCTCCCCAGCGACTGGCCAGCTAAACCTGCAGGGCTCCCAAACATGTCTTCAACCCGCCCCCGCTCAGATGCTCGGCCACCCTCTACTGGACTGCGACAGCCTCCCTCGCGGGTCCCACGGCCCTGGCCTCTGCAGGCAGGCAGTGCTCCTTCTCAAAGAGTTGCTGACCAGGTCACGCTCCCAGTTAAAACATTTCTATGGCTCATCGTGGCTTTTCGGATCATATGAATGTGCCCGTGTGGCACCCAGAGTCCCATGGTACACAGACCCCCCCCTCTCCAGTCGTCAGGCACTGTGAGGCCCTAGTTTAGTCCCCAACCTTTATGCCTTGGTACAAACTGCTTACCTCCACTTGGGAATTTATGTCTCTCATGCTGCCTTTTTCACCTGGTTAGCTCTCAGTCCTCTTTGAAGGTGCAGGTAAGAGGTAGTACAGGTACCACAAGCTACGGGAGTGTTCCCCGGATGCCTCCACACCCCACCCCAGCCTTGCCGGTAACCACCCGCCTTACTGTCCCTCTTCCTCACCAGCTGTGAATGACACGTGGGCAGAAATCACCTCCCTTTCTCTTTCTAGGTGACCATCACCGCCTAGCGTGTCACAGCTGTTCAACAGACAAGTCTGCTTCTCCAGACACCTGCATGTTTCTGTGCACAAATGGAAGTGCCGCTAAGTATCACCCACCGACTCTGTGGCTCCCTTGCTCAAAACCCTTGAGCACCTCAGAGATAAAGAGTGACATGCTGGCAATCAGGAGTCCCAGCCTCCTGGCCACACCTGCCTGTCACCTCTCCTTTGTTCTGCACACACGTGGGCTACATCAGTACGGCCGCTCCCCGCTCATCTCGGAACAGCTGTGACAGCCGCTGCTTCTGCCTCGGACATACAACACTGAGTCCTCCCGACGCTCAGGCCTCCAAACTACACCTCCTCCTCTCAACACACGGGCCCAAGGGTGTCTCCTTCCTCTGAGCTTCATGGAGATTAATGCCCACACAGCCACCTGGTAAGGACGGGGTGGGATTTACTAATTTTCCGTCACTCATCTCCCTTGTATTCATTCAACAAACATTTACTGGACACCTACCACGTGTCAGGCCCTAAGCCAGGCCTTGGGATGTGAAGGTGCATAGGGAAGGTCCATGTCCTCAGAGGTGGTCTAGGGGGAATGAAGGCGGGGGAACTAAGAATTACGGTAATAAGTTTAAGTTCAGAAGGAGCCCCAAGAATCCCTCCTCTGGGAGAGGGCAGAGCGGGGGTGCGCTCTGCAGATGGAGCCCAGGAGGAGAAAGGCCTGTCCAGGAGAAGGAGCCACCTGCGTGGATGGAGCCGAGTGGGGCTGCAGAGAGGCAAGACGCAGCACGTGTACTGAGAACGGGGCTGTGGCAAGAGTGGAGGGGGCCAAGCGGCCTTGAATTGCTCCGTAACTTTATCTCCCTGTAGATGCTGCGGCTTCCTGCTGCCAACGGCCCTGCCGAGATCACTGCTCCGCATCGTCCCTTCAGCACCGTGTACATGATTCTTAAACAAACTCACCTGCTGGAGGCCCAGCTCTCAGGAGCTGGACTCAGGGGCACTGGGGGCATGAATGCAGAGTTTACATGTCAACCAGACCAAGAGGCCTGAAGGGGCAACGGGTACAGGTTCTGAGGCCTGGGGAGTGCCTGAAAGATCTGAGGGGGTCCATGGAAAGAAGGCTGAGCCACCTCCGTGACCAGGGCTTGGGCTCAGCACCACCCAGAGCCGCACTTCCTGGGCCACCTCTTCAATAAGATGTGAGCCTTCCACATCACCCCACCTTCGTAGTGGAGAAAAATTAGCCACCTTTGCTTGGCCTGCCAAGTGACCCAGGGAGCCCCAGCAGGCCATGAGGACAGTAACCATGTGGCGCCTCGTGCAAATAGCCTATGTCAATGCTGGGGTCTGGCATGGCGAGCGCCATTCGGGGTGTGAGGAAGCCGAGAACCTGGTGTCTTACATGGCTTGCCCAAGTGCCATTCTGAGGGGGACACAGCCGACCTTCAGGGAACCTTCCCAGACACTCACCAGGTCAAGCCGCTGTGAGTGCTTGCTCTGCACGGGCACCACCCTCTCTCGGGGTCTCCAGCCACCTCCCGACTGCCCAGTGAGCAGCCACTCGTCAGTCTCACTCCCTTTTGCTCTTTGCAGCTGCTTCCTCCTCTGAGAGCTTTCCTCCGGGTGCAGAGTAACCCTCAAAGCCCATTCAGGGGCCCACGAGGCCTGTCTCAGTGGCCCCTGTGCTGGCAACACACGGGGATGCCCGTAAAGTGTGCTGAAGCCCCCCCATACCACCTGAGCTGGAGGGCACCACGCTACTGCAAGGCCGTCCCCGACCACCTCCTAACCCCCTTCCCACCCACCCACCCACCCACCACACACAGGATGAAGCTTCTCCCAAGCGGAGACATTCACACTCCTGAGCACTCAGTTCTCCTGTCTCACTGCCGGTCATCAGAACTGGCCCAGGGCCCGAGGCTTTGCCTACCTCCATATGCCACCAGACATCTGCACTGGGATGTCCCGGCATGTTAGATGGGCTAAGTTCAAATCTAAACTTACTGCCCTTTCCCCTGCACTTAACTAATGTTACCCAGTGGCCAATCTAGAAATCTCGGCGACATTCTACTCTTTTCTATTCATCCCTCACATTGAGCTGTTTCCCAAGTCCTACTGATCACGCCCAAGAACCTCTTAAACCCAGTCTCTCTGCTTCTTGTTTCTTTTCTCCATACAATCACCACAACTATCTTCTAAGAAGTGGCTCCTTTTCACTTACCTATTGAAAGACTCATGGCCCTCCTCTGCTCAGACTGAAATCCATCCGGTCTGCCCCAGCCCCGCCCATCTCCACCCGCTGTGCATGCTGTTCCTCCCTCCAGGAATGCTCTTCCCGGCCCAACTGCCCCTTCCTTCCCTCCCAGACGCCACCCCCCCCCCCCCACCGTCGTCCTCACTGCTGGGCAGCGTCCCCCAGCTCTCTCCCACTGAGGGACTAAGCAAGTCAGTGCATCCAGTGACTTGACCTTCCACCCGACCGTGGAGTGCACGCTCACGCCTGTGCACCTGGAGCCAGCCTCAGGGCCCAGTCAGACCCACCTGAGGTTCACAGGACAGCATAGTTTTCACAGGGAGCGTCTAGTGACACACAGCACAAGGGGTGGGGAAAGGGGACACATGCTGGGAATTCGTTACTTTTCTGGACTCCCAGACTCTGGACCATTTTTCTGGTGACTCCTGCTTCAGAAGAGAGGAAGCCAGAGACCGCCGTGCTCCATTCTCCATCAGCGGCAGAGGGGCAGGTGACCAGAAACAGCAGAAGGAGTGCTTCCACCCAAGAGTCTGAACTGGAGCAAGCGAGGCAAGGAAGCAAGGGTGTGAAGAAGCCATGCTGTCCATGGTGGAAGCAATGTCCCGTGCCAGGGCCTGGGCAGAGCTGAGGCGGCAGCCGCGGCCTGTGCCTCCCGCCCCGAGGGCACACCCAGGGCAAGCTGCCCAGCTTCCCTTTGTTCCTGCGCTTTTCTTAGACTGCTTCCCAGCCTTGTGGTCCCATCTGTGAGCCGCCCTACTTCCTACCAATAAACTCCTTTTCTGCTTAAGAACTGATTTTTGTTCTATGTGATCAAGGACCCTGGCTGGACCAGGGCCTATGACAGCTCCACTCCCTCCCCAGCAAGACAGCCAGCTGGGCCTTCTGGACAAGCTGGTCACCCCGCTGAGGGGGCTGGAGCCAGGACATCCACGCGGCTCGCCGGGCAGGGTCCCTTCCTCAGCGGGTTAAGCAGTGACAGACCAGCCCAGCACAAAGGCCACCTGGGGGAGTCTTTCTTCCAGTCCCAGTTCTGTCATTTCCTGGCTGCCCCACTCTATCTAGGGCATCATTTAATCCTTCTGAGCCTCAATTTCTTTCTCTGTAATAAAGGAATGTTAGTAACAGCCATGCGTACCTCACAGGGCTATCCTGAAAATTAAAAATACAGTAATAATAATAACTCCAAGTAAAGGCACTCCAGGGCCTTGCAGCTCCAGGGGATGGTGGCGGCGGGCATGCCCGTGCTGCCCTGCTCCTGACGCCCCAGCCCCGGCAGTGGCTCTGCCCTCCCTGCTGCCCTGAGCCTGCACTTCCGCAAACGCCATGGCCTCCCTCTCCGCGTGCTCCTCCCTGACCATGAGCGGGGCTTCCTCACCCTCCCCTCCCCTGACTTCAGGGAGGCCGCAGGTTCTTGCTCCCTCTCTGACTCTGGGGTGGATGGTCTCCAGGAAGCTGCCGCCCCACTCCCTCTCCTGCCATGTCTTCCATGGTAACCTCAAAACCTCCACCCTCCTTTCCCATCCCTGGGTAAGATCTCAACTCCACACCTGAGCCACCTGCTAATACTCCGCTGGCCCCCCCAGATTCACATCTCTAGTCCTAATCTCTCTGCAGAACACAGGAACAAGGGCTCCATACACAACAGAAATCTGTGGGATGAATGAAACAGCACGTAAGTGAATACACAGACCCAGGACCTCCCAAGTAATGCCTCCCACCCCCACCCCCAGCCTGCTGCCGCACCCTCAGTCTCTGGCTTAGGAACCACTTTGCCAGCCACCCCTCGGCTCCTCTATGAAGCCTGACCGTGGAGACCTGTGCCTCTCCCCCTCCTACTGTCCTCACCTCATTACATGCTGGTCTCTTCCCTATACTCGTTTCCCCTCTAAACCATGGCAATGCTGGTGTTCTTCTCTCTGGCCCTTCATCCCATGGAATCCGTGTTACATACATGCTCTAAGAGCTTCTCCAGGAGAGGAGCTCAAGATGGCGGTGTGAGCAGGGTGGCGGAAATCTCCTCCCAAAACCATATATACTTTTGAAAATATAACAAATACAACTATTCCTAAAAGTACAACAGTGCAACAGCCAGGCTACATCTACATCTGCGAGAACTCAGCGCCTTACGAAGCGGGTCAGATACAAAGCCGAGGCCCGGAGGGACCCGAGCACTCCCCACCCCAGCTCACCAGCGGGAGGAAAAGAATCAGAGTGGGGAGGGAGTGGAAGCCCAGGACTGCAAAATACCCAGCCCTGGTGCTCTGCACCGGGAGCACAGACACACACCGCAGGGTGCACTGGAGATTAGAGATACAGAAGGGCAGGATCCGAGACAGAGACTGGGAGCGGGTCCCACAGCCGGTTCCCCTGGGACAAAAGAAACGCAGGCGTTTTTTAAAAGTCTTAAAGGGACAAGGGCCCAACAGCTGAATAAAATCGTCCCAGCGCACTCAGCCCAGCAGGCTGGGAGTCTTGAGGAACTTCGGGCCCCCTGACTCCCTGCAGGGTGAGGCAGCCCCGGGGCCCCTCCCGGCAGTAAGCAGCCTGCCGTTGGTTCCCCCGGCTGGTGCTGACCCGCCACAGCTGTGGAGCAGCCGGAGAGCGGCCCCGCCCACGGCAACCACACAGAGTCTCCTCGCAGCGCAAAGCTAACCGGACGGGCAGGGGAAGCTGGAGCAAGGGCGGGAAGGCACAAAGGGGCCCATCCTGGCAGTGGACCACACCTAACATGGCGGCTACACCCCCACAGGGCTCTAGGCTAGCCTGAGGGCGGCCCTGCCCCTGGTAGCTCAGGGGATTATCCCCGAGACTGCCTCCCCGGGTGCGGGTAACCGGCACAGGCTGCGGAGAAGGGCAAGGCTAACAACAAGCAGGAAGGGTCGTTGTTCTCCGAGCTGACACACGTGCCACCTGCCTGTGAACACTTCTATCACCATGAAAAGACAGAAAAATCTGGTCCAGTCAAAAATCACTCAGACAACCCCAGAGAGAGGGCCTGGTGGCATAGATTTAAACAATCTTCCTGAAAAAGAATTCAAAATAAAAGTCATAACCATGCTGATGGATCTACAGAGAAATATGCAAGAGCTAGGGAGGAAGTCAGGAGGGAAATTACAGAAATGAGACAACTGATTGACAAGCTTAAGAGCAGACTGGACGAGGTACAAGAGACTGTTTATGGAATAGGAATCAGAGAACAGGAGTACAGAGAAGCTGAGGCAGAGAGAGATGAAAGGATCTCTAGGAATGAAAGAATATTAAGAGAACCGTGTGACCAATCCAAACGGAACAATATTCGCATAATAGGAGTACCAGAGGAAGAAGAGAGAGAAAAAGGGATAGAAAGTGTCTTTGAAGAAATAATTTCCAAAAACTTCCCCAAGCTGGGGAAGAAAGAGTCTCTCAGACCACGGAAGTGCACAGATCTCCCAACACAAGGGACCCAAGGAAGACAACACCAAGACATATAATAATTAAAATGGCAAAGATCAAAGACAAGGACAGAGTATTAAAGGCAGCCAAAGAGAGAAAAAAGAATACCTACAAAGGAAAACCCATCAGCCAATCATCAGACTTCGCAACAGAAACCTTACAGGCCAGAAGAGAATGGTATGATATATTTAATGCAATGAAACAGAAGGGCCTCGAACCAAGAATACATTATCCAGCACGATTATCATTTAAATTCGAGGGAGGGATTAAACAATTCCCAGACAAGCAAAAGTTGAGGGAATTTTCCTCCCACAAACCCAAAGGGACTGCTCTAGATGGAAGCACTCCTAAAGCTAAAAAGATGTCACCAGAGAAAATAAAATCATAGCAAAAAAAGCAGAACAACCAAACACAAACTAAAGGCAAAAAATAAAATCAACTATCCACAAAAACAATCAAAGGAAACACAAAAGACTACAGAATGAAAGACCTAACATATAAAGAATGGAGGAGGAAGAATACAAAGGGAGAGAAATAATGAATCATTAGACTGTGTTTATAATAGCTTAGTAAGAGAGTTCAGTTAGACAGTTAGATAGTAAAGAAACTACCCTTGAACCTTTGGTACCACGAATCCAAAGCCTGAAATGGCAATAAGCACATATCTATCGATAATCACCCTAAATGTAAATGGACTGAATGCATCAATCAAAAGACACAGAGTAATAGAATTAATAGAATGGATAAAAAAGCAAGACCCATCTATATGCTGCTTACAAGAGACCCACCTCAAACCCAAAGACATACACAGACTAAAAGTGAAGGGATGGAAAAAGATATTTCATGCAAACAACAGGGAGAAAAAAGCACGTGTTACAGTACTTGTATCAGACAAAATAGACTTCAAAACGAAGAAAGTAGCAAGAGATAAAGAAGGACATTACATAATGATAGAGGGGTCAGTCCAACAAGAGGATATAACCATTATAAATATATATGCACCCAACACAGGAGCACCAACATATGTGAAACAAATACTAACAGAATTAAAGGAGGAAATAGAAAGCAATGCATTCATTTTAGGAGACTTCAACACACCACTCACTCCAAAGGACAGATCAACCAGACAGAGAATAAGTAAAGACACAGAGGCACTGAACAACACACTAGAACAGATGGACCTAACAGACATCTACAGAACTCTGCACCCAAAAGCAACAGGATACACATTCTTCTCAAGTGCACATGGAACATTTTCCAGAATAGACCACATACTAGCCCAAAAAGAGAACCTCAGTAAATTAAAAAATATTGAAATTCTACCAACCAACTTCTCAGATCACAAAGGTATAAAACTAGAAATAAATTGTACAAAGAAAACAAAAAGGCTCACAAACATATGGAGGCTTAACAACATGCTCCGACATAATCAATGCATCAATGACCAAATTAAAACAGAGATCAAGCAATACATGGAGACAAATGACAACAATAACGCAAAGCCCCAACTTCTGTGGGACGCAGCAAAGGCATTTCTAAGAGGAAAGTATGTTGCAATCCAGGTGTATTTTAAAGAAGGAAGAACAATCCCAAATGAATAGTCTAAAGTCACAATTATTGAAATTGCAAAAAGAAGAACAAACAAGGCCCAAAGTCACCAGAAGGAGGGACATAATAAAGATCAGAGAATAAATAAATAAAATTGAGAAGAATAAAAAAATAGAAAAAATCAATGAAACCAAGAGCTGGTTCTTTGAAAAAATAAACAAAATAGATAAACCCCTAGCCAGACTTATTAAGGGAAAAAGAGAGTCTACCAACAAACAGAAGCAGAAATGAGAAAGGAAAAATCACAATGGATCCCACAGATATACAAAGAATTATTAGAGAATACTATGAAAATCTATATGCTAACAAGCTGGAAAACCTAGAAGAAATGGACAACTTCTTAGAAAAATACAACCTTCCAAGACTGACCAAGCAAGAAACAGAAAATCTAAACAGACCAATTACCAGCAACGAAATTGAATTGGTAATCAAAAAACTACCCAAGAACAAAACACCCGGGCCAGAGGGATTTACCGCTGAATTTTATCAGACATATACAGAAGATATAATACCCATTCTCCTTAAAGTTTTCCAAAAATTAGAAGAGGAGAATACTTTCAAACTCATTCTATAAAACCAGCATCACTCTAATACCAAAACCAGGCAAAGATCCCACCAAAAAAGAAAGTTACAGACCAATATCCCCAATGAACATAGATGCAAAAATACTCAACAAAATATTAGCAAACCGAATTCAAAAATACATCAAGAGGATCATACACCATGATCAAGTGGGATTCATCCTAGGGATGCAAGGATGGTACAACATTTGAAAATCCATCAACATCATCCATCACATCAACAAAATGATGAACAAAAACCACATAATCATCTCCTAGATGCTAAAAAAATGTTCAACAAAATTCGACATCCATTCATGATAAAAACACTTAACAAAATGGGTATACGGGGCAAGTACCTCAACATCATAAAGGCCATATATGACAAACACACAGCCAACGTCATACTTAACAGCGAGAAGCTGAAAGCTTTTCATCTAAGATCGGGAATAAGACAGGGATGCCCACTCTCTCCACTGTTATTCAACATAGTACTGGAGGTCCTAGCCACGGCAATCAGACAAAACAAAGACATACAAGGCATCCAGATTGGTAAAGAAGAAGTCAAACTGTCACTATTTGCAGATGACATGATATTGTACATAAAAAACTCTAAAGACTCCACTCCAAAACTACTAGAACTAATATCTGAATTCAGCAAAGTTGCAGGATACAATATTAATACACAGAAATCTGTTGCTTTCCTATACACTAACAATGAGCTAACAGAAAGAGAAATCAGGAAAACAATTCCATTCACAATCGCATCAAAAAGAATAAAATACCTAGGAATAAACCTAATGAAGGAAGTGAAAGACCTATACACTGAAAACTACAAGACACTCCTAAGAGAAATTAAAGAGGACACTAACAAATGGAAATGCATCCCATGCTCTTGGCTAGGAAGAATAAATATTGTCAAAATGGCTCTATTACCTAAAGCAATCTAGATTCAATGCAATCCCTATCAAAATACCATCAGCATTCTTCAACGAACTGGAACAAATAGTTCTAAAATTCATATGGAACCACTAAAGACCCCAAAGAGCCAAAGAAATCCTAAGAAGGAAGAATAAACGGGGAATTATGCTCCCTGACTTCAAGCTCTACTACAAAGCCACAGTAATCAAGACAATTTGGTACTGGCACAAGAACAGACCCACAGACCAGTAGAACAGAATATAGAGTCCAGATATTAACCCAAACCTATATGGTCAATTAATATACAATAAAGGAGCCATGGATATACAATGGGGAAATGACAGCCTCTTCAACAGCTGGTGTTGGTAAAACTGGACAGCTACATGTAAGAGAATGAAACTGGACCATTATCTAACCCCATACATAAAAGTAAATTCAAAATGGATCAAAGATCTGAATGTAAGTCATGAAACCATAAAACTTAGAAAAAAACATAGGCAAAAATCTCTTGGACATAAACATGAGCAACTTCTTCATGAACATATCTCCCCAGGCAAGGGAAACAAAAGCAAAAATGAACAAGTGGGACTATATCAAGCTGAAAAGCTTCTGCACAGCAAAGGACACCATCTAGAACAAAAAGACATCCTACAGTATGGGAGAATATATTCATAAATGACATGTCAGGTAAGGGGTTGACATCCAAAATATATAAAGAGCTCATGCGCCTCAACAAACAAAAAGCAAATAAGCCAATTAAAAAATGGGCAGAGGATCTGAACAGATACTTCTCCAAAGAAGAAATTCAGATGGCCAACAGGCACATGAAAAGATGCTCCACATTGCTAATCATCAGAGTAATGCAAATTAAAACCACAATGAGATATCACCTCACACCAGTGAGGATGGCCAACATCCAAAACACAAACAACAACAAATATTGGTGAGGATGTGGAGAAAGGGGGACCCTCTTACACTGCTGGCAGGAATGCAAATTAGTTCAACCATTGTGGACAGCAGTATGGAGGTTCCTCAAAAAACTCAAAATAGAAATACCGTTTGACCCAGGAATTCCACTCCTAGGAATTTACCCTAAGAATGCAGCAGTGCAGTTTGAAAAAGACAGATGCACCCCTATGTTTATCACAGCACTATTTACAATAGCCAAGAAATGGAAGCAACCTAAGTGTCCATCAGTAGATGAATGGATAAAGATGTGGTACAATACACAATGGAATATTATTCAGCCATAAGAAGAAAACAAATCCTACCATTTGCAACAACATGGATGGAGTTAGAGGGTATTATGCTCAGTGAAATAAGCCAGGCGGAAAAAGACAAGTATCAAATGATTTCACTCATATGTGGAGTATAAGAACAAAGAAAAAAACTGAAGGAACAAAACAGCAGCAGACTCACAGAACCCAAGAATGGACTAACAGTTACCAAAGGGAAAGGGACTGGGGAGGATCGGTGGGAAGGGACGGACAAGGGGGAAAAAGGGGCATTACAATTAGTAGACATAATGTAAGGGGGGACACGGGGAGGGCTGTACAACTCAGAGAAGACAAGTAGTGATTCTACAGCATCTCACTACGCTGATGGACAGTGACTGTAATGGGGTATGTGGTGGGGACTTGATGTGGGGACTCTAGTAACCATAATGTTGCACATGTAACTGTAGATTAATGATACCAAAATAAAATTAAAAAAAAAAGAGCTTCCCTGAACTCAGATGGCACCATTCTACTACTCTGCCCAAAAATCGTCAGACTCCCACTGCCTAAAGATGAAAATCCTCATTTCCTAGGAGCCAGGGATCCTTCATAATCCTAACTCCTCTCCTCACCCACCCTTTCTATCAGTCAAAACTTAATCCTTGCTCTTTCTAGAACACACTCTGTGCTTTCTTTCTGTGCCTGTTTTTATTTCTGGAATGCTTTTCATTCCATACCACTTTCCTCCTTCAAGTCCACCTCTCCCTGCCTGGAACCTTCCCCTCTTCCTCTGGGCCACTGCGGCACCACTGGCCCCCGTCAGTCACCATGACCACCTTGTGTCATCTGCCATGCCCCCTGGCATCTATCGGTATGACTAAAGCCCTGGTTGCTCCTGAGGTGCCCAGAGAACTGTCCCAGTATGTGCTGCGGAGCTCTGGCGCCGGACATCTGGATTTGAAGACCCGCTCTACCACTTCCTGATGGATACCTTTGGGCAAATTATTTAGCCTTTCAGTTTCCTTACCTATAAAAAGGGAACTCCATTTATAAAATGTCCACCCCGAAAGCCTTCAGTTAAATACACTGTAAGTTAAGCATTCGGCACAGTGCTGCGTACACAGTAAACACTCAGAAAAACCTGTGGGAAATCTTCCGAGGATTAACAAGCGAGCTGCTCTCTCCTGCGGAAAGCACATCACCAGCTGATGGGGTGCAGCCGGGCTGGCAGCCAGGGCACCGCGGGGGCGCGGCAGGGCAAGGGAGAGTCGCCAGCACAGGGCCAGAGCAGCCTGTACGCCGCAGCCAGCCCCTCCTGTGGGAGGCCAGAACAGGGTGGCGGCTTTGAAGCCATAACATGTGCGTGAAGGCAACAGGCGACTCCAGGCCAGGGAAAGACATCTGCAGTAACAGCTGGTGTCCAGGGCCCAGTAAGACAGATGCGAGGTGAAGCAGACTGGTGGGGCCGCCGCACCTCTGCATGGGCTGGCGGTGACTGCTGCCGGGCGACGAGGATGTTCCTGCTCGGGCACTGGAGTCTGGCACCCCCACATCCCCTCTTAAAGCACAGATCAGGCCAACAAACCACACTTAACTCTGCTTGTCTTCTCATGAGTTCCTGCATTTGAGGTGATCAGTTCTCCCCCGCAGGCTGAAACCCACCCCAGGCACCTGTCAGAATGCCCACAAGAGCTCAGCTCCTCTGACTCATGAACCAGTCTGAGGAGTTAAGGAGAGAAAAGCTGCCTCGGTGCTGGGAAAATACAATCCCACCGATGCACCAGGCCAGCTAGTCAGAGTAAGGGTCTTTTTGTATTTTACCTTCTCAAAAGCTCTGTGAACACTAAGAATGAATATGGAGCACCATACCTGTTTGAGTGTCAGACTGAACACATTCAGTTATTTTCTCAGCCTAAAAATGAATTTTAAAAGCCATTATTAGTCCTGCTCGCCTAGTCACGCTATGAGGAAGTCTTGGGGGCGCGCCTGGGGCCGCGGGAGCTCCCTTACATACCTTATTGTTGCCATTGCACACTCTGATAATGGACACATAGTGTCTAATTTTTCTGCAAGTAGAAAACAATGTATTATTTCTCTCCTGGCTCTCTATTCTAGTGGTACGTAGCTAACTTTTCATTCTGAAAACAGCATCTCTTTCGCAACACCCAGAATGCTTTGAGGTGAGCATTTCTATTGTCTGTGCCGAGGCCACCGATAAAGGTGCACATCTACCATCCACTGGCGCCTCTGTAGGAATGGAGTCGGCTCTTCGGTAAAAACAAAATTCTTCCAAGTCATCATGACATAGGTTAAAAAAACACCTATGTTTAAAAAATATACTGCACGTCAACCTACCAAAAGCCTTAAATTCGTTATTTTGTGTTCACTTTCACAACCCTTTATACTGATGCTCCTCCTCAAGCTCCAGGGAACAGTGTGCTCACACCCCCTCACGGAGACAGCCGCCAGCCGCGCTGGGGCTGCAGGCCCGGCAGACTTGGTCAGCTAGGGCTCCAGAGCAAAGCCAGGGCTTATCTCAGAAGCTGCTGACCCTCCTCACTTAGTATTATTCCTTCCAGTTTTCCTGTTTTTCCCCTTGATAATCAAATCCCCATATACTTATCACAAAAAATTTGGGAAGGACAAAAAAAGACAAAGGAGCAGAACACAGCCACATGGATCTGTCTTCCAAGGCAATTGCCAACTAGCAGCAAAGCCTGCTGTCCACGCACGGGAGCCACGCAGTCAGGGCAGAGGTCTGCAGCCCGACCCTGGGCCAGATGCCTCTCTCAGCCTCAGTTTCCTCATCTGTCAGATGGAGATGATCAGCGCTGACATCACAGGGCTGAGGTTAGCATGAAATAAAGTGACGCCCACCAGGCACCGAGAGGCTGTGCCGGGAGGTAGGGCGAATAAACAGTAGCAATTGCCATCAACCACCACCAGCACCACACCTCCTCCTAATCTTTTTCCCCTTTTTCATTTTCATGATAGCGATCATACACTAGGTATGATTTTACATACTGATGTCTGCATTTATCATAAGCACTTTTCCTTCTAATCATTATTCTATCATCATCATTTCTAACAGTTGCCTATTTTATTGTTGGGCATTCTATAATTCAAATTCATAATTTTTCACCACTCATATTTTATAAGAGCTTCCATGGTTGTATTTAGAATATGTGTCTCATCTGATAGGTCTATGAAGAAATAACACAAGCTACCAAATTAGACAGAACTCTTTTAAATAAAAGCAAGTGTTCTTAACACACAGCTTCATAAAGTGCTTAAAAAGTGACTTCACAGAATTCTGATTTAAATACTCTGGTCTCTTCTGCATCCATGCAGCTCAGGTAAGATCCTTTGGAACCTGGTGGCTCTGGGTCAGGCTACACCCTAGAAGGCCCACCTTTGGTGACACCTGACAAGTCTCTAAGTTCTGCAGGCGGGTCTTAACTAGTCAAAGCACATTCTGCATGAAGCCAAGCATGGTTTGGTGGCTGAGATGCGTGCTTCCCACTTACCCTCCCTGTCCAAGGACAGGTATTATCTTCACATTTTGCTGTATGTTATCTCCATTTTTCTTCTTGGCATGGTAAATTCCTTGCCACTCCTATAAACAGAACATAAACATCAATACTTTATGTTCAAACCACAAACCCAAGAACACTTTCCATGTCCAGTTCCAAATCATTTCCCACTGCTATACCAACCGGGGTAGAAAGTTACCCCAATCCCAGGCACAATTTTGGGTAATCTGACAATTCCTTCTCAGCCTTCCAAGTCCACCTCCTCTGGGGTTGCAGACCAGAGCCAGGTCAGCCACAGACTAAGCGGTCTCTGTTTTCAGAGGCTCTTTGCTGGCAAAGAGGCCTCGGCCCACGAATGAAGAGCAGGCCTCCCTTCAACACACAACATAGCTTCTTCTGCTCCAAGCTCCCACCTGCTGCACTGAGTGGGTAGCATGGCCTCTGCCCTTGAATTTGGGAGAAGGGAGAATGTGAGAGGGGGCAGAGGAGGGGCCATTCGGGGGCCACTAGCACGGGGGGCTGCTGCCAGCCTCTGGGATGTGTGAGGGTGTCGCTCTCTCAGCAGGTAAGGTGGGGATGATAGGATAACAGCCAGGACTGTGCTCACGTAGCACAAGTAGGTGAGGCCTTAAGGGCCAGGCTGCAGCTGCATTAGCTCTGCTCGCACGCCTGGACAGCACGTAGAGGGGTTCCTGTAGAATGAACTGCAGCCTGGGAGAGCAGGGATGCATGGGACGCGACCACAGCGGAAGAGCAGGGGCTGCAGGCGGGGTGCGGGGGGTCCTGGGATGGAGCTGGGTTTTGTCACTACCGAAAAGGTTCTGAATTCCTCCAAGAGTCACCAAAGTCCCTAAGCTATGAAATCCCTAATAGCCACTGTAGGACACTGAATTTCTAGGGTGTTCCATGACCTTGACCTTCCAGGGTCCCTCGGGCCTCGGAGCTGACCCAGGCAGGAACAGGTCAGCACAGCAGTCCTGGCGGCTTAGTTCAAGTCTCCCATTCAGACCCTACACAAGGTCAACCCTGAAATCTAAGCTTGGCGTGTGGCAACCTGCATACAAATGCCAACAGTAAAATCTCCTCATTTTCAAACTCCTCTGGGAAAGTGGCTCCATGAAAACCCAGGCCGCTCTGGCACAGCACGGGACAGCTACTGCTGTTTCCTGGTGCACTGAAAACAATGGGCACCAAGAAAGGCCTGAATCAAAAAACAGCCAGAGGACCCAGCTCGGTGCTCATTCAGCTGGGCTTCTGACGAACCGAGACAGTCCCTTCTTGGTGCCCATTGTCTCAGGAATTGAATCACCACCCAGCTGCCCCACCGCCAGGGCCAGCACAGCACTGCACGCAGTGAACAGGCAAGGGGACACTGGGGCTTTTGTTCACTGGACGGAGAAGGTAGGATGAGGTCAGACTGGAGAGTCCTGCTGGCCAGCCTAAGGGACTTGAGCTCTCTGCTGGAGCAGTGACCTGATCAAGATGACAATTTGGTAAACCCAACCACTCAACAGTACAGGGCGGACTGGCCAGAAGCGGAGGCCAGGGGACAGGGAGACCTAACTGGATCCAACTGTCACAGTCCCAGGGTATGAGAAGAGGGCCTTCGCCAAGGTCAGGCCCAGGCAACGGACGCTCAAGGGCAAGGGCCCAGCACACACCCAGGCTCGGTGACGGATCTGATGGAGGAGCCCGAGGGGCGGGGCGAAAGCCACTCCAGGAATCCAAGTTCAAGCAACTGTGAGGAGCGTTGATGAGCAGAGACAGAGGGATGTGGAGAGGAATGGGGTTTGTTACAGGGGACGAGAGAAGAAGCACTGTTCCCTAAACAAGCTGACTTCAAGATGATGCAAGGTGCTGAACCAGACCTCAGAAAAGAGGCTGGAGCTGACACTGGGCGGTGGGAGACACCACACGGAGCAGGGAGGAAGCCTCCGTAGTGAAGGCGCTCCTGAGGAACACAGCAGGGGCAGAGCCTACGAGCCTAGGGTGGAATGGGCGGAGAAGGGGCTGCAGGAGAGCAGAGCTGTGAGGGTGGAAGGCGGGGGGACCGCAGCTCAGGACGGTGCGCGCCGCGGAGAGCCGAGGGCTCTGCAGCCACACGCCGCTGTCGGCAAGCATCCGAGCAGCCAGCAGTTTTTCACTGCCTGCCAGACACAGTTTCTGAGGGAAAAACTCAAGATTCAAAGAAGGGCCAGAGTAAGGTTTATGTATCTGCGAAGGTGGGAGGCCGTGGGCCTGGGGCTCTGGGAGAGAGACAAGGGAGGAGAGTCGAGGACATACTGGGATGCAAGGAAGCATGAGTGTGGGGTCCAAAAATCAAGGCGCTTAATTGTATCAATTCCAGCCCCGAGAGGAGCCACTGGCTGAGAACATGGGCAGAGAGGGTTTGTGGAGGGTGGTGCTTCCAATATTGTGTTTGAAAATCACTGGAATTTCTTCTCTGCCCCCAAGAACATGCAGTGGGTTAGCAGCTAGACTCTGACAGTCCAAGCCCCCACCCATTGCCTGGCCACTCCCTGCGTGTGTGTGGGTGCCGGGGGAGGCCTCTCTCCACTGGCCACAGCTCGACTGCTCAGCGGGCCGACTCCTCACACCCTTCGCCCTGGGGAGGCCATGAGAAAGGCTACATATCCTTACACCTGGAAAACCGCCCAGCCAAGCAGCCTGTCCTGCCAGTGTTGGAAGCAAACCAGCAGGTTCCTGGCAAAGGTCAGAGGCCATTTCCCACTCCTCCAAGAACACCACGACGTGCAAGATAAACCACCGCGTTCTGTTTTGAAATGAAGCAGTATGGAGGTTGATAATATCATATTTATTATATTCTCTCCTCACAATAAACAGATTTCAGAGAACAGGTCTCCTACTGTCCGAGTCTGAGGCCCTTTGTACCTGGTGCCCAACAGTGTGACTCCGGAAGCGAGAGGCTGTTCGCATGGATCTGAACAGAACGCAGGGCCTCCAGCTACTCTGCTGAACGCGCTGCACCCTCTCTACGCTCTCTCCTCGGTGAGGCGGACCCGAACGCCTCCATGTGGGAGTTGCCCCATCGAGGTGCATGAGGGCTACCATCTCTTGCTCACGCCCTGCTGAGCTTCCCGACAAAATGCCCGGCCACCCAGTGGAGCAGGGGACCCAAACGGTGGTAAAAAGCCCCTCCAGGGCTGCTGGGGTCTGGGAGGTCGGCTGCTCCACAGCTGCCTCCTGAGGGTGCCCCTCTCAGATCCCAGGCAGAGCGCCTGAGCACCCAAGGGTCTTCACCTGCCTCAGCCTTCCTATCTCTCTTTTCAGAGGACAATCTCTCTCTAGTAAGAAAATCATCATCCTTGACAGAGAAGTTGAAGAGCAAACAGGACTTGGGTAGGGCTCCCTTTAGTTACTCCCCTGCTAGCCCATCACCAGCCCCTCGCAGCCGGCCTGCCTCTCCCTTGTTTTCACTGCAAGGCACTCTGCAGAGCACAGAGCCACGGGAAGAAAAGGGCCGGGGGTCCACTCTCGATGGCCTCAAGGGGCCCGAGGGGGTGGGGGCAGAAGCTTTGCACAGCCCTTCTGACTCTCCGGCAGACTCAGCAGAGGACTGGCAAGTGCCACGGGGCAGAGGGAACCACTTCCACTGGGGCCTGCGAGAGTGGGCGGGAGAGCAGGCGACCGATTTTTCGAGTGTTTTGAATAATCAGATTAACAGTCTCTACCCAACTTCTAAAAGTTACAAAGAGCCCAGCAGAAAGGACTATGAGGAGCAGTAGCCTAGACCTTCTCCTTATATTTTCAAACCTAATGAGAGTGAGGTGCTGCCGAAAGTCACTGCTCAGAGAGAACTGCTCAGACACAGGCTTCTTCCTGCCTCTTCAGCGACACGGTCAGGCGACGCCTCCCGTGACCTCAAGGGCTCCCGCTTACTGTTTTGCACCCTGAAACATGAATTCTCTAAGGCAGGAATTTTTGTTTTGCTCTTCTTTCTCTACCAGAATCTATCAGAATCTATACAGGAGGTGGTCAAACAATGCTGAGTGAATGTGTGACGCTCAGAGAACTGCTGGCTCAGATGTGTTCTCAGAACGTGTCCCCTCACTGGCAGTCCTTTACCCAGAACCATCTGCCAGCATCTACCACTTAGCGGTGATTCGAAAGATCAACTTACTTACTACAAAGATGAAAACAATGATTTTAAGTGTTAGAGTTGCTCTGGCTTATTGACTAAAGATGTATTTTCTTGGTCTCAGTTTCCTCCTCTGCAAAACAATAATGGGGCTGACACTGCCTACATTTCCCCGGGCCTCTGGGAAGAGTAAGGCAGACCGCCCGGCAAGGGTACTGCTCAGTGGACACTAAGTCTCCTTCCTTTCCTCTTTGGGAAGTGAAAGTAAATAAAAGTGCCGTCCGCTTACTTACCTTGCCTATCCTGATGCATGAATTTATAGTATCAAGCAAATCAGCCTTTTTTTCATTTATAGGTACCTCTGCTAACTCCTTCCCTATTAATTCACCTGACTGATAGCCCATCGTGGTTTCAAATGCAGGATTGGCATACTGGGGAGACAAAAGAAAAACATCAAGTGAATCAGAAGAAATTTTGACAAGAGGACACCTAAGGGTGGGTGCTGGCCCTAAGCCATCCTGTTTTCCCCTCAGAAAGCTCAGGAGCCTTAAGCTCCCCAAGGTGGTTCTAGAGCTACAGAAGCACAAGGCCAGAAGCAGCCGGAGTCCAGAGACGCTGCCGCTCCCTTGACGAGGGGCCAGGCTTGCTGCGTGTTCTCCTGAGGCCCCGGGAAGGGACAGGCCCACTGCACTTACACACACAGCAGCTCAGGAAGGAAGCCACGGGGAGCAGACCCAGGGCTGCTCCGTAAGGCTGCTTAGGTCGCGACACAGCAGAAGAAAGCCCCGTACTGCGGCTCTGGGACACCCTGGCTCCTCTCCTGCCAGGCACTTGCCCCCTCCAAGTCTCTGTCTGGGCATTTTTAATGGCAATGAGACATTTATCTCGCCTCTCTCAAATGAAGCAAATGAATAATGCATTTGGAGGGCAGGTTATAACTTGTACATATTTACAAATGTAAGGCTTTATAATTAAATTTCTAGAAGACCAGAAGAAAATGTATGGGAAAGCTGTGTGTGTGCTAGTAACAACAAATGAGGATAAAACAATAATCAATACTGTTTAAAAGCTGTTTTCTTTGCTACACACAAAAGCAAGCACTTCATACACATTAGCTCATTTGGTCCTCAGAACATCCTTACAAAAGGTAGGCTGTTGTTAGCATTAGTAATTATTTCCATTTGTACAAAGGAGAGAGCAGATTCAGAAAGACTAAGTAACTTGCCCAAGGACGCTCAGCTAGGGCTGCCCTGCCTGGGGGTCAAGGCCGACGGGGACCTGGGCCTGTCTGACACCAGGCTTGTGTCCTCAACCACAGGCCTCTCAGGGCACCAACCCTTGAGTGTTGACATCATCAACTCTTTACCAAGAAAGTAACAAGTTAGATTAAAGTGAAGAACTCAGTGCTCAGAACTAAACTCAGAGTGGAGCTAATTCTCAGACAGAAGGCACATTTTCCTTGCACAACTCCCTCTTTTGCTGTTATCTAGAAGTACAGGCCATGTTATCTTAAGTCACTTATATCAAACCATTTTGCTAATAATGGGTGATTTATTCAGTAATTACTAGGTTATTTTTGAAATTTTGAGTAGTTGCTAGTAAATTTATATTCTGTAAACTAGCTTCAAAAACTGCACGAACGCCTGATAAAGTAACAAGCCTGACCAGGAACAAGTCTCATAGGGTCCTGACCTCACCTTCATTTACAAAAGCAAGAAAGAGGAGCTTCCTTTCTGTCAACGGTACAGCGAGAACCTGCGGAAAAGCTCCTGGATCTGTTAGATGCTGAACTGTGTCCCAGCCCAAGACCTTTTGTTTATATTGTTCTAATTGTTTATATTATTTTATAGGATTTTAAAAAATGGCTACACACTTGTCACTGGCTAAAAAAAAAAAAACAGTGCAAGAGGTGAGAGCCTGCAGGCCCTGTGGTCAGAGCCATCTCCCCATTGCAACAGTCCCTCCCTGCTGGCTCCAGGAATAATCTTTTTGAATAAAAGTCTCTCCTTGCTAAATAAATAAGCAAACAAAAAGCAAGTAGTAAAAAATGCAAATGTGGTATTTCTACAGCATGTTTTCTAGTACCTTAAGTACTTAGTAGTATCTTTTCTTACCTATAGGGAACTTATTTATAGATTAGGTGAAATAAACCTATTTTATACATTTTTGTTCTGATAATCCTCTAAAGAAAATTGGTCTACTGAACTTCAAAAAGAAAAAAAAAATCATAGAGGAGGGGTTCAATCCTAAAAATGAGAACAAACAAAAGCGGAAATTCCAGAAGGACAAACTTCCAAAACACACACCTGTATAATGTGGTCTTCGCTTGTGATTTCAATCGCTTCCTGACTTTTCTCTAATGCCGTGAACACTGAATTACAGGCCCTTTATGGTAGGAAAAAAAGGACTGATTAATGTAAATCCTTCAAAACCTAGTACAGGCTTGGAGCATTACATTAGCTTATTTAAATGTGTTTCTTTCGTCTGACTGTTAAAATAACAGCTGCTGACTCCAGAAGAGAAGGGGGAAAACCTAAAAAGCACATGGAAGGGAGAAGCCTCCTGGAACCGCGCTGCGTGGAGCGACTGGAGCTGGACGCGGCAGCCTGGGCACCTGCCCTTCCGGCCTGAGGGCTGGCACTCACTCACATCACAGCCCTATGCCTGCGGGGGGCCCTGGGCGCGTGGCGGAACCTCCCTGCGCCTCCCTCCTCCCGTCTGAAGAGGCTTCTGAGGACTGACGGAGACACAGAGCCAAGGTCCCTGAGCAGAGCCTGCTGGAAAGGAGGCAGTCAGTTGTCTGCAGCAATCATTTTACTGTACTTCACTGCATTTTTTATGTAAGAAAGAATTTTTATTTGGGATGAAGAATTACAATTTACAAACTTAAAAAAATGATAAATACCATAATCACAAAAAGAAACAGAAAAATAACTATTTTTATTAATGAACTACCTGATACATAACTGTAGGACATTATCCCTATATATCTGGCAGTATAATCTTTGATTGCCTATTCATATCACAAGAATATAATTTTATGGAGATAATATTGGCATACAATATTATATTAGTTCCATGTATACAACAGTAATTTAGCATTTGTATACACTGAAAACTGATCATCACAATAAATCTAATTACCATATGCCACCATACAAAGTTAAATAGTATTATTGACTGTATTTCCCATGCTGTATATTACATCCCCATGACTTATTTTGTAACTGGAAGTTTGAACATCGATTCCCTTCATCCATTTTGTATCCCTCTGAACCCCTTTCTCCTCCAGCAACCACTACTCTGTTCTCTGTTATCTGTGAGTTTTGTTTTGATTTTTAGAGCCTACTTGTAAGTGAAATCATGAGGTATTTGTCTTTGTCCATATGACTTATTTCACTGAGCATAATACTCATGTTATTGCAAAGGTCCATCCATGTTGCAAATATAAGATTTCATTCTTTTTCTGGCTGAGTAATAATATTCCATTGTGTGTATGTACCACATCTTGTTTATCCATCTATTGATGGACAGTTACATTGCTTCCCTATTTTGGTTATTGTAAATAATGCTGCAATGAACACGGGGGTGCATGTATCTTTTCGAATTACTGTTTTTGTTTTCTTCAGATAGATACCCAGAAGTGGAACTGCTAGACCATATGGTAGTTCTATTTTTAATTTTTTGTGGAACCTCCATACTGTTTTCCATAGTGGCTACACCAATTTACATTCCCATTTACAATGTAGGAGAGTTCCCTTTTTCCCACATCCTTTCCAACACTTGAAATTTCTTATCTTTGATAATAAACATTCTCACAGGTGTGGGGTAATTATCTCACTGTGGTTTTGATTTGTATTCCCTGCTCATTAGCAATGTTGACCAACTTTTCATGTGCCTATTGGTTATCTGTATATTTTCTTTGGGAAAATGTCTATTCAGATCCTCTGCCCATTTTTTAATCAACTGTTTTTTGTTAGTGAGTTGCGTTAGTTCTTTACCTATTACGGATATTAACCCTTTATCAGTTATATGATTTTCAAATATTTCCCCCATTCAGTAGGTTGCCTTTTTATTTTATTGATGGATTCCACTGCTGTGTGGAAGCTTTGTAGTTTGATGTAATCCCATTTGTTTATTTTTGCTTTTGCCTTGCAATCAGATCCAAAAAAAAATCACTAAGATTAATGTTGAGGAGCTTACCACCTGCTTTCTTCTAGGAGTTTTATGGTTTCAGGTCTTACATTCAAATCTTCAATCCATTCTGAGTTAACTTTTGTATATGGTATAAGATGGTCCAGTTTCCCTAACACTATTTATTGAAGAGACTGTCCCTCTCCCCTTTGGACATTCTTGCCTCCTTTTTCATAAATATTAATGGCCATATATGTGTGTGTTTATTTCTGGGCCTCTCTAATCTATTCCACTGATCTGTGTCTGTTTTTATGCCAATACCATACTGTTTTGATTACTATGGCTTTGTGGTATATTCTGAACTCTGGGCACACGATACCCTACCTTTGTTCTTTCTCAAGACTGCTTTGACTATTCAGGGTCTTTTGTAATTCCAAACAAATTTTGTAATTATTTGTCCTACCTCTGCAAAAAATGCCATTAGAATTTTGAAAAGGGTTGCATTCAATCTGTAGATCATATTGGGCATATGGCCATTTAATTCTACCAATCCATGAGTATGCTACATCTTTCTATCTATTGTGTCGTCTTTAATTTTTTTCATCAGTGTCTTATAGTTTTCAGAGTACAGGTCTTTCACTTCCTTGGTTAAAGTTATTCTTAGGCATTTTATTCCTTTTGATGCAATTGTAAATGGGATACTCTTGATTTCTTCTGATAGTTTGCTGTTAGAAATGCAACAGATTTTTGTATTTTAATTTCATGTCCTGCAACTTTACTGAATTCATTAGTTCTAAAAGCTTTTTGGTGGAGTCTCTATGGTTTTCTATATATATTATCATTTTATCTGCAAACAGTGATAATTTTACTTTTTCCTTTCCAATTTGGATGCCTTTTGTTTCTCACCTAACTGCCACAGCTAGACTTCCAATACTATGCTGAGTCAAAAGTTGGAAGAAGAGTGAGCATCCTTGTCTTCTTCCTGATCTTAGAGGAAAAGCTTTTGGTTTTCACCACTGCATATGATATTATCTGTGGGCTTGTCATAGATGGCCTTTATTATATTGAAGTGTGTTCCTTCTTTACCCACTTTTTTGAGAGTTTTTATTATAAATTGATGTTGAATTTTGTCAAATGCTTTTTCTGCATCTATTAAGATGATCATGTGATTTTCATCTTTCATTTTGTTAATGTGGTATATCACACAGATTGATTTGCAGATGTTCAACCATCCTTGCATCTTTGGAATAAATTCCATTTAATCATGCTGTATGATCTTTTTAAGTATATTGTTGAATTTGGTTTGCTAATATTTTGTTGAGGATTTTTACACCTATGTTTATCACAGATACTGGCCTGTACTCTTCTTTTTTTGTGGAGTCCTTGTCTTGTTTTGGTATCAGGGTAATGCTGATCTCAAAAACGTTTGGAAGTGTTTCCTCCTCTTCAGTTTTTTAGAATAGGTTGAGAATAGGTATTCAATCTTCTCTGAGTGTTTAGTAGAATTCACCAGTGAAGCCACCTGGTTACGGAATTTTGTTTCTTGGAAGGTTTTTGATTACTGACTCCATCTCCTTGCTAGTAATTGATCTACTCAGATTTTCTATTTCTCCACGATTCAGGCATCTAAGATTGTATGTTGCTAAGAATTTATTCATTTCTTCAAGGCTGTCTGATTTGTTGGAAAATGATTGTTCACAGAAGTCTCTTTGATCCTTTGGATTTCTGTGGTAGCAGTTGTAAATTCTCTTTCATTTCTGATTTTATTTACTTGAGCCCTCTTTTTTCCTTGATGAGTCTAGCTAAAAGTGTCAATTTTTAAAACCTTTTCAAAGTACTAGCACTTAATTTCATTGATCTTTTCTACTGTCTTTTTAGTCTCTATGTTATTTATTTCTGCTCTGATCTTTATTATCTCCTTCCTTCTACTAGCTTTGGGTTTGTTTGTTTGTTTTTTCCTAGTTCCTTTAGGTGTAAAGTTAGATTATTTACGATTTTTCTTGTTTCTTGAGGTAGGTCTTTATTGCTATGAACTTCCCTCTTAAGATCACTTGCTGCATCACACAGATGTTGGTATGTTGTATTTCTGCTTCATTGATCTCTAGGTATTTTTTTATTTTTCCTTGTATTTCTTCAGTGACCCACTGGTTGTTCAGTAGCATGTCATTTTATCTCTACATTTTTATAGTTTTTCCAGTTTTCTTGTAATTGACTTCTAATTTCATACCATTGTGGTTAGAAAACATGCTTGATATGATTTCAATCTTCTTAAATGTATTGAGACTTGTTTTGTGGCCTTACATGTGATCTATCCTGGAGAATCTTGCATGTATACTTGAGAAGAATGTGTATTCTGCTGCTTTTGGATAGAATGTTCTGTATGTATCTATTACATCCATCTGGTTTAATATGCTGGTTAAAACTGATGTTTCCTCATTCTTTGTCTAGATTATCTATCCATTGATCTAAATGGGGTATTAAAGTTCTCTGCTATTATCGTATTGCTGTCAATTTCTCTCTTTAGGTCTGTTAATATTTGCTTTATATATTTTGGTGCTCCTATGTCAGGAGCACATATAAATGTTATATCTTCTTGCTGGGTTGACCCCTTTATTGTTTTGTAATGCCTTTCTTTGCCTTGTATTAGTCTTGGTTTTAAAGTCTCTTTTGTTTAATATGATTATAGATAACACCAGTTTTCTTTTTGTTTCCATTTGCATGGGATATCTTTTTCCATTCCTTCACTTTCAGTCTGTGTGTCCTTACTTCTGAATTGAGTCTCTTTTAGGGAGCACATAGATGAGTTTTTTTTTTTAATCCATCCAGCCATTCTGTGTCTTTGGATTAGAAAATTTAGTCCATTTACACTAAATTAATTTTTGATAGGTATGTACTCATTGCCGTTTTGTTTTCCAGCTGCTTTTTCCATTCCTCTCTGTTCCTTTGTTTTTCTCTTTTTCCTTCTGATTTGATAACTTTCTTTAGTGCTATGTTTAAATTCCTCTCTCATTTTCTTTTATGTATTTGCTATTAAGGTTTTGCTTTTGTGGTTACTGTGAGGTATGCATATATTGTCTTATATATATAATTATATTTAAGTTAACAAATTTAAATTTGAACACATTTCCAAACTATTTTTACTCCCCCCACTCACATTTTGGTTTTGATGTCACATTTTACACCTTTTTAAAATGTATCCTTTAACTAATTACTGTAGCTTTAGTACTTTTGTCTGTTGACCTTCACACTAGCTTTGTAATTAACCCACTACTTTTACTATATATTTACCTTTTCTGGGAGATTTTTACTTTCGAAAGTTTTCTTACAACTAGTGTCATTTCTTCTCAGCTCAAAAAAGTTCCTTTAACATTTCTTGTAAGGCTGGTTTAGTGGTGATGAAATCTTCTGGCTTTTGGTTATCTGGGAACCCATCCTTCCCCTTCTATTCTGAGTGGTAATCTTACCAGGTAGAGTATTCTTGGTTGGCCGTTTTTTTTCCTTTCAGCCCTTTGGAAACATCATGCCACTCGTTTCTGGCTTGAAAAGTTTCTGCTGAAAAATATGTAGATAGCCTTATGGGGTCTCCCTTATATGTAACAAGTTGTTTTACTCTTAATGCTTTTGAGATTCTTTTCCTTGACATTTTAATTATAATGCATCTTGGTGTGAATCTCTTTGGGTTCCTCTTATTTAGAACTCTTTAGGTTCCTGGAGCTGGATATCTGGTTCCTTCCCTAGATTAGGTTTAAGTTTTCAGCCATTGTATCTTCAAATATGTTTTCTGCCCCTTTCTCTCGCTTCTCCTTCCAGGCCCCCTATAATGGAGATGCTATTCCAACTGATATTGTCTCATAGATCCCATAAGCTTCTTCACTTTTCAGAATTCCTTTTTCTTTTTGCTGCTCCGTCTGGGTGAGTCTCATTGCTTTGTCTTCCAGATCACTGATCCATTCTTCTGCCTCATCAAGTCTGCTGATGAACCCCTCTAGTGTACTTTTAAGTTATTATATTCTTCAGTTCTATGGCTTCTATTTGGTGTTTTATTTATTTTCTATCTCTTTGTTGACATTCTAACTCCATTCATCCATTCTTCTCCTGAGTTTGGTTTGCATTTTTACAACCATTAGCTTGAATTATTTATTAGGTAGACTACTTATCTCCATTTCAGCAGCATCTTTTTCTGAAGTTTTGTCTTGTTCTTTTGTTTGGAACATATTCCTCTGTCCTCATTTTGCCTGTGTTTGTTTCTATAGATTAGGTGAAACAGGTACCTCTCCCAGTCTTGAAGGAGTGGTCTTCTGTAGATGACCCATGGGGCCCAGAAATGCAACATCCCCCCTGGTGTGGGAATAAAGCCAGGCCCAAGGGGAACCATCCACCTCAAGTTTCCTCACAAAATCAGAAAAAACAAAGGAACTCCTCTATATACATTCCAAGCCTTGTACCACCTCAACACAGCAGTACCCACACACTTCTTTGCTACCTTTATTTGCATTCCTTGGCGCACTGTACTTCCTATCTCCTATAAAGTGCCTTTCTTGTGGGAAGATGGCGGCGTAAGCAGGGCAGAGGAAATCTCCTCCCAACACTATATATATCTATGAAAATACAGCAAATACAACTATTCCTAAAAGAGAGACCGGAATACACAGGAAAGCGCACAATGTGCAGCTACACCTGAGACTACTCGGCACCCCACGAGGAGGAGCTATAAAGGGCCCTGTGGAGCAGCACGGCCAAGGCTGCCAAATACTGGAGCAACAGCACCACCTACCGCATCCCCACAGAATCTGCTCCCGGTGGGTGTTTTTTGCTTTTTGTTTTTTGTTTTTTCTTTTTTTTTTCTCCTTTTTTTTTTCTTTTTCTTTTTTTTAAAGTCTTAAAGAGCCCAGTTGACATACGTGGCAACTACCAGCGACCACTTCTATAGCCATGAAAAGACAGAGGAATATGATCCAGACTAAGATCAACCAGACAACTCCAGAGAAGGACCCTGAAGGGATGGAAATGCACAGTCTTCCTGAAAAAGAATTCAGAATAAAAGTCATAACCATGCTGACATATCTACAGAGAAATATGCAAGAGCTGAGGGAGGAAGTGAGGGAAGTGAGGAAAGACAATGCAGAAATCAGACAAGCGATCGATAGGCTTAACAGCAGACTGCATTAGATGCAAGAGACTTAATGGAATAGAAATGAGAGGAAAGGAATACAGAGAAGCTGAGGCAGAGAGAGATAAAAGGATCTCTAGGAATGAAAGAATATTAAGAGAACTGTGTGACCAATCCAAACGGAACAATATTCGCATTATAGGAGTACCAGAGGAAGAAGAGAGAGAAAAAGGGATAGAAAGTGTCTTTGAAGAAATAATTGCTGAAAACTTTCCCACGCTGGGGAAGGAAAGAGTCTCGCAGTCCACGGAAGGCCACAGATCTCCCAACAAAAGGGACCCAAGGAAGACAACACCAAGACACATAATAATTAAAATGGCAAAGATCAAAGATAAAGACAAAGTATTAAAGGCAGCTAGAGAGACAAAAAAGATCACCTACAAAGAAAAACCCATCAGACTATCATCAGACTTCTCAACAGAAACCTTACATGCCAGAAGAGAATAGCATGATATATTTAACATAATGAAACAGAAGGGCCTCGAACCAAGAATATTGTATCCAGCACGATTATCATTTAAATATGATGGAGGGATTAAACAATTTCCAGACAAAGGAAAGTTGAGAGAGTTTGCCTCTCATAAACCACCACTACAGGATATCTTAAACGGACTGCTCTAGAGGGAAGCACCCCTAAGGCTAAAAAGATGTCACCAGAGAAAATAAAATCATAGCAAAGAAAGTAGACCATCCAAATACTAACTAAAGGCAAAGAATAAAACACCTAATATAAAGAATGGAGGAGGAAGAAAAAGAAAGGAGAGAAATAAAGAAACATCAGACTGTGTTTACAATAACTTAACAAGAAGGTTAAGTTAGATTGTTAGATAGTAAAGAAGCAACCCTTGAACCTTTGGTAACCATGAATCTAAAGCCAGCAATGGCAATAAGTACGTATCTATTGATAATCACCCTAAATGTAAATGGACTGAATGCACCAATCAAAAGACACAGAGTCACAGAGTGGATAAAAAAGCAAGACCCGCTCCCCTCGCGCCGACCGCCTCCCCACCGCAGGCGGACCCCAGAGTCCGGTCACCTGGGTGTTCTCTCCCTCCCAAAAGGCCTGTGCTACCCATTGCCGTGGAGCAGCGACAGATGACAGGCCCAGGGACGCCACCGAGAGGCTACCCATCAAGCTGAGGCTTAAAAGTTTTTCATATTAAAGGGTTAAAAAATAAACTGGGAGAGAGTTCCGGGAAGATGGCGGCGTGAACAGAGTGGCAGAATTTTCCTCCCAACATTATATTTATCCATGAAAACACAGCAAATACAACTGTTCCTAAAAAAGAGACCAGAGCACACAGGAAAGCGCACACCGTGCAGACACACCGGAGAGGACTCGGCAGCTGGCGAGGCGGTCATAAAGAGCCCAGCTGACACACATGACAACTACCAACAACCAATTCTATAGTCATGAGAAGACAGAAGAATATGATACAGACAAAGCTTCAGACACACACCACCCCTGAGAGAACCTGAAGAGATGGACATGCACAGTTTACCTGAAAAAGAATTCAGAATAAAAGTCATAGCCATGCTGACAGATCTACAGAAAAATGTGCAAGAGCTGAAGGATGAAATGAGGAAAGACCAAGCAGAAATGAGACAAGCCATCGACGGGCTTCACAGCAGACTGGATGAGGTTCAAGACACTATCAATGAAATACAAAACAGGGAACAGGAATACAAAGAAGCTGAGGCAGAGAGAGATAAAAGGATCTCTAAGAATGAAAGAATATTAAGAGAACCGTGTGACCAATCCAAACGGAGCAATATTCGCATTATAGGAGTACCAGAGGAAGAAGAGAGAGAAAAAGGGATAGAAAGTGTCTTTGAAGAAATAATTGCTGAAAACTTTCCCACGCTGGGGAAGGAAATAGTCTCACAGTCCACGGAAGCCCACAGATCTCCCAACACAAGGGAACCAAGGAAGACAACACCAAGACATATAATAATTAAGATGGCAAAGATCAAAGATAAAGACAGAGTATTAAAGGCAGCTAGAGAGACAAAAAAGATCACCTACAAAGGAAAACCCATCAGACTGTCATCAGACTTCTCAACAGAAACCTTACAGGCCAGAAGAGAATGGCATGATATATTTAACATAATGAAACAGAAGGGCCTCGAACCAAGAATATTGTATCCAGCACGATTATCATTTAAATATGACGGAGGGATTAAACAATTTCAAGACAAAGGAAAGTTGAGAGAGTTTGCCTCTCATAAACCACCACTACAGGATATCTTAAACTGACTGCTCTAGAGGGAAACACCCCTAAGGCTAAAAAGATGTCACCAGAGAAAATAAAATCATAGCAAAGAAAGCAGACCATCCAAATACTAACTAAAGGCAAAGAATAAAACACCTAATATATAAAGAAAGGAGGAGGAAGAATAGGAAGGGAGAGATAAAGAAACATCAGACGGCGTTCACAATAACTCAACAAGAAAGTTGAGTTAGATTCTTAGACAGTAAAGAAGCAACCCTTGAACCTCTGGTAACCACGAATCTAAAGCCAGCAATGGCAATAAGTACATATCTATCAATAATCACCCTAAATGTAAACGGACTGAATGCACCAATCAAAAGACACCGTGTAACAGAGTGGATAAAAAAGCAAGACCCATCTATATGCTGCTACAAGAGACTCACCTCAAACCCAAAAATATACACAGACTAAAAGTGAAGGGATGGAAAAAGATATTTCATGCAAACAACAAAGACAAAAAAGCAGGTGTTGCAGTACTTGTATCAGGTAAAATAGACTTCAAAACGAAGAAAGTAGCAAGAGATAAAGAAGGACATTACATAATGATAAAGGTGTCAGTCCAACTAGAAGATATAACCATTATAAATACATATGCACCCAACACAGGAGCGCCAGCATATGTGAAACAAATACTAACAGAATTAAAGGAGGAAATAGACAGCAATGCATTCATTTTAGGAGACTTCAAAACACCACTCACTCCAAAGGACAGATCAACCGGACAGAGAATAAGTAAAGACACAGAGGCACCGAACAACACACTAGAACAGATGGACCTAACAGACATCTACAGAACTCTGCGCCCAAAAGCAGGAGGATACACATTCTTCTCAAGTGCATATGAAACTTTTTCCAGAATAGACCACATACTAGGCCACAAAAAGAACCTCAGTAAATTAAAAAATAATGAAATCCTACCAACCAACTTCTCAGATCACAAAGGTATAAAACTAGAAATAAATTTTAGAAAGAAATCAAAAGGCTCACAAATACATGGAGACTTAACAACATTCTCCTAATGAATCTATGGGTTAATGATCAAATCAAAACAGAAATCAAAGAATATATGGAGACTAATGACAACAACAACACAAAGCCACAACTTCTGTGGGACTGCAGTGAAGGCAGTTCTAAGAGGAAAGTATATTGCAATCCAGGCCTATTTAAAGAAGGAAGAACATTCCCAAACGAACAGTCTAAAGACACAATTATTGAAATTGGAAAAAGAAGAACAAATGAGGCCCAAAGTCACCAGAAGGAGGGACATAATAAAGATCAGAGAATAAATAAATAAAATTGAGAAGAATAAAACAATAGAAAAAATCAATGAAACCAAAAGCTGGTTCTCTGAAAAAATAAACAAAATAGATAAACCCCTAGCCAGACTCATTAAGAGAAAAAGAGAATCTACACACATAAACAGAATCACAAATGAGAAAGGAAAAATAACGACGGACCCCACAGAAATACAAAGAATTATAAGAGAATATTACGAGCATCTATATGCTAACAAGCTCCAAAACCTAGAAGAAATGGACAACTTCTTAGAAAAATGCAGCCTTCCAAGACTGACGAAGCAGGAAACAGAAAAACTAAACAGACCAATCACCGGCAACGAAATTGAATCAGTAATCAAAAAACTACCCAAGAACAAAACCCCCAGACCTGATGGATTCACCTCTGAATTCTACCAGACATATAGAGAAGAAATAACACCCATTCTCCTTAAAGTTTTCCAAAAAATAGAAGAGGAGGGAATACTTCCAAACTCTTTCTATGAAGCCAGCATCACTCTAATACCAAAACCGGGCAAAGACCTCACTAAAAAAGAAAATTACACACCAATATCCCTGATGAATGTAGATGCAAAAATACTCAAGAAAATATTAGCAAACCAAATTCAAAAATACATCAAGAGGATCATACACCATGATCAAGTGGGATTCATCCCAGGGATGCAAGGACGGTACAACATTCGAAAATCCATCAACATCATCCATCAAATCAACAAAAAGAAGAACAAAAACCACATGATCATCTCCATAGATGCTGAAAAAGCATATGACAAAATTCAGCATCCATTCATGATTAAAACTCTCAACAGAATGGGTATAGACGGCAAGTACCTCAACATCATAAAGGCTATAAATAACAAACCCACAGCTAACATCATACTTAATAGCGAGAAGCTGAAAGCTTTTCATCTAAGATCGGGAACAAGACAGGGGTGCCCACTCTCTCCACTGTTATTCAACATAGTACTGGAGGTCCTAGCCACAGCAATCAGACAAAGCAAAGACATACAAGGCATCCAGATTGGTAAAGAAGAAGTCAAATTGTCACTATTTGCAGATGACATGATACTGTACATAAAAAACCCTAAAGACTCCACTCCAAAACTACTAGAAGTAATATCTGAATTCAGCAAAGTTGCAGGATATAAAATTAACACACAGAAATCTGTTGCTTTCCTATACACTAACGATGAGCTAACAGAAAGAGAAATCAGAAAAACAATTCCATTCACAATTGCATCAAAAAGAATAAAATACCTAGGAATAAACCTAATCAAGGAAGTGAAAGACCTGTACTCTGAACACTACAAGACACTCCTAGGAGAAATTAAAGAGGACACTAACAAATGGAAATGCATCCCATGCTCTTGGCTAGGAAGAATAAATATTGTCAAAATGGCTATACTACCTAAAGCAATCTACAGATTCAATGCAATCCCTATCAAACTACCAACAGCTTTCTTCAATGAACTAGAACTGGAACAAATAATACTAAAATTCATATGGAACCACAAAAGACCCTGAATAGCCAAAGCAATCCTAAGAAGGAGGAATTGAACAGGGGGAATTACGCTCCCTGACTCTACTACAAAGCCACAGTAATCAAGACAATTTGGTACTGGCACAAAAACAGACCCACAGACCAGTGGTACAGAATAGAAAATCCAAACATTAACCCAAACACCTACAGTCAATTAATATTTGATAAAGGAGCCTTGGATATACAATGGGGAGATGACAGCCTCTTCAGCAGCTGGTGTTGGAAAAACTGGACAGCTACATGTAAGAGAATGAAACTGGACTACTGTCTAACCCCATACACAAAGGTAAACTCAAGGCGGATCAAAGACCTGAATGTAAGTCATGAAACCATAAAACTCTTAGAAAAAAACATAGGCAAAAATCTCTTGGACATAAACATGAGTGACTTCTTCATGAACATATCCCCCCGGGCAAGGGAAACAAAAGCAAAAATGAGCAAGTGGGACTGTATCAAGCTATAAAGCTTCTCTACAGCAAAGGACACCATCAGTAGAACAAAAAGACATCCTACAGTATGGGAAAATATATTCATAAATGATGTATCTGATAAATATATAAATATTTATATAATTTTATATAAAATATATAAAGAACTCATGCACCTTAACAAACAAAAAGCAAATAATCCAATTAAGAAATAGGCGGAGGACATGAATAGACACTTCTCTAAAGAAGAAATTCAGATGGCCAATAGGCACCTGAAAAGATGCTCCACATCGCTAATCATCAGAGAAATGCAGATTAAAACCACAATGAGATATCACCTCACACCAGTGAGGATGGCCAACATCCAAAACACAAACAACAACAAATGTTGGCGAGGATGTGGAGAAAAGGGAACCCTCCTACGCAGCTGGTGGGAATGCAAATTAGTTCAACCATTGTGGAAAGCAGTATGGAGGTTCCTCAAAAAACTCAAAATAGAAATACCATTTGACCCAGGAATCCCACTCCTAGGAATTTACCCTAAGAATGCAACAGCCCAGTTTGTAAAAGACATATGTACCCCTATGTTTATCGCAGCACTATTTACAATAGCCAAGAAATGGAAGCAACCTAAGTGTCCATCAGTAGATGAATGGATCAAGAAGATGTGGTACATATACACAATGCAATGTTATTCAGCCATAAGAAGAAAACAAATCCTAGCATTTGCAACAACATGGATGGAGCTAGAGGGTATTATGCTCAGTGAAATAAGCCAAGTGGAAAAAGACAAGTACCAAATGATTTCACTTATATGTGGAGTATAAGAACAAAGAAGAAAACTGAAGGAACAAAACAGCAGCAGACTCACAGAACCCAAGAACGGACTAATAGTTACCAAAGGCAAAGGGACTGGGGAAGATGGGTGGGAAGGGAGGGATAAGGGGGAAAAAGGGGCATTACGATTAGCAGATGTAATGTTGTGGGGGCATGGGGAGGGCTGTACAGCTCAGAGAAGACAAGTAGTGATTCTATAGCACCTCACTACGCTGATGGACAGTGACTGTAATGGGGTTGGTGGGGGGGACCTGAAGAAGGGGGTAGTTTAATAACCATAATATTGCATATGTAATTGTAGATTAATGATACCAAAATAAATTATTAAAAAAATTAAAGTTAATATGAGGAAATAGATAAATAAATAAATAAAGTGCCTTTCTTCCCTGCATGAAGGATCCTGGGCTGGTCCCTACTAGTCTTAATACTCCAAATTCTGATCTCCTTTCCTCTGACTTAGGCATACACAAACAGAATGATTTGCTTCTCTCTTCGATCCCTGATAAGGGAAATGTTAAAGAATAGAACACCCAAGGTAGAAACCTAGGATGACAGAAAGCTGTTGACTTTTTTCTTCTTCTGTTAAATTCATGTAACTTTATTATTTTTTCTCCTTTTCTTGCTCTACAAGGAACCAGGTTCCACTCATTCACTAAAAAAAAAGCAATTTTATCAAAAGCAAATTACAAAATGTTTATTCTAGAGAAAACACACCACCTACCAGAGATAATCAATGTTAACAGGTTGGATGTGCATATAGATTACAAGGGTTTTTCCCCTTAAAAAACAGAATAGATAACTCAGTATATATACTCCTATATCCTGCCTTTTCATCTACTGTTATTTTGGAGCCCCATCTTGAGATGTGAGACCCCAATCACTAACCTGACCGGTCGTTAAACAATAGGCAGACTCCAAACATCTGTATCGGGAGAGGTACCACCTCTCTACCCCATTCCATCTTAGCAGGAGGTCAATTATGGCCAAAAGGTAGCCACCCACAACCAAACATCTCGCTTGCAGTGCCACACTGTGTGGCGTGGCAGGCTTCCCAGAGCAGCGTTACCTGAGTTTTAGCTGTGATCGCACCTCTCCAAACTCCAGCTGGAGCAGTTCGTTGTAACAGGCCATGAGGCTGGGGTTTTCCACATACCTCTACAAACACAAAGGGGATTTTGTGGATAAACAAACACGCACCTTTAAATTATTATGTATATCAATAGAAATAATTCTTTTCAACAGACTTCTCACTTTGGTAACTGAAATCCAAAAAATACTTTACCTGTAATGATGAACAGGAAATAAGATGAAAATTTATGGATATCAAATTAGCTTTTAAAAAAACAGGGCTTTAGAATGCTTGTCTTTCAGTGCCTTAATGTAAGAGGATTTGGGCTGTCTGTGTGTCACTAGCAGAGACTAGACTATATAAAAGGAAGAAATGTATTAACTGAAGTCCTATTTATATTAACTTTCAGAGTATATTCACTTATTCAAGAGCAGTATTTTATCCTCTTTAAAGCTGCACAAGCTTACAGTAAGCAAAAATAAGCATGCATTTCTCTTTGCACCTGTATTTCTCAGAGGTAACCCCGACTTAGGCTATATTTTCCTACCCCTAACCTCTAACTTCAGCTCAACCAAGCCAACAAAGGATTACCCTCCATAGCAGAGGCACCAGCTGAGCCATGGCTTTGCCTAGAGTGCCTCTTACTGCTGTGGACAGTAACTATTTGGTATAACATTTACATGATGGAAACATCTCACAACAAAGCAGATTACATAGTTCTGAGAAGCATGGACCCATTCCACCACCAAATTATGTATTTCATGAAGACATCTTAGAAGTCACTGTGTCCTTCCACATTATTACTTTCGGATGTAAAAAGAAATTTGTGAACATCTGCTCACCCCTATTTCTGTGAACAGCTCTTGCTTTCAGACACCTTCTCAATACATGGATAATACTCTGTCTGAATGAGGAGGAAGCTAAGGCCTATGAGGCAGTGCCTCTGCCAGCCACTATCCACAAGTCAAAGCCAGGCCAGTCTGCGGCATGAGGCCCTGTGGAGCCTCCTCTATCACTATAGTGAAGGCAGAGATACCTGCTTGAACAGTGATCAGTCTTGTCGGAAAAATCCAGCCCAGGTTCATGCCTTAAAAGCTTTGTGATCCTACATGAGACACTTAACCTTCCTGGGCCTGCTCCTCACCTGCAGAACAAGAGGCTACTGCTCCACCTGCTGCAGTGGCTGTGAGAGCCCAGTGGGAGGGTGGAGAGAGCAGCCTAACTGTAGATGGCACACAAACCCGGGGCAGACTGCAGGTCCCCACATAGCCCTTCTCACCCACAGCAGTCTGAGACACTTCATGTGCCCACCAGCTCGGCCTACTGAGGGGAAGGGGAGCGCTGGCCCTGCTATTCACTCCTGTCGCCATGACTCCACGGGCGCCCCAGAATGCTGCTCATCTGCCCAGACACTACTGCTGGCCTGGAGAAAGAAGGGGAGACTTCTGGGCCTAGTGCTTATGCCACTACCAGCAGGCCAGGGGTGGGGACTTGAAGTGGACAGGGGCCCACAGCTTTCCAAGGGCTTAGCTGCTCTGCAGGGGAGATCCTGGGACATGGAGACAAGTGTATTTCTACAATTCAACAAATGGCCTCCCATGCACGCAACCATATTTTTCACTGGGTATAAATGTGTATATCCAAACCATTTTACCCCAAAGGTGGATATCAAGGTTAAAAATTAAGCAGACATGACTAAACATACAGCACCTTGCTCCCAGGATCTGCCCTCCTGCCTCTGCTTTGCTCTGTGTGTCTAAACATCCTGTCTTTCCTGCCCTTCTCCAACTTTCATTTATGTCTCAAGGATTCCACAGGGCATGGAGGGTAGAGAAGGCAATATGTCCAGCAATCCTCCAAAAACAAGCTGCTATTCCCTCTGCTTAAACAGCAGTTAGGCAGCTAGTCTCCTCTCCCCAGCCCAACCTGCCTCCCCTTCTCATGAAAGGGTTGGGGCCAATTCCTGCAGACTCCTGAGCACATCACACCCACTTTGCTGGGCCCCACCCAGTGGTTCTCAACTTGGCTGCATTATTAGAATTACCTGCGATTTTAAAACACAATACCAACATGCAGGTCCCTGAAAACACCAACTGAAACAGGCTCTCTAGGGGAGTTTTTCAGGGGATTCTAATACACACCCAGTGCTGAAAGAGACCACACCATAGACTGAGATTTTAGGCAGCAAGTGCTCACCTGCCACCAAATTCGACTAAGGAGACGAGCAGGTCTCCATCTACCCTGAAGTCCTGCACTGGGGCCAATCTACCAACTAGCTAACTGGCCCCCAAATAGCAGAGATCTCATGGTAGTGTCAGCTTTCAGGTCTAGGGCAGGGCTCCAGCCTTAGCACCACTGCCAACTAGCCATGGAACTTGGGAGAAGCAGCCTCCCTCTGGGTCTAGAAACTCTGCCCTGTCACCTCGGCTTCCTTTAGCGACACAAATGTACAGGACTCTGCACGAGAAGATTAGTTAGCACATGTGGTCTCTGAGAACTGGTCACCCACTTGTATGTGTTACTTACAAAATGGTGAGCCTACTGCCACCTCTGTGTTCCCTGAGCCGCATACCTCTAACGCCTATTCCAAAGCTTCTGTGCTGTTTGTAGGGACATGAACCTGAAAGTGCTTCCAGCAAAGGCTTCAAAGGACACCTGGATTCAGTGGTTTGGGTAAGGGGCAGGGAAAGTGTGTGTCAATTATTTTTGAATTTCCAAGTTAGCTTCATGATAACTCAGTCATACCAAGAAAATGGACTGTGGTTTACTAGACCTTCTACCAGGAGACTTTCCAGTCCACAAAGCTGTGCTGATATATTTCCTTATGCAGAATTCAAACCCAGCTCTTACCAAACACACAAATTTTCCCAGCAATGCATCTGTGTCCTTTCAAAGAGACCGCTCGTGCCTCTAGGTCAGCCAACAACCCAAGGCAGGCAAATGATCTATTATCCAAGTTTCACCAGCAAGTGGATGCTTCTAAGGTCTTCGTTAAAAAGAAAAACCAGTTTTGCAGCCTAAGAGTAATAATATAAAGATCCCCAAAGTTACCTGGGAAAGTTTTTGCTTGTGTGAATGCTTTCCCATGCAGCTTAAGGGGCAAAACCTAAAGATCTACTAGGAACAGATGATCTACAACTTCCAACCTGGGGTCCTGTACTTAAAAGGTCACTCCCCTTCGCACTGGCTAACATGGTTATCCTCATACAACTTAACATAGATTACTGGAGGTCAGGGAATGGGGCAGGTGTTGAAATGTGTGTAACTATGAGGACTGTCAAAAAGGAGGGGAACCACAGAACTAAGTAGTAAGAATACTCTAATGTGTGCTTTTTATATAAAATTGGGTGTGTGTCTGGTGGACAGTGACTGCAGTGCGGTATGGGGGAGCATTCAATAATAAGGGTGAATGTAATAACCACATTGTTTTTCTTGCGAAACCTTCATAAGAGTGTATATCAATGATACCTTAATAAAAAAAAAAAGAAAAAAATTGGGTGTGTGAAAAATAAAATCTTAAATTCCACCTTATCTGTTTATATTGGAACTCCTGTGTTCTTTTTGTCTGTATTTACTGATACCTCTTTGTTCCTTTATTATGCTCCTTGTATCAGTTTGTCTTATAAACATCAGATAATTGTACATTTGCAACCCAGTCTAACAGCCTACCCTTTAATGGGACAATTCAGCCCATTCACTGGCACTTGATTTTATCTCCTCTTATCTTACTTTGTGTTTATGTCTGATTCCACACTGTTGTTTCCTCTTCCTTGTGTCTGTCAGTTTGATCAATTTGCTGTGAACTGTATTTCCTCTTGTTAACTTGGAAGTTTTATCACTTTTCTGTTCTATTAATGGTTGCCTTCTTTTTCACTGATCTCAAAAGCAAAGATTTCTTCGTACTATTTGAAAACAGGATACCAATTACCCCCAGAACAAAGTATCTCCCACAGAGTTATGCTCTAATCTGCCCATGTGACATGAAAATCAAAACTTCACAACACTTCCACTGCCCACGCCCATTCCACATCGGCTAATGAGGCCATGAGAATGCTTCAGCATCTACTTTCTCCCCACAAACCGTGAGGACACAGGGTTTGTTAAAATAGTCTAAAATTTAAACACTGAGCTTAAAACTTGTCTTTTGGCATGTCCCTTTTGCTAGAGGAGTATTATATATCCCAGTCAATATTTTTCCATTCAGGTCTAGCTTTATACATAGCTAGATATATCATATTTTATGTATCTTGTTATATTTAAAGATACATAACAGAGAGAAAAAAAGGAAAGCTAGAGAGAGGGGAGCAGGGGGAGGCTCAAGGCAGGCTCGCTGCCCACTCTTCCTCTCCACGCCATCCTCCCTCCTCTTACAGTTCCTGTTCAAGTTCATTTGTTGTGTGGTTGGAGTCCTTCCTCAATTATTGTCCTCAAACAGGGCCCTAGGGCGGAGATCACTGGGCTTTTTGTATATCCCAGAGAGAGTAACTCTGCGCCCTGAAAGGCGGACGCCAGTCCAGCCAGGCGTGCGGTTCTCAGGCTGCAGTCCTCTTCTGGCTGTGGTCTCTGGTCAGACGAGACATTATCATTTGTTTAGAACAGTAAATACTTGTTTATATAATGTTCACATAACACACGTTTACCATTTTCTTGCTCTTCAATCCTTCTTGCATTTCAGGACTTCCACCTGGGGTTCATCTCCCTTCTGCATGAAGTCCATCCTTTACAATTTCCTCGTGAGGGACTGCTGGTTACAAACTCTCTGTCTTCATAATTTTCAAAGTCTTCATTTCACCCTCATTTTCAAAAGATACTTAGGCTAGATATAACATTCGAGGCTGGCAGGTATTTTAGCACATTGAAAGTATCATTCCACTGTTCTCTATTTCCCATTTATTGCTGCTGAGAATCTAGCTGGTACGTTAGCCTGTCATTTTGAGGGTTATCTTCCTTCTCTGGCCAATTTTAAGGTCTTCTCCCTCTTTGTTTGTTTGGGTTTTTCTTCCACTATGATATGTCCTCTCTTTATTTACTCAACTTTGGATTTGTTGGAATTTCTGAATCTTTTATCAGTTCTGGAAAATTCTCTTCAAATACTACCTCTGCTCTGCCCCATTCTCTCTCCTCTGTCTTTCTGAAACTCCAGTTTTGTACATGCTAAACCTATATGAGCTATCGTCCATATTTCTTAACTTGTCTAACTAATTTTCTATTATTTTATCTTTGTGCTACATGCTGGATAGTTTCTTCTGAAAAAGTAAATTTTTTCAGTTACAATGTGTTCATTTCTCAAAATTCAATTTGTTCTGCTTAAAATTTGCTATGTCACTTTTTAGTTTCCTATTCCTTGCAAATATTTCTCATTTTGTCTTGTCTTTTATTTCTGTACATGTAGTAAGTATAATTGTTTTATAACCCAAGTCTGACAGTTCTGACACCTGAGGAATGTGAGGATTTCTCTCTGCCGTCTTCCCCCCTGCTACTGTGCTTGGGGCACCTTGGATCCCTGGGGGTTGGTTAGCTCTGACTGAGTGCTGCCTGTGGCCCTTAAAAAATTATTTGCAGAGTTCTCTGGGACCAAAGATGAAGGTGAATTCCTCAGCCAAGTACCGAGGAGTACTACCACCCAGAGTGAGCTTTACAGTCCTCCTGATGGTGATTTCCAAGGCTCTCTGGCCAGCAGCTGATTGAAGCCTTCAGATGCCTTTTGGCTTAAGAGAAACCAGCAGATCAGAGCTGGGGGTGGAGAGAAAGGCAGCATGTTTGGATTGCCTTATTTCTAGAATCCCTGACCTTCTGAACATGTGAGCATTGTAACCCCACACCCTACAGCAAAATGGTAAAGAGTATGCCATTAAAGGAGATGTTATGTTTAGGAACTTGAGGAAGCATAGTTTTAAGACACTAAGAAAGCAAAGAATTGTAGATGATTAGATTACCAGGTTATAAAGTTAAACCAATCTGTAATACAGCACAAGGGCAACAAATCATTTTCTTCAATTAATTCATAACTTTTCCTGGCTCTGAACTGAGATAAAGTAATTTCTCATGCTGAATTATACTTGCATAGCAAAGCAGTGGGTACACACCCTCGTAAAGCCCGCAGCGATGAGGGGCATCACGGAGGACTCCTCTCTATCCGCCCTTCAGGAGAACAGAGTCAATGGTTAGAAACAGCTTTTATCAATCACATCTCTCTCTTTAACTATTTACTAATTAACACGATACTATGACTGTCATGAGTGCTTTTAGATGAATTAGATTAACATACAAAAGTATGAAGTTGAAAACAGTTTTCTGTTTTAGTTTCATATTTAACTTTTTGGCAGTACATATCAACACCTGAAATACAGAGATTTCACTGACAACCAGAATACAGGTATGACAATATATCTATTGGACATGTAAAAATTTTAATTTAAATTCTTTCTTATTTTCTTCTACTTCCAATTTTTTTTTAATCCCTTCTCCCCCACAAAGTTCAGGAAAAAAGTTTAAAGGACACAGAAACCCTTCTTCCATCTACAAAAATACATAAACATTTATTTCAATACTGCCCTTTTCCTCACATATTTCTATTCTTTCCTTACCTCCAATTTAAAGATGAAATATAAGATTTCCCCCATTTCTGTATAATTCAAATCTTCATAGACATTTGAAGTTAGAAGGCCCTAGGAAGATACCCCTGGAAAACAGTCATACTTCTAGGAATGGAATTCTCTTGTGATTTGCCTATTTCTAAAGTGAAAGGCCGTCCAGAATCACAAAACCCAGCAGGAGAGTAGACACTCTCACCATGAAGTTAACTGTCAAAGCAAAAGAAAGAATAAAGGAGAAAAGACCAGACTAAAAAGGGTCTGTCACAGTCTGCGAGCTGTCAGTCGGCCTCTGTGAAGAGCTGGCATTACAGGGACACCCACATTTTAACATCAAGGAAAATGAAAGCTTACCTGCGTACTACCCCAATTATAATTGTGTTTTCTGAGAGTTTTGATGATCTGATAGACCTTGGAAAGAAAAACAAATTTTAAAATAAATTTAAAGCAATTCTTAAGAAAATACACGTAAACAGTTTCGGTGGGCACTGAAGCTAGGGGAGATGTAGAAGGCGGAGCAAAAGGCCCTTCACACTCTGGACTCGCTGTCTTGGCTACTTGGTCGTTCTCTCTTTTGGGTGGCTACTTGGTCATTCTCTCTTTTGGGGACAAACTCCTAAGCAGTGGGCGGTGGTAACCCTAACGATCACAGAGTGTGAATACAAGAGCTAACTGAGGTGATGGGCTCCCTAATTGTTCTGGTCTTTGCTGACCTAAGTTGTTTCAAGTGGAGAATCTTCCCTGCCTTGGGCTGACATGAGAGGGGTGATCTGTCTCTGCCCACCAAAGGGAAATGCATGTATCTGTGTATAACAAACTGAGGGCTACAGTTATGGTGTGGAGGAAGAAGCTCAGAAGGTCAGCTCTCCACTGTACCCTAAGTAGCATGGTTAAAGAAGCGTTGCTAGGTGGAATGCAGGCAAAAACAGTAATAATAAAAATTCAAAACTAGGAAATGCAAGGTAGTCTTAACAGTCAGAAAGAAGAGAATCCACACCTGATAGAAAAAGTTAAACATGGAGGACTGAATTGAGAAATTGTCACTCAAATTGTTTTCTGTGTTCTGTGATTCAGAAGTGTTTCTATTTCTTGAACTAACAGAACTGAAGTAATGCAGTAAGTCTCGGCTGTTCCCTGTCCCTTTCTGGACACGTTCTCCAGGAGGCCAGCACACTTTTGCATGTCTTCCTTTCAGGCCAAGAGCTGAGTTCCTCCATTTCCCTGTGGCCTGGTTCTTCTCTAGAGTCAGCACAGCGTGAGGTCAGAGCTCTGCGTTCTTAGAGGAGCGAGTTCTGTTCCTTCGCCTACTCCTCCGGGTCACCCTTCTTTTACTTCTGTGCAGAGCCACATTCTCCTCCGGTGATTTCAGTGGAGCAGTGTCTTCTGCTTTTCCCAGTGTCTACTCTATACGCCTCCAGCTTCCACCCACCTGTCCTCTCCAGAGGAAGCCTACCTAAAGGTCACACTGCCTGGCTCTACTGGAAGAGCCCTCTTGACAGGTCACTGCAGAGTGTGCTGACAAGGAGCCAATCCCTGGTCCAACTGGGTCTCTCTGCCTGGAGAACAGCCAAGCTCACTGCAGTGGAGAAGGGGCCTTGGGAAAGGCTGTTTAAGCCTGGCAGGGTGACTGAAGCATGGCGGACAGAGAGACGAGACCAATTCACCTTTCAAACCTATGGGCTAATACTCACCCTAGTGCTAATGTTAAATAGGGAATGAGAGACATGGATTCACAAATGGTATTTCCATGACTTCTTAGGACACTGTACTTGTTCTTGTGTTCATATTTCTGTCCTATTACAAAGACTTACAGGGAGAAAAGGCAGATTTAAATATGCAGCCAGCCATCTCAAACCAGCTCTCACCCTTCTAGAAGAAAAGGGATCTGAGTATTTAATAACAAGTAGGCAAGCCATGCAAATGATCTCAAGAAGTAGTTTTGGATGACTACTCGGGATACAGGAATGAGAGGTGCTGGGCTAAGGACAAAGAGGAAGGGACGAACACATTTACCTGGAAACAAGCCAATCCCTGCAAAGGAGCTGCAACACCATATAAAAAAGGAAAGGTATGCTCTTGACTTTCTTGTCCATGAGAAGGAAGAACTGGCTAGGAAATTAAAATGTCAGGAAACAGGGTTGAAAAAGAACACCCTTTACTTCAGAATTCAAGAAAACTAAGAAATGACTCGGCATCATCAAAATGCACACCTAGACGCTGGGAGGGCTGATTCCAAGAAGTCAGAAAGAAGATGAGTCTGTAACATGAGATTCTGAAAGGCTGTGCAGGCCTGCCAGGGAGCTCTCAAAACCAGGCTTGCTGGTGTATCATTAGGATTTGATCTGGTTACACATAACAGAAAACTCCAAAGAAGTGGATTACAGTGGCTTAAACGAGGTTTGTGTCCCACATACATAAGAGACGTGCAGAGGCAGGCGTCCAAGGCTGTATCAGCACGTGGCAGCTTCAGACATGTGGTTCCTCTGTCTTCTCTTCCACTGCTCTCCTCTATTACGGTTTCTTCCTCATGGTCTGAGAGAGATGCTGAGCTCCAGCCATAACGTCCACATCCCAGACAGCAGGAAGCAGGGCATGAATCCTCCCTACACAGATACTTGCCAGAAGATGCATGGCACTTTCACTGGCCAGCTCCAAGGAGAGCTAGGGAATACGGTGTATTTTCTAATTGGCCATCTGCCCCGTTAAACACTACAAATCTTATTTCTATAGTAGGAAACTACAGGATAAGAGTAGAAATGGGTATTGGGGGCAACTACCAGTCTCAGACACACCAGACAACCACAAATAATTCTGATGGTGATCTTGACACAAAACTGGAAAAAACGTTGTATGATGGAGGCTTACTGTAAAAACACAGCAGAGCCCTTTAATGAGTTAAATTTTACAAAATCCCAACTCCATTACTTACATCTTACCACTGTTCCCTCTGTAGGAGTTGCAGATAAAAAAGAATGGAATTTGCAGTGGTAAGAAGGGTCTTCAGGCCAAAGTGGAGCCGGAGACTGGATGAGAGCACCCAGCACTCTGAGTTCTATCCGGCTTCTGCGTTCGACACAGACTTTACTTCTGTTCATGCATTTTGAGTTTCCAGGCAGTTATTTCCCCCACCTCCCTTTTTCAAACTTTGCCTTTCATTATAGAGCCCTACTCCTGGTGCACAAAGAATATTACTTCATTTCTTCTAAGTATACACTAAGCATATGTCTCCTAAAAGGCTCTTTAATTTCTTGTAGAAAATAATATTCTTAGTCTTTATGGCTGGCTATTCTTTCCCACCATAATTTGGCAGCTTTCTACATGCCCCCTTTTTAATCCTGTTCATTCACCCTTGAATGGGAGTGACATCAACCCAGGCAGACAGTCTGCAGCAGAGAGGGTCAGGAGTCTCCCCTGCACCCTTCCCTAGACCCTTGGCATTAGCTGTCATCCTCCTCCCAGGTCTGGGCCTAAAGGCCCGTTCATGCTCCGAGGGTGCAGTCAGCAGTCAGGCACGGGTCTGCCACACAGAGGAGACGTCCAGCCTGCTCTCTCCCGTTCTCTACCTAAACCTGAGAATCGATGCAATTTGCCATTTTGAAACTGCAATATGGGAAAGGCTGTTTCCACGCTCCTTATGCCTCTGTCCCTTCTTACAACATGGTAGGAAAAACAGTGTCTCTGTCCACCTCGCTCTGCTCCCTGCCTTGGGTTTCCTAGTGGCTGTAGTAAACAAGGAATGAAGGGGCAGCGGGGGCTGGAAGCAGCGCTCTGGCCAGCTCACAGCAGCTGGGGGTGAGCCGCTGTTTCCCTGGTCAGCGCCACTCCAGCATCCCAGGCTCAGCAGGATGCAGGGGAAGTGAAGCGAAGTCTCTTCCCACTTCCTTCCATTAGGGCCACTGGTATTTCGGCTTCAGAGACTGAAGTACGCAGCGGGCATTCCAGGACCCAGCGGCTGCTGCACTGCCCCAGAAGAGACAGAGTGGGAAGCCTGTCCTGTTGTGCTCTCCCAGCTGCTGACATGCCTATCATCTCATCTTTGGTCTTTAACCGCTGTAGTCAGTTTCTGTCTCTTGTTACCTTCATGGGTTTTTCTGAAAGGAAGCTGGGAGGAGGGGCTGATCCCAAGCACCACAGAAGAGGGCCCATGGCGGGCCCACGACTGCTGGCCTCGCCTCAGCTGCTTCTGTCTTCTCTCTATCCTCCCGCTGGTGGCCAGAGGGAACTTCATTCAGCTCTTGACGCTCCCCTGCACAGAATACATCGGTGTCTCAGCTGCCCACAGAGTAAAGTCCAAAGCCTTTGGCGCACAAGGCCCTCATAATGGGGCCCACGTCTGCTGCCCCAGCCTCACCTGGACCCAAGTCCCGCACGTGACACAGCAGCCACCCACACTGAGCACAGGAGCCCTGGATGCCTGCTTATTCCTATACCACGTTTTCTCCTTTCAAAGCCTGATCATTCTTCAGGACTCAGCCCAAATATCCTCTGTGAAGGCCTCCTCAGCACCAGCATGCACAGCATTCTGTACACACCACTTCTGTGGGCATTTTCAAGCCGGACTGAAATCACTTGCCCTACGAACTGCAGCCTCAGCTCCTCAGAGGCAAGAACCACGTCTTACTCATCTGTGTAGCTCTAGTACCACATACACGGCCCAGAACTGAGAAGACTTGCAAAACAGCGTTCCTCAAATGGCAGATTTGGAAACACTGCAGACACAGACTATGTGGCCTTCAGCAAGGCACCTGACAAGGAGGGCATGGAGTTCCAAGTGTCCCGGTGGAGACTTACAGATGAATGCTAGTCATTTAGACACTTCAGCAACTGAGGAAAAGCCCATCACCGGCGGTGTTGACTGGGTGTCCAGAAAGGAGGGTGGAGGGAAGGACAGAGCCTAGGGGTCAGCAGAGAGAGAGGGTGAGCAGGTTCAGAAGGGAGCCTGCAAAGATTCCTTGAAGGAACAAGTCCACAGTGGCAGGAACCCTTAAAGGGGTGATCTTAAGGGACATAAGCCAGGTAAGGGCCAGAATCGAGATGAAACTGACTCAGAAAAATAAAGCAGGGCCCATTCTGGCATCTAGAAAACTCACTGCAAATTGCACCTGAGCCATCAAGATGGAGACGATGCGGTAGAACACGGCTAGTGAGGAGACTTGAGACTCCTGGCCGGGGCTGTGACACAGCCCTCAGGAAAGAGCTGTGATCGGGAGCTGCACGTGTGGAGGTCTGCTCTCCGGCGAGCACAGAGGAGATAACTGTTCGGCTTACTCTTCACTGGTCCACCCAAACCCACTGGGAGCCTTTCGGTGCTGGAGCCAGGCTCACAGGAGCCGTGGGCTAGGGGAGGTACGCAGAGGACACACCCTGGATGGGGCTGGAGCGTGAAACTACTCTGTGAGGAGCTGCTGACACCCAGAAATGGTAATTCCTGTCCTCCAGTGCTGGAAATCTGGGGAAGGGGATTAACCTGTTCCAGGGACCCTATGGCCAAATCTGGACCAAGATGGGCTCTACATGGAGAACTGCAACTCAGGGCTTTCCCTCGGGAGACCCAAACCCCAGCAGAGGCTGGATGGAGGGCGGTGGGGACTTTGCAGAGGACACGCACACGAGAGTTTTTTTAAAACTACATATTAAACAACCCAGTTTGCATTCTTTTAAAATTGTATAAAAATTATATTTACATATCAATATAAACTTGAACAAATTAATCCTTTTTGTTTAGAATATCCCCCAAATGGGTAACAATAGTATATTTCCTCCCTTAAAAAGTGGAGAATTTTATGGTATGTACGTTTTACCACAATAAAGGAAGCAGAGCCGACCTACCAGAGCCTAACCTTTGTCTTATGGCACAGGGTGATCTAGCAGAGTCGTCTCTGTGCACACAGACCCCCCTGGCACACACCTAGGCTTGGGCGTGGACAAGACCAAGAAAGAAGCCAAGTTTTCTCAGTGCCTCCCCTGCCCCTTTTCTATGGGGGTTCTTGGGCCGCCCTCCTCAGATACCTCTCCCACCTTGCAGCTTTCCACCAAGACTACCAAGTACCATGCAGGTATTTTCTTCTCTTCCTCTGCATGCTATCCATCAAAGGATAAAAGCAGAAAGGATCTTGGAAACAAAGTATTCCAAATCTGCAGAGAAGTCAGAGTCACACAAAGGCGAGCAGCTGGTCAAGGACCCAGGGTCCCCTCTGCCAGGGCCGGAGCTCCTCCACACCTCCCAGGCCGCCATCCCTCACGGCTGTGCCGAGTGACTGCGCAGGTGATGCGCCACACCAACCTGGGCAATCAGGCAGACAGAAATGGCACCGGAGCCCAGCAGCAGAGCAGGCGCTAGACCAAAGCCAGAGGGGAAGCGCTACTGAGGTGGGTCACCCCTGGAGGAAAGCCACCTCGTCTGAATACCTGAAAGGTGGGTTCTCACGGACAAGGAAACAAGTGCATGGAAATCACCATGGACCTGCAAACAACTTTTTGATAGGATGTCATTTTCTTGTCACCTCAGTTTTTAACCCTTTTATATTTGGTTAAATCTTTTCTATCTCCTAATAGTCAAGATTTTAAGTGTCTTTAAAAGTAACACATTATCAAAAAAAAAAAATAATAAATGTTAATTCCCTGATGTTAAAAAAAAAAAAAAAAGTAACACATTATCAAATTTTACGTTACATTAAAATTACAATTTGTCTTCCCCAAAATAAAGTTTTCTATGAAATAAAATGGATATTTCACTCTGCCTCACTTCAATCAGCAGCAAATAACTTCCTTCTAAAAGTGCTTTCCTTAGATTTATGTCTGCTACCCAAAATTCCCTCATGTTGATATTCTGCCAGTACTATAAATGAGGCATATCCACTGAACATTAGAAGACAATTTTCAAATTTTTCCTAACTTTAAAAACATCTAGAAAATTATAACTCTTACTGCAGTAACATGCACATGACAGTTACAGTTAATTACGATTTGGGTTTCATCTGAATGCTTAATGCTTCCTCTTATTTTCTTACTGTTTTAATCGAAGCAAAGCAAAACAAGAGAGAGAAAGATGAGTCACAGAAATAATTATGTCCTAAGACTGTGCTTTTTTACATGCATGGAAGGCAACTTAAGACACTGAAATAAACTTAATGTATTTCTGGGCTACGTTTACTATCACAAATGCCAACAGGACTATTCAGGCCCGAGTGTCAGGCTCACCTGCACAGCGCCACAGCATCCAGCTGCCGGGGATTTCTGTGGTCTATGATGATGATGTCATGATGTTTGTCCAGGAAACAGGCAAGGACAGCCCGGGCCTCCTTGGTAACTGTACAGTTAAACCCTGCCTTTTCACATGCCCTACAGAATCCATTACACTGTTTATCTTCTTTGGTAAACACTAAAAGTACCTGAATCAAAAAACACAAACACTTTTTTTAAAAAAAAGATGTCAGAATGGTCATTTATCAACAAACCTCAGAGTACTCCCAAGTGTTTTGAAGACAAGTACCCAGATGTGAACCTGACAGTCTGGTGATGTCATCCTCCTGACTGTGACTCGCGACGTCCACCCACCTCCCCCGTTAGTGCCACTCTATCTGCTCGGAGTCTGGAAGTCCAAGTGCAGGATCAGATACAGCTTCACTCCTCCTGCTAACAAGCCCGCCGGCAGAACTTAGCAAAGGCCTGATAAACCCATTTTATCTTGAAACTGACTCAACTGAAGCACACAAGTATTTATTTTAGTTAGCAGTAAGTTAACCAGGAAAGTCCTTAGATGGCAAATGCTACTATTTCAGTCAAACTCCTAGAATACTTAATACTTTAAATAATGTTATTAAATGTTTTGACTCAAGATTTTACATATTCCTCCAACTTAAAAAAAAAATTACTTCAACTGTAAGAGAGGAGATTTAAAGTAGACCAAAATGTTACTTCAAAACCTGCCAGGTAAGTGACACGGGAAAAGTACCAGGGGCAAGAGGGTACACTCCACCCAGGGTGACGGCTGCCACCCCACACCTGACCCATATCGGGACACCTGCATCGGCCGCCTCGCCCCTCCGGCCAGGCCTGCAGCCACCTCTAGGTCAGGAGCGCACCGCTCTGTCCCTCTGGACCCAGACTGATCAACGGAGACACCAGTGGAGAGGTGGGTTGGGGGCAGCCTGGGAGAAGGAGGCTACAAGGCCAGCAGAAACCCTGCTCCCCAGGGCTTAGTTCCTCTCACTTTACCCAAATGAGCCAAAAACACAAATGCGAAGAACTAAGAGAGCACGTTTCGGCCAGTCCTTTTCATGTTTTTTTAAAATGTAACAGTAAGTATGCATTTGTGTGCAGGGAGTATCAAACAACTTTGGAGCTAAACTTCAACTGGTTATTTTGCCTCATATTTTGGATTAGACAATTTACAGATACGTTCTCTCTGATAGAGTTGACACAGTAACATGGAGAAGACAATGCTTTTGCTTTTCTATAATGGAGAATTTCAAACCTCCAGGAAAGTTGTGAATGACAATGAACTTTCATATCCCTTGTAGGTTCATCAATTGTTAACATTTTTCCACCTTTGCACTCTCTCTCCACACACACACACACTTTTATTTCTGAACCTTTTAAAAGTAGGTTGCAGACATTTTTTTCATTTCTACCTCAATGTATATTCCTAAGAAAAGTACATTCTCGTATATAACCATACTACTATTACCAGGTTCAGGAAACTTAACATTGATCCAATACTTCTATATAAAATAGAAGATTATTTTCATTGTATAACTTCAGGCCGTCTCTCTCCCCCTCTTGGAAGAAAATCAGCATGTGAAAACCACAGCATGGTCTGTTCCTACCTGGAGCTGATCTGGATGGAATCTCATGGGGCCGAACTGCACATCAGCTGCCACCTGCAAGAGAAAGATGTGCTCAGAAATGTGGGGAAAAAAGACAACCTTGCTTAAGGTTTCTCTCTCTCTAAGCAGCACCACAGATGATAATGAAATTCCTACTCTAGAGAAAAATTACATGAAGTAAATAGTTATTAGACAGAAGAATCCCAGGGATCTCCTTATAAACCCCAGGAAAGGTGGACAGCAGAAAAGGAGAAATAAAACAAGTCTGATTGTACCTTTTCTTTTCCTAGCTGTGGGTGACTTTAAGTAATTACTCAACTTCCCTCTGCTTCAATTTCTTGTTTGTTACAAAGTCACAAACTAAAAATTAGTTCTCTAAGTTTACCCAAGTGCACAAATACCACAAATGTTATAAAGAGCCCCCAGAGATTAGACACTGAATGAACATTGGTTCTTTCCATGCCAACTTCCATCTTTCCCCTGGTGGACACTGAAGTCTTATATCTAAAATGGCACAGAGATAATGAAATCCATCAGTCAGAACCCTGGGACATCACAGCCAAAGAAACCCCATTGAGAAATGGTTGACACTTTCATTTTATAGAGGAGCATAACACTTATCAGTAAAAGCTTATCAGTTTGAGAACATCACACTAAAAGACACCAAGATAAACACAATGGCATAACCAGACCCCAATGAATACTACTAATCATAGCGTCAATGCAGGGCTTAGCACAACTGGGCCCCGTGCTATGGGCTGCACACGTGTCTCTCACCGAATCTTCACAGCAACACAGTAAAGATTTGCAGTCGAAAGCTAGGTTCCAAGTACCTTGTTTTAAGGCCACACAGCTGGCAAGTGGCGGCTGGGCTTCCAATGACCAGTCTGGTTAATTCAACAACCTGTGCTGCAAACCCACGGCCACCAGGAGGTCTGGACAGTCTGTGCACTGCACAAAGGAGGAAGAACGGGAGCCGAAACCCAGCCCCACGCGATGAACCCTGGCACGGAGCTGCTACCCAGAGGAAGAGACGGTTTGTTTTGGAATTCTCCCCGATAAACCACTGAGGGGATCGATAGGCCTCTGAGGACGGTATGATTCCACCCCTGGAGCCCAGCAGCTGCAGCACAGGTCTATAAGCCTCCCCACAGGACACTTGCTGACTACCCTCCTCCAATCCCTCCCCTCAAACAGTCTTCTACCCTACAGAAAACACACGTAACAGAACCTGCCTAGTGATGGAGGAGGTCCGTGTATGTCTATCACTGCTGGAAGCTGGTGTCTGCGAATCCTGGGCCACCTGCTCAGCTTCCGAGCTGCTGTGCAGGACCCATCTCTCAGAAGGCACGAGAAGCACGGGGGCCCTACTGTCCTAGACTAGACTGAGGAGGCGGACTCTGCGGCCTGTGGCGGGGCAGGAGAGCGTCACAGCCCAGTGTCCTCCCGGGCGCCTCGCCCCAGGCCGGCCTCATGCTAGAGCACAGGGCACGCCAGGCCGGGGCTTCGGAGAGAAGGCGGCCAGGGGGCCTTCACGGTGACGTCAGTCTCATCGTCCTCCTCCCCCAGCAGTGAGAGGGAGAGCAAGAGAGAAAAGGTCAGGTTTTGTTGGTTTTGAAAAAGGTTAAAGCAATGAATGAAAGAGCAAACAGGGCCTAAGTGGACCTACTCCGGAAAAAGAAAGAGTAGGAAAATCATTCTGCTCATTTCCTACAGCTCTGGGGCAGTTTCCTAAGAGAAAGCGGAAAGCCTGCCAGCAGGAGGGTGGCGCCACGGCCCCAGGAGAGCAGCAGCCCCGCCGCACGCGGCCTCCCACCCGACTCTGCCCGCAGCCTCCGACAGAGGGCACGCGGGAAATGTGCCTTCCCGCGAGGGATCAAGGAAGGTAAGAACAGTCCGAGAGGGGAGGAAGAAAAGTGTAAAAACACGATAGCCTAGGTCACAAAGAAAAACCTTAAAATATACTCCTAAAAGTAAAAGTGTATGGTTTTTATTCTTCACAATGCAATCGGACCAGAATTTAAAAACATAAAGTTAAACAAAATTAACAAATAACCACTCCTTGGAAAATTTTTAAATGTTAACTCATGTAATTGCTAGATCAGAGAAGGAAATGCAAACAATACCTACGGATTATTTGGAAAATAATGAAAATGAGAATATCATGTAGTAAAGCTTACAGGATACTGTTAAATTTTACTCAGAGGCAAAATTCAGTCTTAAGTCTTTTTCTGTCATGAAACAAGAAGTAAATACACTAACCTTCAAATCACTAAGTCAGCAATACAAACTTGAGGAACCAGGAGGAGAAAAACTAAGTAAAAGGCAATAATTGATAAAATTTTAAAACGTTAGTGACTAGCATGATTTTTTAAAACACACAGATATATATATAATGTTGGTCACAGCTGAGAGACAAGATAAAAGTGTGGATGGCTCAGGGCAAAAGCCTCAGCCCTCCTGGGAGAGCGCTTCTGAGGGCACGACCCACACCAAGAGTGGGTGGAATGACTTTCACAAAGGATGACATGACTTTATGGTCTCAACTTACAGAAGTAATTCACCAATGCATTCATTTTTAAGAGAGAAAGCTATACATTTTTTGAAGACTAGAAATTCTGCCTCAGTATAATCTAAGCAATACCAATTTAAAACAATGTTTCAGCAATTCTATTTTACCATTGAACACTTGTTTTATTTACTTAACTAGACTGCATTTTGACCTTACATCCTGTCTACGGGGTATATCCGGCTCTCAGGACCTCTGTCGAGCAGTGTCCCGGCAGGGCTGGACAACTACTTACCACTGCCCCCCCAAAATAACCACCACCAGGAAATGTGACGGCAGTCCTCAGTGAGCAAACGTCAGCGGCGGGCCCTGGGAGTAAGCGGCTTCCCGGCCGCTCTGGAGGGGACCAGAGCTACTGGAATTCCTGTTCCTCCTTTCTCTGTATATAAAGATCACAACCAAGCTGACCTAATACTTTGGGTCATGGCTCTCTTGATAAGAATTTACTTTCCACATTAATATTTAGAATGGAAGAGTTATTAATAACACAGCTTTGATTTAATCTTTCAGCTTCAAAAGCAGCTGATATTTTTAGGAGATATAGGAAACAACAGTACATTCATGGGCTGATAATTATACAAGTTGAGTTTAGTCTTTTGGATTTTTAAATATTTACTAATATTTATCATAAGCATTTATTAATATTTACTGCTACGAAGACTAAAATTAGCATATCAGATATGGAAAATGTCTATTTGTATTTTAATATTTTAAAGTAATTTTTTGTAAGTGTGGCTGACAGAAACATGAATTATTATTAGAAGCTTTGATGAACCTCATACCAGATTTCTTTTCTCTCCCTAAATGACCTAACATTATTTAGATGTGACACCAGGAGGCCAGGCTACTACTGTATTATGAATCCTGACCGCGGGAGGCGGTGGGAGAGGACAGAGATGTAATTCCCACCCGGGTAAGAGTTCTCCTCCCCTGACCCACCTCTTGCCTTTGTTTTTTTCTCTTTAGCTTTTAGTCACCATTTGCCACACTCCACATTTTATTATCTGTCTTCTTCATTGTCTGTCCCTCCCACTAGAATGTAAGTTATATAAAGACAGGGATTTACCTGCTTTACTCATTGCTGTATTTCTAATTCCCGAAACAGTGCCTGGCACATAGCAGGCAATCAAAAAAACATTTTTGAATGTTTATTCAATAGCTAATCTTTCAGAATCATTTATATAGAAATCATTCTCATTTCAATTTATACATATATGTACGTATGTAATATAGCACTTCCAGATTTCAGAGTATTTTCATATATACTTTACTTCATAACAAGAAGGAATCTTATGAATCTTATGAAAAGCCTAACCACTAGAAACCACAAAAGAATCTTGTGATCTACCTCTTTTTCCTACATTCCCTTTATAGAAAAAGAAAGTTATACTGGGATCAATTTACACCAACTACATACAAACCTAGGAACGACAGTAAAGATATAAATCAGATTTTGTCTTGAGCCATACTGTCCCTCCAGGCTTTCCCTGAACAGCCAGTGGGCGTCTCCTCTCTCTCTCTGGGCAGACAGTACTAAGTACCTTGATCAAAGGGACAGAGCCTAGATAAGAGGAGTCAGGAGACACCAGTTCCTAGGTGGAAAAAGTCAAAATTAACACAGATATTTGTGGACTGTGTACTGGTATGTTACACACGAAGCAGGGAGGAAGGTGGTTGGAGAGCAAAGAACGAGCGCCTACCCCCATCCTTGAGGAGCAGGAGGGAAAATGTGAACTACAGCAATATGGTACAGTTTTAATAGAGAAAGAAGGTGCCTACTATGTGCTAAATGCTTTGCTTCTATTTATATTTAAATTTAGTCCTTACCCTATGAGTAAGGAAAGCTTATTAGCTCCATTTTATTGATGAAGAAACTGAAGCTCAGAGCTGTATGGTTAAACAGCTGGTAAGTGACAACGGTGGGAACAGAACCCAACTCATGGGAATTTAATTCCAGTGATCTTTTCACACTCCATTGGGAAAGGCCTAAAATCACCTGACCCTATCCAATATCTTGTTGAAATAAGACCAAGAACCTGGAAATCAGAATTTATCCATTCAACCAATCTTGGGTAAACACCCATTACGTGTTAAATGGTCTCCTAGGTACTGGGCATTCAACAGAGAACAGGACAGACAATACCTCCACTTAACAGGGAGCGATGTAATGGAAAGGAGCTCTGTCACAGACTCAGTCAGGGAAAACCCCTCTAAGCTGGCAGTGCGGAAGGCAAGGTGTGAATGATGAGAAGGAGCCCGCCATCCAGGAATGGAGGAAGGAACACCAGGCAGAGCGTGAGCGGCACACAGGACCTCGGGCGGAGCACTTGAGGAGAGGAAGGGGAAGAGGGCAGGAGATGAGGTCACGGTTTGGCAGGAACCCTAAAATGCAGAGCTTCCTAAGCCAGAAGAGAAACTTGGGTTTTATTCTAAATTTCATGACAAGCCACTAGAGAGTTTTACACAAGGAAGCGATGTGATCTGATTCTTATTTTTTAGAAAGATCCCTTTGGCTACCTGTGGAGAATGGACACTGGGACACCAGTAAGGAAGTCTCCCTAGTAGTCCAAGTGGGAGACCATGGCAGCAGGGCCTGGCCGTTGCCACAGAGATGAGTAGATGGATTTGGGCGGTGTTGTGGAGGCAGAATGATGGAAAGGATATAACCAAACCCTCCGATTCCTAGACCAGAGTTCTGAGATCTGACCTGCAGTTTGTATCAGTGATGTGTGGAAACTTGGGGTTCTGCAAGGCATCCTACTAGAAGCTGGTGTGGATTTGCTTGGACCTTTCCAAATCCACCCACAAGGTGGCACCAAGATCTACCCAGAGGCGAAGCCCCAGCTGCTCTCCTGGGGCTTTCTCCCAGAGCAGGCAAAACCCTGCAGACTCATCCCTACCCGTCTCGTCTCTGTTTTCTCCCCTCACTTGTCCCTAATTTTCCCTTCAAACAATTTAAGCACCAAATATTTACAAGGAGTCTTTTATATGCTATTCCAACTGGATGCCAAAATCAAGTCATGTGCTAAGGTGAAACTACTCAGGTCCTTTTTTTCCCAAATCCATAGTTGTTGGGCAAAAAATGGTCTGGATTAAATGAGCTATTTGAAGAGCTAAACACAATGCCTGACAGTGAGTAAATGCTCCATAAACTCAAGTATCTACAGAAGAGATTTTCCAAGATGTTTTTGTTATGAAATTAATTTTACATGCACTTTAAGGTATTTTTTAAACTACATTTTCCCAAAGAGCTATTTCTTTCAGAGCACTAAGGTAATCTCTACTAATTACCATTAACATCACAATACCTTGAAATACTGTACAAAATAGGATCCAGTTCTTAAATGCATTAATGTATTTGGTACAGGGGACAAATAACTGTTTCCTTGAAACCCTGAAAGATTCCCTCTGAAGGTAAAATCAGAAAGAATCAACCAATAAAAAATTAGAATAGCCACTTGTAGGATAACCCAACCCATGAGCTTCTTTGTAAATGTGTCACTGAAATCCTTAAATCCAACTTCAGAAATCTCAGGTAGATCATCATCATGGAGGCCAGACCGGAATCTATTTTTCCCCCAACCCATCAAAAAAGAGGTAACCGATCACTTGGGTATTGACTCGTCAGAATGAGGAGGGTCTACAGACTGCAGCGGGGGAGCCAGAGGCTGCGTGTGAACTCAACGCTATTTATTCAGCTCCCTCCTGGACTGAACCCTGCAGCCTAGAAGCTCTCAGGCTATCGAAAAGGCATGTTCCTGGCTAGAAATTAACAAACCAGCATCCTGCCTTTCTCTGGGACGCGCCTATTCCTGGCACACTTACATCTATCAATCATGCCTGTATCACACCCTGCACACTCAAACAGCAGTGAGTCTTGTTCAGAAGGTCTGACAGCTGCTGGCTGCCTGCCTGAGCACTCCTAGCACCCTGATTGCAAACGGCAGCTTAGGTTGTACTGGGTCAGCTAATGAACCTCAGTGCTATCCAAAAGGGATTACAGACAATGACAACCTACGCAATAGAATGAATTGTCTAGACTCACCCAAATAATTTCCATAACCGGTATTTCTCAGGTCGAATAGATGGGGATTTGATCTCTGACCCACCCTATGAAAAACTGTGACTTTAGGCAAGTTTCTTCACTTTGCTAAGCCCCACCAGGCAGTGGCAATGGAGACGAAATGAGTAAGAGGCAAGCAGGTCTCCACACAGTGCCTGGCACCCACCTCAGGGCTCCACAGTGCGCAGCCATCGACTTTAGTGGACGGGGCTGGGCAAGCATTCAGAATGCCCCTGCCTGGCTCCAGAGCAATGAAGAAATCCCTCCCAGGGGTGGGGCTCAGCACGTAAGCTCTCACAGAAAGAGGGTTTCCAGACCGAACGCTATTTGAAAAAGTCTGCCCAAAGAGTCCTATTGCCCAGCCCAGCCTCCTCCCTTCCTCGGCCAAACCACCAGGCCCTCTGCATGCAGTCCACAACCTGAGGTGCTACTGTGGAAATCATGGTCATCCTCTTTTATGAGGGCTACCTAAGTATTCTCTGTAATTGGCTATGCTGCCTCTTTTTTTTTTTTTTAATAAATAACACTGGTTCCTTTAAAGTTTCTTTTGGGGATATTTTTCACTACTAATTATGTCTAATTCTAAATTTCAAATAACCAGCTCAGAAAAATGAAGGAAAAGGTCATTTTCTCATGTCCCAAAGGAAAGTGAACTTGAGTTCCAGTGGAGCGACCACAGGGGAGACAGGGAGCATATGCAGCAAAGGCACCACCAGCCCCAGCAGTCAGGGCGAGGAGGCCCTGGGGCAGGCGAGGGCCTCCGATGAGGGTGGGGGGTGAGGGATGGCTGCAAGGCAGAGACAGACAAGCACCAAATGATTTCCCTCATTTGTGGAGTATAACAATGAAGCATAACTGAAGGAACAAAACAGCAGCAGACTCACAGGCTCCAAGGGGCTAGCAGTTACCAAAGGGGAGGGGTGGGGGAGGGTGGGAGAAGGGGTTTGGGGGTATTATGATGGCACACATGGTGTGGGGGGGTCACTGGGAAGGCAGCGCAGCACAGAGAAGACAAGTAGTGACTCTGTGGCATCTTACTACACTGATGGACAGTGACTGCAGTGGGGTGTGGGGGGGACTTGATAATATGAGTGACTGTAGTAATCACATGTTTTTCATGTGAAACCTTCATAAGAGTGTATATCAAAAATACCTTAATAAAAAAAATTGTATAAAAAAAAGAATGGCTGGAACCTTGGCCCCAGGCCCTGAGTAACCACTGCCTCCCCCTCCATTGCAAATACAGCAACAGCCTAGGCTAGAGATTTCCCAGAGAGACTATATTCTCCCAGAGCTTCAGAACCCTTCTTCCTAAGGACTTTAGGGTAAAGCCTTGACCAGAAGTTATCTGATATCTATATAGGAAAAATGCATATTTATGCCTTTCAAACTAAATACATTTTTTTAAGACTATTTTTTTCCAGAGCAGTTTTCATTTTACAACAAAATTGAGAGGGAGGTAGAGGTTATTCTTATACCCGCCCCCTCCGGCCCCCAGTGCACAGGTTTCCCCACATTCAACATCACTCACCAGCTGGAACACTTTTTACCAAGGATGACCTACCTCTAATTCATGTTTTACCTTAAGGTTCCCTCTTGGTGTTTTACATTCTATAGCTTTGGACAAATGTATAATAATATATATCCACATTATAAATTCATACAAAGTATTTTCTCTGCTGTAAAAATCCTCTGTGCTCTGCCTATTCAACTTCCCTCACCTCCCACCCCTGGCAACCACTCATCTTTTAATTGTTTCCATAGTTTTGCATTTTCCATACTGTCATACAGTTGGAAGCATACAAGTATGTAGCCTTTTCAGATTGGCTTCATTCAGTTAGAAATATGATGTAAGTTTCCTCCACACCTTTCATGACTTGATAACTCACTCCTTTTTAGTGCTGCATAACATTCCATGGTGAGCTGCCATCTAAGTTTTGGCAATTATGAATGAAGCTGCTCTAAACATCCAGGTGTAGATTTTTGTGTAGATACATGTTTTCAACTCCTTTGGATAAATATAAAAGAGTGCTACTGCTAGACCATATGATACAAATATGTTCAGTTCTGTAAGAAACTGCCAAACCCTCTTCCAAAGTGGATATGCCCTTTTGCATCACCCCCAGCACTTGTTGCTCCACATCCCCACCAGCATGTGATGTCATCAGTGTTCCAGATTTTGGCCATTCAAACACGTATATAGTAGTATCTTACTGTTGTTTTAATTTCCCTTTCCCTGATGACACCTGATGTGGAGCATCTTTTCATACCCTTATGTACCATCTGTATATCTTCTTTGGTGAGGTGTCTGTTAAGGTCTTTGACTCATTTTTTTAATTAGGTTGTTTTCTTATTAAAGAGTTCTTTGCATATTTTGGACTACAGTCTTTTATCAGATGTGGTCTTCTGCAATATTTTTTCCCAGTCTGTGGCTTGTCTTCTAATTCTCTTGATACTGTCTTTCACAGAGAAGCTTTTAATTTTAATGAAGTCCAGCTTATCAGTTCTTTCTTTCATGGATTGCATCTTTGATATATTATCTAAAAAGGCATCACTATTCCCAAGGTCACCTAGGTTTTCTTTTGTGTTATCTTCTAGGAGTTTCATAGTTTTTCGTTTTACTTTTAGATGTATGACCCATTTTGAGTTAATTTTTGTGAAGTGTATAAGGTCTGTAACTAAACTCATTATTTTGCATGTGGATGTCCAATTGTTCCAGAACCATTAGCTGAAGAAACAAACTACCTTTACTTCTTTGTCAAAGATCAATTGACTATATTTATGGGTGTCCATTTATGGGCTTTCTATTCTGTTCTATTGATTTGTCTGTTTTTTCACCCATACCACGTCTTGATTACTGTAATTTTGTAGTCTGGAAGTAAGGCACTATCAGTCACTCCTCTTTGTTCTCCTTTACTATTAGGTTGGCTGCTCTTGGTCTTTTGCTTCTCCATATAAATGTCAGAATTAGTTTGTCAATATCCATAAAGTAACTTGCTGGGATTTTGATTGGGATTGCATTGAATCTATAGATCACGTTGGGACAAACTAACATCTTGACAATATTGAGTCTTCCTATCCATGGACATGGAGTATCTCTCCATTTATATGGTTCTTCTTTGATTTTATTCATCAGAGTTCTATAGTTTTCTTCATATAGATCTTGTGCATATTTTGTGAGATTTATACCTAAGCATTTTGTTCATGTTGTGAGTTAACATCAAGTGTTAATGTGAGTAGTAGTATGTTTTTAATTTCGAATTCCATTTGTTCATGTTGTAGAAATATATATTTTTTTTACAAAAAATATATATATATATATTTGTAAAACTTTGTACGTTACAACACTGCTATAATCACTTACTAGTTCCAGTTTTCTGTCATTGGTTTAAAATTTTTCTATATAGACAATCATGTGATCTGTAAACAAAGACATTTTATGTTTTCCTTCCCCATCTGTGTACCTTTTATTTCCTTTTCTTGTCTTATTGCATTAACAAGGACTTCTAGTATGATGTTGAAAAAGAGTGGTGACAGGATTTAGTCAATTTCATCTATGTTATCAAATTTGGGGGCATAGAGATGTTCCTAGTATTCCTTTCTTATCCTTTGGATTTAATTTGGTCTTCTTTTTTCCTAAGTTTCCTAGGGTGGAAAACAAGGTTATTGATTTTAGATCTATCTTCTTTTTTAATATATGCATTAAATGCCACAAATCTGTAAGCACTACTTTTGCTGCATCCCACAAATTTGATTGTTTTCATTTTCATTTAGTTCAAAAATTCTTTCAACTTCTCTTGAGATTTAATTTTTGACCCATGTGTTATTTAGAGGTGTGTTGTTTAATCTCCACATATTTTGGAATTTTCCAGTTATCTTTCTGTTATTGAGTCCTAGTTTAACTTAACTGTAGCCTGACAAAAGACATTGTATGATTTCTATTTTTAAATTTGTTAAGGTGTTATGGCCCAGATGTAGTCCATCTTGGTAGATGTTCCACATGAGCTTGAGAAAAAAATGTGTATTCTGCTGTGGTTGGATGAAGTGGTCTATGAATTATACTCAGGTGATGGATGGTGGTACTTAGTTCAACGTGTCCTTACTGATTCTCTGCCTGCTGGATATGTCCATTTCTGAAAAAGGGGTGGTGAAGTTTCCTACTATGATAGTGGACTTAGCTATTTCTCCTTGCAGTTCTAATAGGTTTTTGCCTCACAGTTTGGTGCTCTGTCACTGAGTGTATATGTAAAGAACTGTTGGATATTCTCGGAGAGCTGACCTCTTTATTATTATACAGTACCCTTCTTTATCCCTGATAACTTTCCCTACTTTGAAGTCTGTTCATCTGAAATTAATACAGCTACTCTTGCTGGCTTTTGATTAGTGTTAGTATATCTTTCTCCATCCACTTATTTTTAACATATATGTGTCTTTATATTTAAAGTGCATTTCTCATAGACATCTGTTTCTGATATTTCCTGTGGTAATCTGGTCAAACTGTTGGAGGTAAATTTTACAATACTATGGGGGCTTCCCTGTGCCAGAGCCTCCCTGGACATTTTCGTCCCCAGAGATGTCCACACTGAGCCTCCAGTGATTTGCCAATTACAGTTCAGGTTGTCCTACCCCCAGCACTGGTTCCTGTAGAGGTTTCTATTCACGAGTGTCTGGTAAGCAGTGACTCCCCATATTCACCTGTCTTTCTAATCTTGGGGACAACAATTTGCCCTATGTTCTTCCTTCTCTTACGGATTTAAGAAGAGTTATCAGGCCATTCAGCTTTTTACTTGTTAGGATAGAGTGTTGACTTCCAAGCTCCTTACACGCAGAACCAAAAACCGTAAGTCCAATACATTTTTAACAAAATGATGTGCAGGAAGTTTCAAATACAATCCAGATACACTTGTTAGAACATCATAATAGTCATAATTGCACACGTGTTTTGGAAAGCATGGCGTGTCCAAAGGGATGTGCATCTCTGAAGCTGCTGACGCAGAGAGGGCATCCTAGGGCCATCCTCTGCGCAGACTCTCTGCCGTCCTTTGGCTGGCTACAGGAGGGCAGGCAAACTGCCCTTGTTAGTGCATTCAGAGCAACCTCTTGTTAATAATCACAATGCTTGGAGATTAGAAAGTGATGTTTTAAGCATTTTATATCCTTACCTGCTAGATAGTAAAGTACTATACATAAATAAAAGTTTCACTTATGCTTTAGGAAACAGGCTTAAGGTTTTGAGTTGACTTAGAATGAATTATAATTTTTCCCACTTAAAATAGTAAGAAATGTCTCCTGGTTGAAATTTTCACTTAGGGCATATGATATTCAGGAACCAGTTCTTGAGGTTAAGCCAAAAACTGCCTGTACGTGCATACTCTATGACCCATAAGTGAGAATTTGGGGTCTATTCACAAAGATCTGTAAGGGAACAGATGCAAATGTGCTTTGACAGTGTTATGAATTGTAGCAGAGAGTTGCAGGCAATATGGGTATATCTAACTGGGCGACAGTAATATAATGTATCTTAAAAACATATGCTAAGTGAAAAAATAAACAATGAGATCTACAATACCATTTACATAAATTAAAAACACATATGCACATAACAATACATACTTTATAAGAACACATAAAAACAAAATAACATATATTAAGCACATGAGAATGGTTACTTATGGTAGGCAGGGAGGGAAAGGAAGTGGAGGCTCAGAAGAAAATAAACTAAACAACAAAAAGAGAGGAACATAGGAGGTAGGCAAGGATTTCTTAAACACAAAAAGCACTAACCATAAAGGGAAAGATTGATGAATTATATTTTAAAATTAAGAACTTCTGTTCATCAAAAGACCTTAGTAAGGGAATGAAAAGGTAAACCACAGAATGAGAGAAGTTATCTGTAAAACATATAACCAGCAACAGACCATAATATAAAAAGAATGCTGAAGATGAATAAGAAAAAAATCAGACAACCCAAGGCTCATGGGAGGGAGCCTGCACAGGCAGATGACGCTGATATGCTAAGAGCTGAGAAGGATAATTCAATTCTCTGCATCAGAATTCTACTAGGAAAAGAAATTGAGCTCATCAACAATTTTTAAGTTTTAACAATTTTGTAAGACTATACATAAGCAAGAAATTTGAAGAGATATTTTAAATTTTATAAAACATATAAACAAATGTCATTGGCTAAAGTTTTTTCTATTTTAAGAGAGTTCTTGAGAAAAAACTGGAGAAAGAGGCATCCACATCTACTATTTGTGTTATCTACAAGGGGAAATAAGTTACTTATGCAACTACTACACAGTAGAAACCTTTGTTTCCATAGAGATTATGACACAACTGATTTAGGCCTTAAATTAGAATATTCTGATTTGAATTGAGAAATGATCTTTTTGTCTACATGAATAGTGTATTCACTACGAACAAAAGCTCTGCACATCTGCTGATATCATTTCCTCCTTACTTCAGTAATTAATAATGAGAATACATCCACACAAGTCCTAAAAAGGAATTCATACCCCTAAAATTCTACAAAACTGTCTGAAAATACATAGGAAATGACATATTTCTACAGGATGTACAAAAATGCTGACCATAAAGAACTAACACAAAACATTTCAAAACATCTTTTTGCTCATTTCACATCTACTACACTTAAACATTCTCTTGTAATAACTGTCCCAACAGCAAGACAAGAGTCAGGTCCATTTTCCTTCTGTCATTACTACCTGCATCGAACAAATAAACTGTATATTGCAGGCAACAGAGAAGGGAAGGGGATGGGAAATGCATGAAAGTATTCATCAAAAGCACAGAAATATCAGGATTTTACTTACATTTCAAAAGGAAGTATCTGATGCATAAATACAGTACATGTAAAACCCTTCAAGGGCTTCACACTGCCCTAGATAAAGCCTGGATTCTCTGATATGGCATTCAAGGCTCCCATAGGTGTGAAGCCTAAGCTTCAGCTCCTCCAACCACTCGTAACTCTTGAAAGACCATGTTTCTTACCACTGTGCTGCAGTCACATGGCTCACTGAATGGCACACTCCTGCCTTCTTCCTCTTTTCCCTTAATTCCTCCTCATTTTTCAAGACTGAAGTGTGGGGAAGCTCTAGCTATGCCTCTGGCCCAAACCTCTATCTGGATGAGGTGCTATGCTTATGTGTTCCCAAGGTAACTTGGGTTTATCTTCATGACAGGTTTATATTCACCTGTTTCCCCGACCAGACTGAGCATCTGAGTTCTATTCATAAAACTGGAACTGTAGTAAGTACAGTGCTTGGTAGCTGCTGAATGAACCAATTACTGAATAACTGAAACCCCTGACACTTCCTTGTGTTTTGATAATAAATGTTCCTAGAGGAAGTATCTAAGGAGAAAAGGACAAACAATCCCAGTGTTAGAGTAAAATGAAGACTGGCTAGGTTTCCTGATAAGCTATATAAACCAATCTGTTCTTTTTCTAATTTGACAATGAAATCCTTCCAGCTGAATATTCCCTCTCATTCTCAAAGGTCTCCAAAGAAATGATGCAGCTGGTTTTGTTACAGTTGAGTATATCCTCAATTAACCAAATATTCAAAAAATGGTTCTGCTTGATTAGATTGCCTTGTTGCTACTCTGAATGTTTTGTTCCCCATTATCAACTACTATTTTCAAAACTACTATTTTGTTTAGATTATCATAAAAAGTGCCTGACCTCCTTTTGAAAAATTGTTTTCCATTTAAATTATAACATATAATAAGAAGTGAAAAACTGTATTGGTTTTGAGCACCCATAGCTGAATCCGAAAAGAAAGCATGATGCACAAAAAAAACAAGAAGACTTCTAGTTCAATCAGTGGCACAATTTTCATATAAAAATGTTAAGATATGACCATGTGATTCTACAGAAAATTTTGTAAAACCAGTAACAAATAAAAGCAAAAATATTTCAGAGATTAATTTTGAATGTATATCTGTATACATTTATATATCATATACATTTATATATCAAGATAAATGAAACTTGAGTTTTAGCATGCTCATTTAATAGTATAAAAAATTTTCCCAATACAAAATGTTATTAGCAATGGGAAAAGTATCAAACATATATGGCAGTGATAAGGAATAAATGTAAAACATGAAGTTGTGGATTCCTCAGTAAATGAAATAAGGGCAGACCACATCCACAGTGGTTAGTTTCACTTATTACATGTTTATATTTCCTAAATAGTTTTCAACAAAAAGGTGGCTGAAGGATTGGGGAAACAGATTCCCAGCACACTGAAGAGTTCTCACTAGCATGACACTGATGGGCCTTGATCCACCACATCACAGGTGGTCTAAAGAAAGACCGTTAACAGCAGAGAACAAGAAGCTCAGATGTGACCTTTCAACTTTGATTGGCTATACACACTCCAAGGCAGAGCCATCTCTTGGGGGCGTTTTTCAGGAATCACTGAAGAACTTCCCCGCAGAACCCACATCCAGCGTGCGTAGGGTCATTTGACTCACTTAGGAAAAAAGAGCTTCGTAGGAAATGATGGTGCATGAAATAAATCTGGGGAAGGTTTTATCTCCACTGCCTTTCTGGAGGGTAAAACAAATAACGTTCTGATATTCTGATGAGCCAACAGTTCGCTTCTACCATTGGCGGGTTGACTATGTAAGGCTCTTTGTAGGGGAACCAGAAAAGTCATTTTAGGTCATTTTTCCACCTTAAACCTGCTTAATGGAAATAGCGCTTCCTCCACTCCTAAAACTGGGACAGGCCTCATAACTCTCCTGCCCACTCTTCCCTAACACCATGTCCTAGCGCCTGCACTTTGTTCGTTTCCTGGGGCTGCCACAACAAACTACTACCAACCAGCTGGCTAACAGACAGTTATTCTCTCACAATTCAGGACACTACCAAGCCCGAAATCAAGGTGCAGGCAGAGCTGGTTCCTTCTGGAGGCTCTGAGTGAGAGACCCTCTCAGGCCTCTCTTTCCTCGCTCCTGAGGGCTGCCAGAAGCCCTGGGCTTGCAGATGCAGCCCTCCAAGTCTGCGGGTCACGAAGCGGACTTCTACAGGCGCCAGTTACTGGATTCAGGGCCTATGCTAATGCAGTAGGACCTTATTTTAACTAATCACTTCTGCAAGGACGTTTCCAAATAAGGTCACATTCTGAGGTTTCAGTGGACATTAATGTTGGGAGGATACCATTCAACCCAGTACAGTCATTAAGTCACAAATACAGCCTCAACTCAGTAATTAAAAGTGATTAGTAATTGGTCCACTTCATTTGCATCAAGTTCAAAAGGGGCAAAACTAATCTAGAGTGTTATTTGGTGGAGGTAGGAGCTGGCTGAGAGAACAGCAAGGAGCCTTATAGGGTTCTGGAATGTTCTATTTCTTGATCTGATGCTGGTTGTAATTTATAAAAATTCACATTGTACACTTAACATTTATGCACTAACTGCATTAAATTCAAAAAGGGTTTACTTTAAAAAGAAAGCAATCGGCCCAATATCTTCAGAGCACCCGAGTGTTCACTGGAAGGAACGCCTTCTCTCCCTCTCCCCGCAGGGCAGGCTGCAGGCACAGAGCCCCTTCAAGCAAGAGGCGGTGGCAGCTCTTCTTCCTCTCGCTTCTCCATCTGCTGGAGGCTTTCTGAGGCGGGGAGCATAAAGGACCAGAGTCCCACTTGACTTGAAGCCTGGTGGTTTCTAAAGCTTTCCTATGGAGCATTTTTGTGCTTTCTCTAGATTCTCCTGTTGTGTTGCTCCCACTGCAAATCTCTTGGACAGGCAGTGCCTCTCTTCCAGCTGGCTTTTCCCTAGCCTTCCTTATTTTCTACCCTAATGCAAATCCCATGGCCTTTAGTGTGGAGTCCCTTCAGCCTGGTAGGCTAACACCTTGGTAGGCGAACCCCTTCAGAAGGACCCAAGGTCAACATTTTACCTAGATGCAGCAGCTGCCAAAAGCCACACTGTGCCTCCAGCTCTGCTCTCAGAGCACCAGCACCTTGCCTGGTGGAAGGGAAGGTGGGTATATTCAGTCAAGCCCACCAAGCTTTCAGGTACAGTGGCTCTGCCTGTTTGTTCTTTTAATGTCTGGGGTGCTTCCCATTTATGCTCCCATTTTACTTAAGAGGACCTCCAAGAAAGCCTCCTCATTCACTGCTCAGATGTCCACAAGGAGCTCAAGTCTCTGAATGGATGGAGAACAAAGAACCAAGAAGGGAAGGAAAGGAATCCAGTGCCCGGTGCTGCCGGGCGCGGCACCACATGCGCAGGGGAACTGGGAGGGCTGCCAGGGCGATCCGGAGGCACGCCGCAGGACGGCGACAAGTCTTCCTGCTTCCTCTCTAGGCTGGGGTTCCTGCCCCAGCATGTGTGTTTTCAATCCACTCCCATCAGTCTAAACTTTAGTAATAAGTGCCCACTAGGCTTGTTTTTGGTGTTGTGAGTTTTTAACAGGTAATTGGGGTAAAGATTTGGGAAGGTGGCAGTAGAGACTGCTAAAGGTCAAACTAGAATCCCCATGTATACTACTGTCTGTAAAAGGTGGACACTATTTCCATGAAGCTAAGGAGTAAATAATAAGGCTTTGGTTCTGAGGGTGAAACAAAGATACATTAAGGGATCAGATATGACACTTCAGGATGAGGGCCTGTTTATATTCAAGGAGCTTCTAAAAACAAAACACATCTTCCTGTATTACCTCTTAAGAAAAGAACTTCACCAAAACCTCCAACATACAATTCAAAATAAATAATAAGTTTGTACTTTCTTTGGCTTCATTCATTTATTCACTTATCAGTTTGGGTTTTTAATTTCTTCAAAGGAATGAAGCCAGTCACCTTAAACATGAAGCACCTTCCTCACTGTAACTGGATGAGCCAAAAAAAAAAAAAAAAAAAAAAAGAATCAGTTCCAAGTGAACCCCCAAAGGTGAGAGGGTGCCCTGCTGCCCTCAAGGCCACTGACCCACAGGGCTTTGAGTTGCCTCTTCTGTCAGGGAACAGTGTTAGCAGAGTGCGCAGAGTGACTTCCTGATGACCGAGATGGTGGACACCACCTTGTGACCCCCAATTCCCACTTACAGTTAATTGATCTGACAGATATTGGCCTTAGTATCAATTATTTTTGTTACTCTTTGTAAAGACTGTTTTCCTTTTTGGGTGTACTATTTTTGATATTTAAGATGGTTTATATTAGTGGTTACTTTTATTAACATCTGTTAAGTCTTTATTTCTTTACACTACCTACTTAATCCCCTATAAGAAATGCTGAAATTAAGCTATTCTCTTTCTCCTTCACCATCCTTCCACTGTTCTATTTTAGTCTGCTATATTATGGTACACAAAGCCTGTTTAGCTTTGTATTTTTAAATATACCTACACCTCTAACAGTTTACTGTTAGTTCTAAATGACACCCTTCGAATCCTCACTTTGAAAGATGAGGAAAGAACATTCTTACCTTACTTCCTGTCTTCTTTCCCCTTCTCCTCTCCAATTGGGTTAGATAATTTTGCATTGTCCACTTGTATGTTATATAACCTCTACATTCTATTCTACTGCACTAATCTCCAAGTTTGTTTTAACCTATGTTAAATAGATTCACAACCAGTTTTTTGCTATAGTTTTGCCAGTTATCTCTTGGTGGACTGAAGTTTGTCTTTGACTAGATTCCTCAAGAAGGGTTCATGGGAATATTCTTTCTTAATTACTTCCATTTAAAAACTTGTTTTTTTATTTTTCCAAACAATTTCATTGAATATAGAGTCCTTGGGTCAAACTTAACTCTTCTTAAGGAGTCTGTCAGTGATTCCCTGTGTCGATTAATGACACAGAGCAGCCAAAGTTTCTCCTTTTATAAGTGAGTGAGTCTTTCGGCCTGGCTGCCCAAATAACCCTTCACATTTGAAATCTCAAGTCCAATGACTTCACTGGGAGGGCTGTCCACTTCTTTGTTAACTTTCCCTGGTTACACTGCATCCTTTCAAACTGGATTCAAGTTCTCTTAAACTTTTCTTGATTTATATCTTTAAATTTTTGTTTCATCTATTATTTCCTTCTTGAGAGATTTTTTTGTATTTTCGTTCATGTCTGCCATTCCCTTTAATCTTTTTGTAACTATTTCTCTCTCACTTAGCTCGTTTCATGACTGTTTTCCATTCACCATCTTCTGTCACTTTTAACTTGGTCCTTCTTTCTCTGATGGGGTCCATTTTCCTTCACTTTCTTTCCTGAACTCAGGTTTCTTTTCCTGCTGACTTGCCATATCGTCCCTGAGGTCCTGTACTTCTGACTTGTGTTCCCGTTCTGTATAAAGGGAGAACCACTTCATTAAAACTTCTGAAATACCTGGTCATGATTTTCATTTGATCTGGGCCAGTATTGTTCTAGTGAGTGTTGCTCACCGTCATTTTGTTTTTCGTGTTTCTTTGTTTTTTCCTATACAGTTGGCCTCTGAACAACATGGGCGCTAGGGACGCCAGTCCCTCTGCAGGCAGAAGTCCATGTGTACATTGATGCCCCAAAGCTTAATGGCTAATAGCCTCCTACTGACTGGAAACATTACCAACAAGATAAGCAGTCGATCAACACATATTTTTTGTTATTTGTATTCTATAATGATTTCTCAGAATAAAGTAAGTTAGAGAATATTTTTTTCAAATTGTTGCAAGTCTCCAAAAACATTTTCTAATTATTGAAAAAAATCCACATATAAGTGGACCCATGCAGTTCAAACCCACATTGTTCAAAAGTCAACTGTAATTGTTTTCAACTAAATCTCAAAACCGGTCAACTTGTTGATTACTCATTTCTGAAGCCACTTTTTCCTCGACCAGGTATTTGAAGATTCATTTGGGAGAAGAGACAGAGCCACGTTGAGGGGATTAAGAGTCTTCCTCCTTTTTCAGGCGGTCTGTGTCTGTGCGCCTCCAGGGTACCAGAGGGCATCTTTACCTGCCCTCTCTCCAACCAAGGGACAGGCAGCCGTGGGGCTTCACAGCGCAGAGTCTCTCTCCTTCCTGCCACCACAGGTCAGACGGCTTCCTAAAAATGCTACTTGCGTACCTCCTCATTCAGTCCGGCCTCCTGTGCATCAACTGCATCCCTCAGTGCAGCTGGGGTCGACCTGGGACATCAAGCGAAGCTCCTGCTACCAGCTGTGTGCTCAGTTCCACTATTTCAAACAAAACATTTGGTTTTGAATCCCAGGGTATCTCTCTCAGCTTGGAATACATTATTTGCTAGTTGTTATTAATTTTTTTCCTGAGATCTGCAGTTCTAAGTGTTTTCCTACCACTTTCTCTCATACTCCTAGTTGAATCTTTCAAAAAGCCTTTCCACTTATTTTCCAGCTTGGGGTTTCAGACAGCTCCTAATTTCTTCAAAGAGAGAGCTTTCATCCTGTTTCTTTCCTCCTAGCTGCTTGAGGTAAATGTCCAGGGGAGCATGGATGGAGAACGGCTGACTTTACCATGTTCAAATCTGAAGTTCTACTTTTCTTCTTCCAAAAAGAAAACAGTCTCATAATTTCTTTGAATATAAAGTAATAAACAGTTACTCTGAAGCCCAGACAATACAGAAAGGGTGCAGGAAAAAAAGTAAAAAACTATTACCTGAAATCTCATAACCTAAAGTCATCCATCCCTGTTAACATATGAGCACATATCCTGATGCACATAAAGTGACCTTTCCCCATGCTTTCTTTTTTTCCACTTAAAATTGAGTATTTTCTTGGAAATATAGGTCTAAATTATAATTTTTAACAGCTACATGATAGTCACAAGCACTTCCTTTTAACTATGATTATGAGACACTGAAATATTTAAACTTTAAAATAAACAATCCCATAAACCAGAAGTCATGCCCCTTAAGGATCAAATTTTCTACATTTTAGATTCCTTGTAAATCAGAGAAAATTAAGGGTTTATTGCACAGGCTTTTAGAAGTAAAACAAGCAGGCCTAGGTCTTTAAAAGCTAGGTAACTAAGGGTTCTAAAAGCTACTGTTTCCACGACCTTTGTTCCCTGCATAATAAATACACTGTATTTTCCTAGTTTCTCATTTACAAGAGGGAGAAAATCCAAACAGCAAAATTATCCAAGTCTTACACCAAAGATAATCTCTACAATTATTAATCAGGAGGACAACCAGGAAAAGTATAGACTGGTCCTTTTACAACTTGAGGGGAGCTTATACTGTGGTGTCAAACAAGGGAATGTGTACAAATTGCCTGCAGTCTGAGTTTTCATTAAGCTGTCTTTTCTAATCCATTTCCTTAATTAATAGAGACTTAGAGGTATACAAACACTGATCCTCAAAGCCAGTTGTAGCTGTGAAGTAACCAAGAGAAAACATTCTGTTCTTTCAGCAGACCACAGAGACAATGACTTTTTCAACGAAACATCCCCACACAAATGAGCAAACGCCCGAAGCAAACGCCCGAAGGCAAGGGATGTCAGCCAGGAGGGAAGGCCACTCACAGAAACATTCCAACACATGTTTACGCATAGGTTAGCATGTAGGATGTGCCCCTACGAACCTGGGGAGCCCTTGAGGCAGCATGTAAGGCACAAAAACTGGAGCGAGAGGAGGCCAGTAATCAAGCCTCCACTGATTTATTGATACTAATCAAGCCCCCACCAACAATGACAGCCTGTAACATTTGGGTGTTTACTCTGCACCAAGGAGTATCTAATTTAATCCTCACATCAACCCTATGAAGTAGAAACTGTTCCTACTATTCCTAATTTGATTTGGAAACAAGAGCCTCCAGCAAGGTTCATGTACCTGTCAGTCACACAGCTAGTAAGTGCAGGTGTGGATCCTGGGTCCTGGGCTGTGGGACCCTTAGGCCCACAGGGGTTACTGTACTAGACTGCTGCAGGTGCCTAACAGCTATGGGAACTCAGAAGAGGGGTCCATGTTGAACAGAAGGACCCAGGACAGGAAAGCAGAGGCACAGTCTTTGATAGCCATGTGCGTGATGCAAATTAACTCCCTCCCACCCCCATCCACCTGGCAAGATGGTGTTACAGAAACTGGAAGGCAAGATATGTGTGACAAAGATAGAAGCCCTGTCCCAGCTCTGCCCCTCATCACGATGTGACCTTAGGTTAGTCACTTACCACTCTTGGCCTCCGTCTAGTCGCCAAATAAGAAATGAAATGGGCTAACGTAATATCTTACGTATTTTGTAACTTATCTTTTAATATATATAAATTTCCTATCTTAAGGAGGATATGAAACAGCTATTCAATCAGCTGGCTTAGATGTGAAACGAATTCAGTCACTGAAACAAATATTTACAGAGCACTTTTTATGCACTAAACCTATTCTGAGTGCTGAAGTTACAGACATAAAAATACAGATCCTGTTTTCCAGAAGCTAAATATAGGATAGAAAAATGTAAACAAATAATTACAGCACTTTTTGTGAATGTTTAACAACAAAAGCTTGTACAGAGTGTGACTGAGAAGTGACTGATTAACTCTGCCTGGGGGGAAGTCACCAGTTTTCAGAAGAGTGATGCCTGCTTGAAGGAAGTGTAAGGCTGTGCCAGGTAAGAAGAACGAAAGAAGCATTCTAGAAAGAGAAAGTATTATGTGGAAAGGCAGGCGTGAAGCCAGCCAGCATGTTCAGGAACAGTGAACTGTTAAATGTGGTTGAGCTGGCAGATCCCACAGCAGATGAGGCTGGGGAGGGGCGAGGGTCAGAGGACAGAAGGCCCCCACCGGCAGGTCTCGGCAGTTAACAGTGCTGTAGTCAGGTCAGCCCCCAAGTGCCCAGGTACAAATACCAGGTTAAAGCAATAAAGCAGATTCCAAACACTAGCAGACCAGAGCTGCTCCTACATTTCCCACTCTGATCACGGCCAGCGCTGAAGTGGTGACTAAGCACACAGGAGGAGGAAACCAGTGAGGCTGGGGGCTCATGCCAAACCTGGCTGGATTCAATGGAGGCTACTGAGGCCAGATGCAACAATGTTACAGGTCCAGAGAACTGAAGATATTCCACAAGCAGGAGACAAAACTCAGAAAGAGTTGTAACAGCCATTTTTAAATATCTCTAGGGCTTCCCATGAGGAAAGAGAGCTAAAATGGTTGTGGGGACTCCACTGAGAGCTAGCCCTGGCCCGTGGAGTAAGAGCCGCCTCTGGAAGGTGCAGTGTCAGTCACATCTCCCTTTTCCCCGAAGGTAGGAGAGGCTGCCAGCTATTCACGGCTGCAACCTTCTCTGAAGTAGAACAGGGGCACGCAGAGCCCCGGCCAAGGGGACCTGAGGGCAAGCCTGCTGAGGGGTGCTGCCCCAGAAAAGTTCCTACTCTCTGTCAGAAGAGTCCTTGCTTGCCAGAGACCAGGTCATGGGAGTGCAGGGGGCTGAGAGCGCCTGACTCACGCGTGCAGGCAGACAAGCCGTCCTAGAGCTGCTGAATCACCCATCCTAGCACCTCTCCTCCAGACTTACTGTTCTGTGAGAAAAGTAAACAGCTTTAAGCTGTGACTGCTGCATCTGCAGCTGAAGAGTTCTTCCCGCCACGTCCGACGCTCAGAGACAACACACAATGTGCAGCTTCCCAGAAAGGTTCTGGCCAAGGCCAGGCAGGAATGCTGCAAAGTGGAGTCAGGCGCCAGCAACTGTTTCTAGCCCAAGTTTTACAGACTGTTTTACTAGGGTGCCTTCTCATAATTTTACTCAGCATCACCAAAAAAATTCGAGTAGGGAAAAAAGGAACAAGTGGAAATAAAATGCTGTATATTTAGGAAGACCATGAGGTATAGAAGGCAAACTGTGATGAGTAAGTGCAGAAAGAGCCCCTGGTTAAGACAAATTGTCTCTGCAAATTTGTGAATGATGCTCCGAAGTCTAGAGAATGTTTTAAAAAAAAAAAGGGAAGATAACCCAAGGCCCAAACAGACGGGAAGGAGCTGAAGGGAACGCGAGGTGGGCGGGGTGGGGGCAGCAAGAGTCAGAAAGAGACGGGGCCTGGGGCCAACACTCATTTATTGAGAAAATGACTTTTAGGGAAAGCTGGGTCATTAAAAAAAAATCCTGGCTTAAGGGGATCCTACTACCTATGGTTAAAATATGTCAGTTATTATTAACAAGGCATTTCAAGGCTGGGCTGCCTAAATGAAATACCAGAATTATATCCTCTCCAGAGCTCTGCATGGTCTCCAGCTTGAGGTACATTTTTATTCTTCAAATGTCTCTCCCAAGAGACTCCTTTCTGCGGGCGTCAATCCTTCCTGACAGACTCCAGTCTAACTCAGTATTTACTGAGTCCTAAACATGTGCATTGAAATAAGCTACATAGAGAAGAAGATTACAAAATAAGACACAGTGCTTAATGCTCTCAAGAAAACTACCACTGATTGGACAGGACCAAACGAATCCATGAAGACAAAGCAGGAGGGAAGCCTCATCAGGTCGGAGCAGAAGGCGGGAGGCGCGGTCGGAGGTGGCATCTCAAGCGGGCCGTGAAGGGCAGGAGGGCATTTCAGAGGCAAAAGAGGCAAAAAGGTCACAACTCAAATAATTCTGCGGTTAAGCAAGCAAGGAATGAATTTTTTCCTTATCAACTTGCCAAATACTAGGAACAGACTACACTTTTGGTAGGAGTATAAATTGGTACATTTGTAAAAGACAACTTAGCAGTATATATACCAAGTTTTTTGAATGTTCACACTCTTTGATTTAGCAGTTCAAGTTACACATACATACATACAGCTCCTGAATAAAAACCATGGTATTTTGTACTATATGCATATACTACATACTCAAAAAAAAATCTCCTGATGAAAAAAACAGTCAAATATTGTCAGCAAGTGGTTAAACACTATCTCCATACAATGTAATACTATAAAGTGTTTATAACAGAAGTTAATTGACATGGAGCCACATTCACATAACTTTTAAAAGCAGGTTTCAGAACAATATACTGGAAGAGTCCACCGTTTGCTTTCTTTAAATGTGTGTGTGTATAATATCCTCAGAAAAATGACAGGATGGATATGCACAAAAATAGTGGTTTTCTATACGTAGTAAAATAACAGATGGTTTTTATTTTTGCTTATCTATATTCTCTAGTTTTCTAGAGTGAACATGTATCACTTTCACATTAATAAAAACATGGAAAATATAAATTTTCTAAGATATTTGAGTAAAAATTTAGTCTTTATGGCACTATTCCACAAAAACTGCTGTTGAGCAGGCGATGTTCTGGAGGATGGCAGTGAATGCCACTGCTCCGCCATTGCTACACACCCCCTTGAAAGGCTGGAGGGACTGCAGAGAGGGAGAGCAGGGCAGGCTGTTTCCGCAGACCCCAAGCTCGGGAGTGCATTTTGGTTTCAGTACCGATGGCAGGACACCTCTCCTGAGACGAGTTTACTTCAAACACCACCTTCCTCAGAGGCTGGCTTTCTCTCTATTACAGATCATTCTTCAGCCTCCAGATCCTTAAATATTTTCTGACCATCTGTAAAGGAAAGTATGCCCTCTTCATTTCATATCTGTTTGCTACTTTTAGGAAACTGATTGCCAAAGACAGCTTAAAATTTTAGGGAAGTTGCAGCTGCCAGTCCAGACGCCCATACTGACATGCGGCAACTCCCCAGTGAGGGCTTGCGGTTCTCCTGCTGGGTGGTAACAATCAAAAACCCAGAGGCCTTTTTCCTGGGTTCTCATCTTTAAAACTAAGAACCACATAACAGCAACTTATTAATTGAGGTATTAAGAGGTAAAATTTGGTGTTCATAAACCAAATTAGATGTTACTACAGTCAAGCAGGGTTTAAAAAATATTTTTTTGTAGTCCACAAAAAGAAAAATATGTTATATCCTGAACTAGCATATAGAGACCCATCAACTGAAACACTCGTTTCACAATACTTACTTATTCTTCCTGTTTATTTGGCACTCTGTTGTTTTACATTCCCTCCTGTTTTAAAATAACCTATAGTAGTTTTTAGGACAGCTACACGTTTTGACCATCCCGTCGGTGGGAGGTGGGAACCTTGACAGCCTCAAGACTGCTTCAGCCAGCAGAGATCACCCGCTCCTGGCCGTCGGGAACCCTCCCTTGGAACCCAGTTACTGTGCTGAGAAGTCCGAACCACACGGAGGGGCTACATAGCAGCCTTCTGGTCAGCAGTCCCAGCTGATCCCACCGGCCTTCAGGGCGGCCCAGCCCAGCCCAGACATGTGAGTCAGAAAGCCTTCAAATGACTCTAGCTCACAGCCATTTGAGTCACTCCCCTGCCATCTGAAGCCCTGACCAGCCAGTCTCTACCATGCCCCTGTCCATAGTCCTAGTCCAGACTCCAGAGAAAAAGAATGGCTATTACAAGCTTGGGGAGGTTATTTTATCAGCAGTAAGCACTAGAACGACAGTGCGAGCCGTAACCTGCGCCACCGTGGCTGAGGTCCACAGTGGGCGCCCGGCAAACACCGCTCCAGGGGACACTGATTCAACATCTGCAGCCTGGCACCCAGCATGGCAAGGATCCCTCACAGGGTGCATACTCAGATGGAGATGGGATGGACGGAGTGGGGTAAGTTAGACAGTGGGTATTTGGCCCCATAAAAATGGGCCAGCGTCAGAAAGGCTTGAGACGCACTGGAGCCAAACTGGAAATGCAAGGGTAGGTCACGTCATTCTGGTCTAAGTCTCCAGGTGTGCCTAACTTCCCAAGAATGGCCTGACGTCCCTGCGTAACCAGCCGCTGAAACAGAGAACCTAAGGTCCCCGTGTCCCACAAAGCCTTTCTGGTCTAAAAGCTGCCTACTTACTTCTATCCACCATCAATGCTGTCAGCCCTGTCTACAGTGTCAGACTTTTCTGTTAATAGGTAACTTTCATCTAAATATAAACTCAGATTAATCTGTTAAGGATTAGCAGATTCCTTAAAAAAAAAAGGGGGGGGTAGGGCAGGGGTGAGCGGGAGAAGCATTTCTGGTAGCTAGAGAGTGCCCAGGCCTGTGATTGGTCGGTCAGGCTTTTGGCTTCTTTGTTTAAATGTCACTGGATATGCTAATATTACAGTACTGGCCCTTAGGGAAAAAAAAACAGGAAATTCACAACTAGGATAGGACTCCCAGGAAGGACAGCCTGGTAGTGGGAGTACAGAGGAAACCCCTCAAAAGAAAGGAGGCTCTTTAAGCAAGCACTCCTCATGAAAGTGGGGCATCTCAAGAACTGGTCTCAAGGCAGTGCCCCTCAGAAGGCAAAGTCCTGATGAGAGGGTGGTGGGAGTGCGGGCTGGGGGAACTCTCAAGTCAGAATTCAGGGGGCTTCAGGAACAGGTCTGATCCAGGGCTAATGGTGGCCTTGGGATACGAAGAGCATATTTATATCACATCCTCAGTGACCCCAAAAGCAAGCACACACACCTCTGAACTTCAGAGAGTGAAAGAAAACATCAACCAGAAGGACGGCTGGAAACCACTGGAAAAACCTACACTTACTGAACTGATTTATATATGGCCTGTCTTCCCCTAACACAGAAAGGGAACATGTTTTACTATCACAGCAGGTAAATTTGGTTCTGGATTTTTTGTTTTTAATCTGGATGTGCTGTTGTTCAATGCATTCTTTAATGTGTAATGCACACAAGTCATTAAGTTTCAGAGAAACTACATCTGGGGCAGTTGGTAAGCTAAAGTCACTGTTCAAAAGAGTGACTAACAACCTCAACAGCAGCTGCAGCCCCAATAACACATTTAAGCCAACAAGTACCAGCATGAGGCCTACCGGAAGCAGAGACACTAGAGTGAGTCCCGATCTCTGCCTGGCACAGAGGCGCTCAGGAAGGCCCAACGGAAGAATGAAACGCACACACACAGGCTGGGAAATCTTTGGCCACCGGGGAATCCTGAACACAAACAAGTTTCTTTTTACTTCTTCTACCTCATGTGGAGAAAAAGGGAAGTTAACAAAATAAAACAGAAAGAAGCCTAAGCAGGATGAACCGATGGACTGTGTGTGGCCCACATAGAAATTAGTTGGTCACTAAGGAGCAACTACGTTCATCTGCATGGAACTTGGCTAAGGCCACACGACTTCTGAAAAAGACTCAAGATGAGCTGACAGAGGAAAAGCACCCAACAGGGAGAGAAATAAACTAGACCGAATTCACTGGTAGTGGCAATTTCATACCGTTCAGTCAAGTATGTGCCAGACACTGGGCCGGGGCAAAGATAAAGTCCCTGTCTCCATCAAGGAAGTCCAGGGCTAGAGGAGAGAGCAAGCAGACGACGACGACATGGTGGGCCACCTGCTAGGCCAGAGGGAAGCCCAGACCAGAGGATTCAAGAAAGAGTCTTGAAAGACGTGATCTCAGGCCTCATTCTTGAAGGACAAGCAGGAGTTAGTCAGGTAGACGGGGAGGCTACAGGAAGAAGAGAAGCTACAAGCAAAAACCCAGAGACCAATCTTTGTTCAGAGACGTGAGCAGAGGCCTCTGTCCACTAGCTGCAAGGCACCTCTGGAGGCTCATGGACAGCCAGTTAAAGCAGACCTCCAGATCCGACCGTCCCTGGTCCCCTGGCAGACAACGTGTCACCTTCCTCTCCGTCTGTCCATGCCGTTCTGTATCATGCTTCACTCCTGCTCAACTCTCCTCCGTCCCTGAATGCTCCAGCACGTGCCTGAATACTTGGAACATGGTCAGCCCCTTCCACCGTCTTACCATCGACCTGGTGGTATCAACATCTGTGTAAATGAGCCACCCAGAAACTTCAACAAGTTCTGTCACCAACCCATGATGTTCCCCTCCATCCTACTCCCCTCCAGCCCCTTGTCAGCTAGAACTGTCCCACGTCGGAAATGCTAAATTCCAATATCCTCTCTCTGACCAGTGTACCCATCCTGCCAGCTCTCTGAAACCTGTATTCCTCCTCTTGTAACTCTGACTTCCAATACTTTCTTCTACTTTCTTCCCAACACATCACCTATCCTATCATGGAGAGACTGCACAACCCATTACTCAAACCACCTCTCCAGACAAAGGTCTTCTCTCTCACCCACCCCTTCTCCTCTCCTACCTCCCCTTCCTTATCTTCCCAACACAATATGCAGCAAAGCTGCACACCGCAGTCAATGCACCTGGGCTGCTGGGCACCACTGGAGATCACACAGCCCTGCAACTGAGGCCACCAAACATTCACGGCCTCCGCCACCAGCTGCTGGGCAGGACATGCGCCTGACAGCTCTCACTCCCCACAGCTCTCTCCCTGTGATGTCCTCAAGGTCTGCACCTCCTCACCTTCAGGATATAACCTCACTCTTATTGCATAAAGAAAAATGAGGTGATCAGGCAAATAACTCCTTAAAATGTGCCTACTCCTAACCTACCAAAACAATGGTGTGCACTTCCATGCTCACCTTCTTCCTTCCAATGTCTCCCTGAGAAAGTATCTTTCCTCTTGGCCAGAGCTAGTGCTGCCACCCAGGCCTGCCTCCTCGCGGGTCCAACGACACATCCCCTGTCCTAACCGTTAGCTCCCCTCTGCTGTTTCTGTTCTTTTCACATGTAAACACACGCACGTATCTCCCACTTATCAAAATGAACAAATCTTCCCTTGACCCCAGTAGATACAAATCCACAACATGCTACCAGGCCACAGACCCTGATGAAACAAGCAGCCTCAGCCAGTTTATTCTGGCTGATAGGCCATGCTCTGTGCCACAGACTTCCCACAAAACCTCTTCCAAAATCCAGGCATTGCTGCCTGGACTGTGGATTGGCCCTGGAGCTAAGAGGGCAGTGGACAGGCAGGGGCAGCGTGGGGCTCAAACTGCCCTCAATCTATCTATAAGAAAAGAGCACACAAACTCAAAATGACGAAAATGCTACAGACTAACTGGCCTGTACTCTGCAGAAATGCCTGGATCCCAAAGGACAAGTACCAGGGGATCGTCACAGGCCAAATACCAAAGAGATGCGACAGCTACATGGCTCCCAAACACTTAGAAAATAATTTTTTCTTGTGTTATAAAGAAAATTAGTGGGACAATTGGTGAAATCTGAGTGAGGTTTATGAGTTAGGTTAACAGTACTGTAACAATATAAATTTCATGATTTTGATAGCAGAATTGATTATAGAAAATGTCCTTGGTTCCAGGAAATACACACTTAAGTATTTAGGGGTAGAGGGCATCCTGTATGCAAACTGCTTTCAAGTGATTCTGAAAATAATAAAAATATGCATATATAATAATGGTAACACACACAGTAAAATGTTAACATTTGGGCAGTCTGCATGAAGAGCAGGCAGGAATTCTTTGAACTGTATTTTTTTCACCTTTTCTGTAAGTCTGAAATTATTTCAAAGCTTAAGAGTAGTTTTACTTTTTTATTTTTAAAGCCCAAAATTGTGAAAGGCACAAGGGGAAATTGGCCAGAACCACACTGTGATCGAGAATTTCAAAATGCCACTTTTCTTCTTTGGCAGACTGGGTACACACAAAACAAACACAGACACTGGCTTCGCAAGATTGATACACTTGATTTGACCAATATACTTAAAACTCTGTACCTGAGAGAGAATCTGTACTATTGGCAAATGACCATGGACATGTAAATAAAGGGGCAGTAACAGGCCGCCTCCTGGACTGTTCCTGGCTTTAGCGGCGGTCCGTCTGCTGTCGTGGAGAATGGCCGCAGCGCCTGCAGAGTGCCGAGACAAAGGGGCTAAGAAGATAATCCAAGCCACACGGCCTCCAAAGAAAGCTCCCCCTCAAGCCCTCCAAAAACCCAAGAGCTCCGTTAAATGTCTTATTGTGAAAGCCTTCATGCACACACAAACCACAGAATACTATGGAGAACTGCCCTATGCCTGTCAGCCAGATTTGTATATGCCTGTATAAGCTTTCGGAGAACAATCTGTCAGTATCTTCCAAAACCCTTATTCTATTTCCAGGAATTGTCCTTAAAAAATCACAGAAAGTGTATACATAATTATATAAAAAGGATTGCACAGCAATCTTACTTATTTTTAATATCAAAAAAGAAGATTTGGGGTGGGGTGCGAAGTGCTAACTAAATGTCCAACAGTAAGTCTGGCTAAATAAAATCATGGCACATCCCTAAAATGGAAATCCTTGAGATGGGGCCTGTGGACCAACAGTGCTGGCCGACCAGAGAATACAGAGTTTCAGCCAGAACGTGAGGGAACCGCAAAAATGTTTAAATACCGAGACATTCTCAATGAAGGAATCAGTGTGCTGATTTCCATCTCGCACAAACTTCTGATCTTGTCATGAAACAGCAGGGAAGTCCGCCTACTTGACTAATTTGTATAGGACCATGACAGATTCTACCTCCAAAATACATCCCAAGTTTGCCCACATCCCCCACACCTACCACCCAACAACCCCTCTAACTGGCAGCTGCAGAAGTCCTCTGGTCAGGTGGCCTACTGCTACTTTGGGGCCCTGCAACCCGTTTTCCCACTCGGTAGCCAAAGTGATACATCTTCCCAGCCTTACTGGGATATAATCAAAGGGATCACTTTGAAATGCCCATTAAATCACACTTATTTGGGATATGGTACAAATGTGTCTTTTCTTTCTTTCTTTCTTTTTTATTTATTTATTTTTATTTTGCTATTATTAATATACAATTACATGAAGAACATTATGGTTACTAGACTCCCCCTATTATCAAGTCCCCACCACATACCCCATTGCAGTCACTGTCCATCAGAATAGTAAGATGTTATAGAATCACTACTTGTCTTCTCTGTGTTATACTGCCTTCCCCGTATCCCCCCACCCCCACTACACTATGTGTGATAATTGTAATAGCCCTTTTTCCCCCTTATCCCTCCTTCCCACCCATCCTCCCCACTCCCTTTCCCTTTGTAACTGTTAGTCCATTCTTGGGTTCTGTGAGTTTGCTGCTGTTTTGTTCCTTCAGTTTTTTCTTTGTTGTTGTTCTTATACTCCACATATGAGTGAAATTATTTGATACTTGTCTTTCTCCACCTGGCTTATTTCACTGAGCATAACACCCTCTAACTCCATCCATGTTTTTACAAATGGTAGGGTTTGTTTTCTTCTTATGGCTGAATAATATTCCATTGTGTATATGTACCACCTCTTCTTTATCCACTCATCTACTGATGGACACTTAGGTTGCTTAGATTTCTTGGCTATTGTAAATAGTGCTGCGATAAACATAGGGGTGCATCTGTCTTTTTCAAACTGGGCTGCTGCGTTCTTAGGGTAAATTCCTAGGAGTGGGATTCCTGGGTCAAATGGTATTTCTATTTTGAGTTTTTTGAGGAACCTCCATACTGCTTTCCACAATGATTGAACTAATTTGCATTCCCACCAGCAGTGTAGGAGGGTTCTCCTTTCTCCACATCCTCGCCAACATTTGTTGTTGTTTGTCTTTTGGATGTTGGCCATCCTAACTGGTGTGAGGTGATATCTCATTGTGGTTTTAATTTGCATTTCTCTGATGATTAGCGATGTGGAGCATCTTTTCATGTGCCTGTTGGCCATCTGAATTTCTTCTTTGGAGAAGTGTCTGCTCAGCTTGTCTGCCCATTTTTTAATTGGCTGATTTGCTTTTTGTTTGTTGAGGTGTGTGAGCTCTTTATATAATTTGGATGTCAACCCCTTATCGGATATGTCATTTATGAATATATTCTCCCATACTGTAGGATGTCTTTTTGTTCTACTGATGGTGTCCTTTGCTGTACAGAAGCTTTTTAGTTTGATACAGTCCCACTTGTTCATTTTTGCTTTTGTTTCCCTTGCCTGTGGAGATATGTTTATGAAGAGGTTGCTCATGTTTATGTACAAGAGATTTTTGCCTATATTTTTTTCTAAGAGTTTTATGGTTTCATGACTTACATTCAGGTCTTTGATCCATTTTGAGTTTACTTTTGTGTATGGGGTTAGACAGTAGTCCAGTTTCATGCTTACAGGTACAAATGTGTTTTAAAATCTTAATGAAATCAACAATTTTCTGAAAACAAACTGTAGTTTATAAAAAGGCCAATAACCATAGCACAAATCGAAAAGATTAAAGACTTAGCACAAAAATGGCTCTAAACTGCGGCAGTGACCTCTCATCTCTCCCACCGCCAGTCCCCCTCTCCAGGCACAAAGGAGTGCACTTCCCACCTCCTGCAGTTAAGCCCAACAGACTGTGAGCTGAAGCAGCATGTGTCCCCTGGAGCATCTAACTGATGGTGTGCAAGCCCCCAGTATCTTCTGTCCCACCGCAGAACATCCTGAAACCAAGTGGTCAGAGGGCAATACCAGAAGATGGTAAAGCCTCTGGGGTTTCAATTTTTAAACCTCTTTTTTTTTTCTATGCAATGATTTTCAAAACTAGAAAATAGCTTTGAAACATCTACTATGTTTATTACTTAAATGTATTAAATATTTTCCTCACCAGTTGAAAATAACTACTTTCATTGACTACTGAGAAAACAAGTAAGATATTATACTACAGAGTTGAGAATAGGGAACCACATTGACTACCAAATGTTGAGTACACCTCGCCCACACTCTGAAAAGAAGCAACAGAAAAAAATATATATTTTCCACATAATTTCCTCCCACTGTTCCTTTCATTCAGTGTCAAAGTCTAAAAATTCTTAATGGAGAAAAACTACAACTTTCCTGCCAATTAGAAAATAGACACTACTTTGTAATAAAAACAAAACACTATCTTCCTACTTTTTAATACTGCACTAATTAGTGATCTAAGAATTGGAAAAAGAGGTAAAAACTCTACTTACAAATAATGTAATGGTCTGTCTGGAAAACCCGAAATAATTGATGGAGAAAGTATTATAAATCAAAGGATTTAAATTTAGCAGGTTATACAATAAATATATCAAAATCAACAGGTTTAATTTACAAGAAGGGAAATTCAGTTAGAAAATACAATGGGAAAAAAAATCCTACTTATGAAAGCAAAATAGTAACAATAAAATTTCTAAGCAAAGGCTTAGTAAGAACCTCTATGAGGAGAAGTATAAAAACATTTCCGAAAAAACATCACAAATTTGAAACAGACATACCTAGTTCTTGGATAAGGAATATACAACATTACACAGATGTCATTTATCCATGTACTAATTTACAAAAACTTTAACACAACCCCAATAAAAATACCATCAAGTTGTTTTCCCCATAGCAAGACAAGCTGATACAGTTCACCTATAAAAACAAATAAGCAAAAATAGCAAGAACCCTGAAAAGGGAGAGAAATGAGGGGTTAGCCTGAACAGATATTAAAGCAGTATAGTAATGGTACACCATTAAACATAGGGTCTAATGGAAAAGAACAGAAAATCCAGAAATAGACCAAATTTTATATGGAAACTAATTCATCTAAAAAAGCTTATCAGTGGGGAAAACAGACTTATTAATAAATGGTGCTGGGAATAATTCAATAGCCATATGGAAAAAAGATTAAAAAAA
>JAQQAC010017683.1:21249275-21282897 GCA_029783875.1 Phataginus tricuspis | reverse complement strand
ACTTCATAAAAATAGTATGCAATGTTTTTGGTCTGGCTTTTTCACTCAGCACTTTGCCTGTGAAATTCATCCATGCTACTGCACTTACAGCAATGGTTCTTCCATTTCCATTGCTGTGGAGTATTTTGTTGTATGCTGATAGCACAACTTAGTCTCCTTTCGAAGGACATTGGGATTACTTCCAGTTTTTAGCTGTTATGAACAATACTGCTGTGAATGTTCTAGGGCATGATTGTTGGTGAACATATGTGCACATCTCTGTCGGGGTACACCTAGGAGTAGAATTGCTGGGTGAGAGGATAGGCATATGTTCAACTTTAGTAAACACTGTCAAACAGTTTTCCAAAGTAATCTTACCAATTTATATTCCCACTAACAGCACATGACATTTGTTTTTGTTTAGCTGGTTTTTGTCGTAACAGACAAAATAACCTACCACAGTCCAGAGAAAACCTAAACTTTTGATGAAAACCAGCCATGAAAAAACAATGGCCAAGGGTCCCTCTGCAGTTGATTCCCCCTGTGTGTACTCCTTTACATGAATTTCATCATTCATCACCCCAAATCCCTAAATTGTAGATGGGTAAGGTCTTCCATAGCAAATTCCATTACAAAGAGAGATCTGTAAACATCTTGATTTGCAGGTCATAGGAAGCAAGCATATAGGAATAGTTTTTTTTTTTTTGGCTTGATAATAAAGTATTCTATATTGTCTATACCCCAAAATGGCTTTCTTTAATTATTATTAAAAGGTAAAGAAAAGAGAGCTAGAATGGTCTCCAGGTGGGTGTCTTGTACGTTCTTTGTGTAAACAACACAGCACCATATGCAGACACACATACACCCCCGGAAGAATGAGGAGAAGGGGGCAGAAGTCACGTGAAGGACACTCCCTTCCTTTTTCTCTTTACTGGACTCAAAACCTGTCCCTCCCATATGTCCACGGTCACAACAGGAGCTCTGAAGGCCAAAGACAGGCCGGCCAGGGAGGAGGGTGGCGGGACAGCCTCGTCAGCTTGCTATGGTGGAGCAGGTCTGGCTCCTCAGACATCGGGGAGGGAGGCGCGCTGGTCAGGAGGAGCCCCACACCTCCAGCAAACAATGCGGGCGGGCACCGTGCAGGGAGACTCAGCAGCATGGGGAGGGCTCAGCAAGCAGGGGCACGATGGGGTGGGTGGGGTGAGGGTGGCAGAAAAGGATGGGGCAGATGTGTCAGCATGGGGAGAAAGTCCACGTCGATGCTGGGTCTCATCCTTAAGGCCTGGGCCCAGAAAAGGGGTGACTGAATGCAAACAAGGACTCAGCTCTGGGTATTTGGTAGCACCCACACCTGGCAGTGCAGTTTCAGGTGGGAGTCTGGCCACAGCAACACGGCCAGGACTGGGAGTGTTTACTATGTGCTGGGCACCATTCAGAGTGCTTGACATGTGTTGATTCATTTAATCCTCACAGCATTCCTGGGAAATAAGTGCTATTATTATTCTCATTTGACATGATTTGAAATCTGAGGCACAGAATGGTTAAGCCATTTCCCCAGGTCCCACAGGTATAAAGTGGCTAGAAAGGATTGGGATTTGAAAACAGGCAGTCTGGCAACAAAGTGTGTACTCGCTCTCTTCTTTCATTTTTTTACATTTTATTGAACACACACATAGAAAAGCACATAAATGTGCCAAGAGATGAGTGTACCAAACTGAACACACCTACAATAACCAACACCCAGATCAAGAAGCAACGTTACCAGTATCCCAGAGACGCCCAGGCCCCTTCTCCGGTGCCACTGTGCCAACTTCTCTCGGCCTGGTTCCAGTTTCGCCTCTCTCTGAGCTCTGGGGACTGGCTGTTCCTGCTGTCTTCACCATCAGCCGCTACACACTGCCATGGGCACTACGTATCAGGCACTGTGCTAAGCACCAACCTGCTGTCCCCTTTAACCGTGGTGCCAGGCCTGCTCTCCTATCTCCTAGGCCTCTTCTGTGTCTCCTACTTCTGTCAAACCCAAACCCAGAGTCCTCACTCTTGTTCTCTTATCTGCCTTGTCAATGGCTAGTGGATATTCTAAGATATGCAAAGCTTCACTTCCAGATGAGTCTAATAGTCTGTCTCGCGCCCACATACACAAGAGTGACCAAGCACTGCCGGGGAGGAGGCCACACGACCCTGCAGAAGGACGCATGGATGCACGACGTTGGACCATTGCTGGCATCAAGTGCTGATAAAGTCATTATAAGTGATGAGAGAAGGTGCTGATAAATATTTGGGGGAAGACTGATCTCCACTTCTAATCAAGTAAATGTAAACTAAAAATTTTGTTTATTTTTAGCCAAGATTAAAAATGGATAATAAATACCACATTCTCCCAGACAGACTAGACCTTAATTCTTTTGAATCAAGTTAGCAGAGGGTCTGGGCCCACTTAATCTGGCCCTATCTGGAATCCACAGAGAGCAATGTGCTCTCAGCTTACAGAGGGATGCTCACCACCACGTTTATTATGGTGACACTGTTGAGAGACTGGTCCCTTAAAAAGGGCCCAGGAGAGCTAATTTCTTTAGGCCTCAGCTCAGACACTATACTTCTCCTGAGTCACTGGTTTGTGTTAAATCTCAGGAATTCTGGGACTGTCTTCCTATTTGTTGAGGCTGTGGAAGCTTGGAGCCAAACGTGATCCAACGTCCCGGCAACCGTGCTAGTCCCCATGGCACACGCACTGTCACATGTGACCTGACTCCTGATTAACTGGTCAGTCTGCCCACTGTGTTCCCTTGGCCATATTCCCTTCTCTGTTTGTTAGTTTATCCTACTGTACCTGTTCTTTGAATTACCTTGGGTCTTTTTTGAAACCAAGCAAGGTGACGCAGTTCTGGTGGTAAGGCCGTCAGCCCTCCGCTCTCTGTGTTCAGGGAGGAGTCAGGTTGGGCTTCATCGTTTACATCCACCACCACAACCGTGTGAGGGGCCTGTGGACTGAGCTGACAGCTTCTGGTTGTGCAAATTAGCTTCTTGGGCAACAATTTCTAAATACCTAACAGGTTATTTCCAATTGCATTATTGAATACCACATAATTCTCTCAAAATGTTCCTGCAGGAACACCATGTGACATTCTCAAGATGAAGGTGCTAAAAAATCAACAAATTGACAAGCTGTTCAAATTCCAAAAGGGCCTGTAACATTCCAACTCAAGAAATAAAGGATTCCTATATAATACAGTTATAATGCCCAGCTATGAAACCAAATGCATTCTGCAGTGTGTACGATTTGTTCTGTACACTTTCTTGATGGAGAGCAAACCTTAGAGAAGTTGCTAAACCAAAACAAAACAAAACATGAGAAAAGAAAGCTTATGAACTATGTCTTGTTCATTCTGGTGGAAGACAATAAAAAAATCATTTGTACTCAGTGAAACTATGTATCATTTAATCCAGAGAGAGATCACTGTCTAAAGGCAGAAAAAAGAAGAATGTTAAAGAGTGTGGCTATCCCAGCTGTAAACCCAGGAAAGTGGAAGTTAAACTAGAATAACATCAACTCAGGCCCTGCTCGAGTGTTCAAGTATTCCAGGAAACATCATCGACAAGAGATGCAAGGAAGCGGAGCTCGGAGATCCAGACTCTGCCTTTCTCTCTCCCCGCCCCCCTTCCATTTCATAAGTTGTATCAGTAAGCTTGCCTTTGGTTGCAAGTAAGGAAAATGAACCTCAAATCACTGTATAATAAAGTAGATTTATCGCTTAAGAAAATGCAAAGTCCAGAGTGAGATCCTATGAGTTTCAGGCAAGGTACAATAGCACTTCAGGAACACGACTGCTATTCTCAAAACTTGTCCTCACTGGGGACCTGGCTTTGACCGCACTGTAGGGGTTGGGGGAAAGTGGCCCCCACCCACTCCATACCCTGGAACAATTTACATCACATGCCTGCCCTGAACTAGTAACTGGGATCAGAGAAATTCCACATCTTGCCTGATTAGGCCTGGGTTATCTATTACTGAACCAATAATTGGGCCCAAGAGGATGTTAGAGACTAGCCTGGAGCTGGGGATAGGCTCAATTCCACCCAAACTTCACAACTGCTGTGCATGGGAGAAGGGAAGAATCACAGATGTTACTAAAGAGGGGTGGCAGAGGCTGTTCAAGCCCAGTTCCTCTTCTTCCCAGACACACAGATAGGTCCTCCCTCCCACAGTTAGCGGCGTTAGGTGGGGCCAAGTGGCCAATGGACTGTGCACAAACTGACGTGGCACTCCTAGGTTTCCCCTGAAAACCTCTCGACCCTTCATGCCCTTTCCCCTTTGGCAAGTCTGTCCACACAGACATGCGAGCTGAACTTGGGGGCCATGTGTTGAAGACCACAAAGCCACAGATGGGAGGAGCCATGGCCCCTGAGCCACCACTCACAGAGGAGTCCTCCACTGATCAGGGACACCTACATTAAATTCTACATGGCTGAGAAACTTCTGTCAAGGTTGAGGCTTCTGCATATTTTGGGAGTTGTTACAACAGTGGGCCTATCCTAATAGGTGAGGAAATCAAAGCCCACAAGACTGGGTGGCTTGCCCAAAATACAGTCAGCCGAGGAAGCAGAGACACAGAAACACAGCATGCGACGATCTTACCGCAGAATGCGAAGACAGAACTGAGGACAAGTGATGACCAGGAAAGCCCTGGACACAGAGAGAAGTCTGCTTCTCGGCAGATTGCACAAGTAAGGAAGAAGGTCTGCTGGGAAGCCCTTTCCATGTCAAAACTTGTTGATATATTCCCACAAGTTATTATCCACTCTTCTCTTAGCAAATAGAATAAATGGAAAGTTTCTCTGATAATTCAGAAAGCAAACTGCTTCAGTCACAATTGGGAATAGTAACTTCCATTTCACATAAAAGTGGTATTAATTCTTAAGCTAAAAAGTGTTCAGGGGCTTGGCCTGCCCCAGTGCAGGGGCAGCCACTGTCGTGTCTGGCCAGCACCCTCCTCCCCAGCCACTACCCCATTCTCTGGAAGCTGCTGCCATCATAAAAGCCGCTCCCTGGCCATAAGTGTTCCAAGTCAGGCCCATCTTGGCCCTGCCCAGGGACTTTCACACTGGAATTGAAGGAAGGCACTCTGTCCTTCCCCCACTGATGTGACGCAGTGAAATATGAAGCAGGGGCTATTGGGGGCACTGTTCCCTGCTGACCAGAGAAAAACAGCCCAAGAAAATGAAGATGACACTAAGTGACAGGGACAGATGAACAGGGAGTCCTCACTTCATCTGTCTCAGAGCCGACATGCCCCATCCTTCCCGGGGTCTGGTTACATAAACCAGGCTAGAGAAGCCCACAGACTTTGCTTTTGGCCTCAGCTCGTTTAGACTGGGTTGGTATCACTTGCAGTCAAAAGAATCCTGATCAATATACTCAGGAAAACTATCTCAAAAAACACACACAAAAAAAGTTGTGATATCTCCAGAACCTCAAGAAGTAAAATGAAAAATACAGAAATAGCAAAGTCTGTTATGGAGTCAGGAACCAGGGAACTGGGTTTGAATCCATGTGCTCCAGTGGTCACTAGCTACAAAACCTTGGACAAATTAACTTCTCACTTATCTCAGTTTTCTTACTCTTAAAGGTGATTAACACCAAGCCTACAAGGTTTTCATAAGAATTAAATTAGCAATTCTTGTAAAGCACCTAGAACAGTACCAGGTATGCAGTAAACACTCCATATGTGATAGTTTTACTATATCAATCTTAGCTGATTTCCAGGTTAGAGACCCAGGTTTCAGTAAGTTAAGGAGCAACAAGCCAGGTGAAAACAGGAGTCAAGCTGATCATGGGAAAGCATGCTTGTCCCACACAACCTGACACTCAGCAATACACCATCAAATCCAGAAGCTCTTTTACTTGTAACAGAGGGACATTTCTTCAGATGCCTGCAGGAGGGAGGCCACTTCTGCAGCCTCAGACCCCTGCAGGCAGTCAGCAAGGATAAACTTAATCTGCAACCAACATGTTCCTCTGGTCCCTCAGATACCCATTCTCTGCTAACCTCGTTCAAGTCTCTCGGCCCTCAGGACCACAGTCAAACAGCCAGGAGGTCAAACGCTGTCCCAGAACAGCCCACAGGGACCTCTCCATCCTCTATAAACACACATGATCTTGACAGGCTGAATCCTTCAACCCATCTTAATCTGGTCTCTCTCGCCTCTTTTTTTTTTTTGTAAAGGAATACCACAAACACAAAAATCTGAAGGAATTTGTTCCAGACATAAAATACTTCTTCCAATCATTACCTACTTCCTTCTCAGAACTCTACCTTCACCAGGGTTCTTTCACTAGTCTGCTGATTAAGTTGGGAAGAAATTCTCTGCAGAGCACTTCAAGGAAACTGCACAGAAGTCCAGAGGCCATGAAGTCCCTGGGAGTGTGAGCCCTTGAGGTGCTAGTGTGTGAGGCATGGGATGCAGGCGGGCGGGTGGGGCGGGCGCGCACATCAGGATAGGCTTTGCAGGTCAAGGAAAGGAGTCTGAATTTGGCAATGCGGAGCCACAGCTGGTTTTAAGCAGGGAATAGCACAGTCAGGTTTGCTTTTAATCACTCTCTCCTTCTCTGAACCACTGCTTTAGGGCAACAGACCTCCTGGGCCTCTGCACGTGGGTTCCAGTGATCTGGTAACTACAGAAAGGAGGTCTGAAGACATGTTTTATAGAAGAATGGCTTTGTTGGATAGAAATTCCAAAAAATGTCCTTGTGAGGGAGAAATAACAATAAGGTAGATCATGTTAGCCAGGTGGCTCTACAGTAGTAAAGAAGGCTAAGAATGGGGCAGGGGAGAGGGGAGAGGGAAGAGGTGTCATGCCACCATTTAGACATGGCCAACTCCAAAGCAACCTGGTAGGGAAGAATCAGGGCCCAGTTTAAGCGTCATGATCACAGGGCTTTCTAGAACCTGGTATGGGACAGGCATGCTGCTCCAATCGGCAAGTGCCTGCACGCTGGAAGGATGAGTTCAAATCATACTAGTCCTGGACAGGATACTACCTCCAGCCAGCCTACATCATTTCACTCCAGCAGAAACTGAGCACAGTAAGCAAATTTTACACCGTAGCAAAGTGAGCCCTATAAACAACTGAGCGAAAACCAAAATCGTGTGATTATCCAAGAGATTCACCATGGGATCTGAAGCTGTCCTACATTGCAGAAACATTCTTGGCCTAAAGACAAACACAGCTTTTGGCACTGAAAACTGTTTTGGTTTACAGGCCACAAAATTAGTGCACCCCTGTTTATTTTTCTATTAACAGTATATTCAGCATCATGGAAAGGATTATAACAGAGCTTCCTTCTCTCCTGACCCACTGGTGAGAATTCAGAACATAATTCAGATTAATAAGCAAAGAGAGACAAGAAAAGTATGTCACTTCTGCGGTACGTGACAGAGAAGGTATCTTCCCACACCCTCTCCCCCATGCTCATTTTACGAACAAGGAACTGTGGCTCACAGATTAGTTACAAGATTTGCCCCAACGCACAGTTAAATAAGGACTAAAGCCAGAATCTGAACCTGAGTCTTCTGACTCCAATCCCCCTGCCCTCTTTGACTATTATCACAGAAATAGTATGCTCAGATTTCTGAACAAGCACTAGACAATCAGGGGACAGGGAGACACATACAATTAGAGGCCAACCTGTTCCCCAAGCATGTCATCTAAAAACAAACGCTACACCTTACTCATCTTCACATTCCCTGGAAATGTCTACAGCAGTTCCTGGCCCACAGTAAAGCACTAAATAAATGCGTGGTGAGTGATGAAGGACTACTTCGCTGTGATCCAGTGCTTTGCTGTCCCGTAAAGAATTCGTGCTCTCCCTATCACACAAACTAGAGTCTCTGTTCAATGGAGAATTGGTGAGGGAAAGCCTCCAATAGGGAGAAGTGAGACCAGAAGGCCACTAACACACTTGCCAACTCCCAGTCTCCAAAAACTAATCTCAGTGTAGAGATGAGTGTCTAATGGAAGTACTGATCTTTGTCAGAATGAAAGAATAAGTACATGCGTGCTCATGTTGTCGACCGCTGCTCCTACTATCAGTTATCACCACAAGCGGTTCTGAGCCTTTTAATAATACTGCTGGACCGCGGTGCTGGGCTGAACCCAGGCCTGCCCCCAGCTCAAGGCAAAGCTTACTACAGCTCACCTCACTTGGGATCTTTGGCTTTTCAAGACCTTGTTTCTCAACACTAGAATAACAAAGAGACACTGCATAAAGGCTTAGGGAGGGAAAAGGAACAAGACTTCTTGCTCTTATCTAAAAATGTTAGGGCAGTAAAGGAAGCTGGTCAAACATGTAGTGAATGACTCCGTAACTACTGTAGGTCCCACTGCATGCCAACTCCAACTCCAACTCCAAATGTATGGGTTACAAATGGAGAAGAGCCTGCACACGGCTTCAAAATGAGAACAGGACCCTTCTGCAATATCGAGCAACTCCACTCATGATATCCAAGCTCAGAAATTCCAGATGCTCAATTTATTTGTTGCTTCTGATACAATAAAACTGCTGAACAACAATACACTTTGCAAACCTGAATTAGAGGCCCATGCAGTCTGATGTCCAGGCAGCTCAGGGCAATGACCAGAGGGTAGAACTACCTCTTGTCCACTTCGATGGACATAAAAGGAACCAAGGGATCAAGGCTCCAGTGCTTGTCCCAGCTCTGCCAGTCTCTGCAGTGTGATCCTGGACATGGCTCCTAAATCCTTTAGGGCTTCAATGAGGAGGTTGGATATGGTAAAGTCCAAGGTCCCATTAAGAAATAAAATTCTAAGGAAATTCAAAATTTCATTAAGTAAATGTAATTTATCTGAGCCAAGCTTATAAATAAAAATGAATAAAATATGCTTTCCATTATAGACTGCCCAAAATGTTTTAAAACGTTCCCTAACAGAATTGTTTTTTAAAAATCAACACTTAAAAATATTCTATTTCTAGAAATAAATCTTAAGAGAAGGATCACAGATATGCATAAAGATTTATGTAATATGTATATGGTAGCATCAATATTGTCATATAAACCATGTTTCAAAGAGATTTTAATGGCATGGGAAAATAGCTGCAATTTATTATTAATTTAAAAATCAGGATATAAATTAATCCAGGAAATAATTAAAATACTTAATTAAAAAAAATCTGGCTATAACAGAATTACCCTAAAAGAAATGAGACCCAAAAGAAAATACATAAAATAAGATAAATGAATAACAAATTATCACATTCACGGACAGAAGAATCCTGTAAAGCTGTCAATTCTTCCCAAATTATTGTGTATTTGACTCCAATTCAATCAAAATTCCCTTTCCCCTCAAAATTTGAGAGTGGAACAGAATCATTCTAAAAGTGACATGGGAGAATAGATAAGAATGGGTTAAGAAAGTTTTTTTTAATGGGGCATGAGGAAAAGAATTAATCTTATCAGACACTATTAAAACATATTATAAAGCTATCAAAATGAAATCAGTGCAGTAACAGTACAAGCAAGAGAAGATAACCAAAAACAGACAACCAGAAGATATGGTAAAAGTGAAAGTATAAGCCAGTTGGGAATAAAAAGAACCATTCATATAAAAGGTAGTGGAGTAATAAGCGATTCTGAAGAGCCAAGATCCTTACCCTGCACCATATGCCCAAAATACATGCCAAATTTTTAAAAATAAACGTTGAAATGAAATAAAGTTAAAAAATTTTTAAATATATGAATGCCTAACAATTATACATCTGAGAGGACAGGACTTAAGCTTAAAACAAAGGAAAAATAAAAATTGTCAGTGTAAGGAAAAAGGGATACAATCATAAAAAACAAGTTAGAACAATGAATTAATACATCTAAATTGAAAATACATATGAATTGCCTAGATTAGATTTTTTAAATGTATTTCCTAGATCATCCACTAAAATGGCTACAAAACAATGTTACTCCTGGAGTAGTGAGTACCCCCAGCACCCAGACTGTGGTTCCCAACAGCAGCCCCCTCTAGGAGGACAAAGGCACCTCAGAAAAGAGGCTCACTGCCAGTCTGGGACACGGAATGCACAGGCTGAGCTTGGGACATCTGGCTGTGCTTTCAGAGATTAATAGGATCATGTCAAAAAGATACAGGAGTCAGTTGTTTGAAGGAGTACAAAGGTATCACAATTTCAGTCTTAAAAAAGAGAGACTATACTAGAAACAACACATCCAACCAATGAAAATCCTCTTGTTCACAATGATACTCAAAAAAGTAAACTAAAAACAATAATTTGAGGCTGCAATTCCTTACTATTAAAATCGTTAATTAAAGGGAAAACTAAACATTTATCCTGCCTTTCCAATAGGAACTATATTTTACAGTAATCAAACACCCAATTGATGATGGAAATTTCTAGTTTACAGGACACCAACTACTCCATGTAGAAAAGTAACTCAATTAGGAAACATTCATTAACCCTAATCAGAATTCTTATTTTAGATAAGGATTCTCAATTGGTGCTAAGGGGCGGGTGGTGAGGAGCTCTAGGTGAACAACCTATGGTGAACCGAACACAGGTCAGTTTCTGGTCACATCAGGGGAACCTAAGGGGAGAACAGGAGGATCAGATTCTAATCAGCCTAATCCAGGAGTCAATCTGAAAATTTGTAATGGTGGATCAATCAGATATTGTGTCTTCTATGTGACTCATGAATCACCAATGATGCATCCTAACCATAAATACTTAACTTTAATCCATTTTAGACACAACTCCTAGTTTACAGGAAATACAGCAGATGGAAGGGAAGCTAAATGACACTACAAGGAAGCAATAAAACAAATCCAGAAGTTGTCAGGTGTTTTTAACAAGTCAGTGTAATAAAAGTTAAAAAAAAAAAATGACAGGGGTTGCTAGGTTAAAAGAATGTTAAGGGTGGTAACAGCAGGGGACATTTCTGGAATAACAGGGGATATTGATATAGTATGATATGGATATTAGACAAAATAAATTACTAAAATGGAAATATGCACATTATTGGCTGAAAAAACTCTACTGCAAAGCAGTATGTACTTATGGTACATATCTTCAAAAATTAAAACAAGTTGTAAGTACTTTATCCTCAAAAAATTAAAAATAGAATTACCATATGATCCAGCAGTTCTACTTCTGGGGGTACATATACCCAAAAGAATTGAAAGCAGGGACTTGAAGAGATTTGTACAGCGATGATATGAACATAGCAGCATTATATGCAACAACCAAAAGGTAAAATCAGCCCAAGCATCCACCATGATGATGATGGATGAATGGATAAACACAATGTGCTATATACAGACAATGGAATATTACTCAGCCATTAAAAAGGATGAAACTTTGCTACATGCTACAACATGGATGAACCTTGACTATATTAAGTGAAGTAAGTCACAAAAGCACAAATACTACATGAGTTCCACTTATGAGGTACTTAGAGTCATCAAAAGAAGAATGGTGGTTGCCAGGGGCTGGGACATTAGGAGTTACTGTTTGATGGGTTTGCAATCCCAGCTGATGAACAGGTAGGTTCTGGAGGGGGTGGCAGTGATGGATGCACAACATCATGGATGCCATTAATGCCACTGAACTGTATACTTAAAACCGATTAAAATGGTACGATTTGTTATATTTACTCTACCAAAATTTTTAAAGAAACCAGTAAGCATGACATGATCTAATTTCAATGAGAGAATGCATGTATATACACATACAGAAAGCTGGAAGGAAACATACTAACACACGACAATAAATGACTTCTAGGTGGTGAAAAACACTTCAGCATTTGCTAATTTTCTACAATACATGAACTTCTTCTCCAGTAAAAGATGATAATGTATAAAGCAAATGGGAAAAGCAAAAAAAGAATGCTGGATTTGACTTCATAAACATATAAAATGTCTGTAATTTTTTTTAAATAACACATCTAATAAAAAGGCTAGAGGAAAAGACTTGCAGTAAAATGAGATCAAAACTTAACTCCAAACATATGAAAAGGCTCTTATAAATAAACTTTTTAAAACTCTAAAATCCAAATAGAGAAATAGGCAACAGACATGAACAGTAACTCACAGAAGAGGAACTCCAAGTGTCCAAAACACATTTGGGGGGAAAAAAATAAATGAAATAAGTTTAAATTAAAATAGCAACAAACGTCACTGTCACAATCAGGCTGTGGAAAGCATGAGAGTTCCTGCCACATCTTTCTGGGGCAGTTTAACACTCTGTTATCAGGAGCTTTCAAAAGTTAATAGTTACAATACTATGAACTACTGATACAGGAAACACAGGTAAAGCTCTGAAACATGATGCCAAGGGAAAGAAGTACCGCATAAAAGAGTACATACTATAAAATTTCACACTTCCATGAAGTTAGACGAGACAGACAAAACTAATCTACAGTAGGAAATGAATTAAGAGGGTGGTTGCAAGGATGCCTGAGAAAGGACATAGAGGGGACTTTCTGGGGTGATGAGAGTGACCTATATCCACATAAAGATCTGGATTACCCAAGTATATGTATGTCTTTATAAAACTCCACAAGTGTGCGGTAAGTGTACATTTCACTGTTCAGGCACACCTCATTCTTACTGTACTTTGTTTTACTGAGCTTCACAGATACTGTGTTTTTACAAATTGAAGGTTTGAGGCACCCCTGCAACAAGAAAGTCTTTTGGTGCCATTTTTCCAAGAGGATTTGCTCACTTTGTGTCTCTGTTACATTTCAGTAATTCTTGCAATATTTCAAATTTGTCATTGTTATTATATTTGTTACAGTGATATATGATCAGTGATCTTTGATGTTACTGTTCTAATTGTTTTGGGCACCACCAACTGCGCCCATGTAAGACAGCAAGAAAGAAAGAAAAGTAATTATTATTATTAATCGATAAATGTTGTGTGTGTTGACTGCTCCACTGACCAGAAGTTCCCCCATCTCTTTCCCTCTCCTCAGCCCCCGTTCCCTAAGACACAACAATATTGAAATTAGGCCAATTAATAACCCTACAATTGCCTCTAAGTGTTCAAGTCAAATGTCTCTCACTTTAAATCAAAAGCTAGAAATGACCAGGCTTAATGAGGAAGGCACGTCAACAGCCAGGAGGGGCTGAGAGCTCAGCCTCTTATGCCAGTAAGTCAGGTTGTGAAGCAAAGGGAAAGCTTGCGAAGGAAATAAAGTGCTGCTCCAGTGAACACACGAGTGACAGGAAGTGAAACAGCCTTATTGCTGATATGGAGAAAGTTCTAGTGGTCTGGGTAGATCAAACCAGCCACAACGTTTCCTTAAACCAAATCCCAATCCAGAGAAAGGCCCTAACTTTAATCCTGTGCTGAGAGAGGTGAGGAGGCTGCAGATAAATCTGAAGCTAGGAGAGGTTGGTTCATGAGGCTTAAGGAAGGAAGCCGTCTCCATAACATAAACATGCAAGAGGAGCAGCAGGTGCTGGTGGAGATGCTGCAGCAGGTTATGCAGAAGATCCGGCTGAGATCATTCATGAATGTGCCACGCTCATCAACAGATTCTCAGTGTGGATGAAACAGCCCCCTACTGGGAGAAGATGCCTTCTAGGGCTTTCACAGCTAGAGAGGAGAAGTCAGGGCCTGGCTTCAAAGGACAGGCTGACTCCCTTGTTAGGGGCTAATGCAGCTAGTGACTTTAAGCTGAAGCCAGTGCTCACTTACCATTCTGAAAATCCTAGGGCCCTTAGGGATTATGCTAAATCTCCTCTGCCAGTGCTCTGTCAGTGGAACACAAAGCCTGGATGACAGCACATCTGTTTACAACATGATTTTCTAATATTTTAAGCCTGCTGTTGAGACCTAAAGGTAAAAAAAAAAATTCCTTTCAAAACATGGTGCTTACTGACACCTGGTCACCTGGTCCCCCAAGAGCTCCAATGGAGACATGCAATGAGATTCTTGTTTTCATGCCGCTAACACAACATCCTGCAGCCCGTGGATCAAGGAGTAATTTTGACTTTCAAACCTTATTTAAGAAATACATTTCCTAAGACAACAGCTGCCACAGGTGGTGATTCCTCTGATGGGTCTAGGCAAAGGCACTGAAAGCCTTCTGGAAAGGAGTCACCATTCTCGATGCCATTAAGAATCATGGAATGAGGTCAAAATAACAACATGAACAGGAGTTTGGAAGAAGTAGATTCTAACCCTCATGGATGACTTTGAGGGGTTCAGGATGTCAGTGGAGGAAATCACTGCAGGTGTGGTAGAAACAGCAAGAGAACTAGAACTAGAAGTGGAGCCTGAAGGTGGGACTGAATGGCTGCATCTCATGATGAAACTTGAGCAGATGATGAGCTGCTCCGAATGGATCAGCAAAGAAAATGGTTTCTTGAGACAGAATCTACTCCTGGTGAAGATGCTGTGAAGATTGCTAAGTGACAATAACGGATTTAAAATATGACATAAACTTAGTTAATAAAGCAGCAGGAGGGTTTGAGAGGATTGATTCCAATTTTGAAGAGGCTCTACTGTGGGTAAAATGCTATCAGAGCGCATCACGTGAGAAATCACTCACGAAAGGAAGAGTCAATCCATATGGCAAACTTCACCATTGTCTTATTCTAAGAAATTGCCACAGCCACCCCAATCTTCAGCAACCACCACCCCGATCCATCGGCAGCCATCAGCATGGAGGCAAGACTTTCCACACCAGCAAAAAGATTACAACTTGCTGAAAGCTCAGATGGTTAGCATTTTTACCAATAAAGTATTTTTAATTAAAGTAAATGCATTGTTCTTTTTCTAGGCATAGTGCTTCACACACCTAACAGACTACAGTATAGTGTAAACATAACAGGACACCGAACAATTCATTTCACTCACTTTATTGCGAAATCCCCTTTACTGCAGTGGTCTGGTACCCACACTCTCTCTGAGGTATGCTTGTATGTAAATTTTACCTCAAAAGAATAAAAAGCTAAACAAATATTGAACTCTAATTAGAGATATGCATGTTGCAATGTTGAAGGTGAGTGTACTGATGTCTGCACTTCCTTTAAAAAGCATCAAAGAAAAAGGAGATGGAGAGATAGCAGGAGGACAGATGGGTATATGTGATATAGTAAGTACAGTAAATGCTACTTTAGAATGCAGGAGCGGGGTATACCAAGGTTCACTGTAAAACTCCCTCAAGAATGGTGTCTATTTAACATTTTTCACAATAAAATGTTTTTAAGAAAATAAAAAGTAATGAACAGCCATGAGGCAGCCTTCTGGAGTGCCAGAAATGCTCTGTCTTGATCTGGGTGGTGGTTACATGAAGTATATGTGGATAGAATTTTATTAAGCTGTACACTTTAAGATTTTGTACACTTTGCTAACTGCATTTTTACTTCAAAAAAAGTTTTAAATTAAATAACCAGGAAAGGACCTTAAAGTGTGTATGATTAATATCCTCAAAAAGATAACGGAGTAGCTACAAGCAAGAAACATGCACAAACATGTATGAAGAGCACAAACCATAAATCGAAACACAGAAACTGTCCAATTTAAAAACTCAAAGGGCCAGATAGCAGAGCAGCCCCCGAAGAAAGAATCCATGAGCTAAAAGAGCGGGCTAAGAATCCTCCCGGACTGTGCAACAGAGATGGGAAGAGAAAGGAACACAGAGGACAGGCCACGAGGCGCCCGAATCCTATCATTCCGAGGAATCTGCAAAAAAGGGTAATGAGGAAATGGGAAGGGTGCAACATTTGAAGAAATAATAGCTAAATGTTTCCTAGAACTAAACAAAACTTTTTAAAAATTAGTTTTCAGTGAGTTATTTACAGTAACCTACATGGATGGAAGGAACATGGGAACATACCAGCATGTAGGAGAAGCTATCTATTGATTGTACAGTTTAAGTGTTATGCAACTTAAATGATCCTGTTCTTTTCTGTAGTTTTCAAGATTTCTACAACGAACATTTTTTGCAATGAGGAACAGTAAAAGTTTACTTTTATAAAATAAATCCAGAACCAAGAGAAAAGAAAGGCTTTTTAAAAAACTCTCTAACCTCTTTCCTCCGGCTTCGACACTGTGCTATTACAGTGAACCTGTGCCTGTAAGCGGTCACCACAACTTGGGAGAGCCCTCGGATCTCTTTAAATTTCTTCTTCTTTAGGTCTGTCTTCACAGGTAAAGTAAATCCCTCCTTTCCAGCTCACAGGAGTTTGGGGAACATCAAACGGGATGATGCATAGAAACAGCACCTGGTAAACCACAGGCCCAGTACCAGCTGTGCCATGCTACCACAGTCCCTCCACACTGGCATGCGCCAAGCTCTTGAGTCACTCTCCCCTTCCCTCCCCCCTCTCCCCCCAAATCCAATCTGTCCCCCACTGATCAGCTTTTCCTTGTTCATTCCCTCCCTTCCCAAAGCAATGTGCTAAATTAGCTGTACCTGGCCACACCTTGTGCCTGTTTTACCATGGCAACACCCTCCTGGGTAATGCCCCACCTCGAGTTTTGCCTCACCCCACTCACTGCAATTTCCTCCTAAAAAACTTCATAAAATACCCTGTAACTAACCTGCTGAAATGAAAACCCTTTGGCAGTTTTCTGAGGTTTACAGGGCGGACTTCAAACTCCCCAGCCTGGCCTTCAGGCCCTCCCTCCCGGCCCCCTCTCAACCTCCTCAGCCTGCAGAGAGGGAAACAGCCCCGACCACACAGGGCCCGTTTCTGCCTATCCAGGTCCTCCCAGTCTCCTTAGCGCAGGTCAAGCCCCTCCCACCGCACCTCGTGGCCAATCCAGACCAAGCTCCTGCGTTTCTCTCATCACCCTCTGGGCAGATAGTCACCACTCCCAGGGCAGAGGCCTGCCCCACCTCTCCAGAGAGGACTGTTTGTGCCCCTGAGGATAGGGCCTGGTATAGTCCTCCTGTATCCTCCATTCGAGGTACTCAAATTAACCTCCTAATCATTTCAGTCCTTAAAATAAACTATGCTAACTGAATTTCATGGTTTTCATTTCTTTGGTTTTCTTTATAGCTTTAATATCTATGTGCATATTATATATGTATTCCTACATAATATATTGTTTAGCAGTTAAACTTTAAAAAGAATCACCTTCTCTCAACATTAAGTTTTGAAAATGATCTACGTTGATACCTGTAGCTATAATCTAATCATTTCCAAAGCTGTAAAGTATTCCAGTATTTGAGCATATCACAACTTGTCCACTATGTTGTTGATATTTGGGTTTAATCAAAAAGTTTGCTATTAAAAGCAATGCTGCTCTGAACATTCTTGCATGTGTTTCCATTTCACACGTGTAAATGTTTCTAAGAGTCAAACTGCTAGGTCAGAGTCATATGTTCAACTCTACTTGGTAATGACAATGGTTTTTCCCAGGTGGTTGAACACTTCCACCTCCACTGTTGAAGACTTCCTCAAAATATACCATCAGGCTTTTAAATGCTTGCCAATTTGGTGGGTGTAAAATGTTACTGCATTGTGGTTTTAATTTGCATTTCCCCAATGACGTTGAGCATCTTCTTTAATGTTTATTTGCCATTTGGTTTCCTCTTTAATGACTAGCCTCTCCCTGTCTGCCTATTTTTCAACTGGACTGTCTTTTCCTTACTGACTCTTAGGAGTTCTATATACATATTCTGGATTCTAATCCTTGATTGGTATTGTATGTTATAAATACCTTCTTCCAGTCTATGGCTTCCTTCCTTTTCATTCTCTTTTGATGAGATGTCTTTACTTTAAGGTGGTTGAATTTATCAACTCTTTCCTTTATGGTAAATGGTTTGTGTAACTTGTTTGGTAAGTCCTTCCCTACTCAGAAGTCTTGATGATATTACATTTCCTTTTAATAAAAAAAAAGTGTTAAAAACTTAGAGAGGAAGTTATATAAATGATCAATAAGCATATAAAAAGTACCCAAAATTATTAGCCATCAAAGAAATGCAAATCAAAACCACAATGAGAAACCACTATACACCCATCACAATGGCTGAAGTTAAAAAAAGACTGATACACCAAATGGTTGCAAGGGTGTGGAGCAGCTGAACTTTTATTATACATTTTTAGCAAGAATGTGAAATTGTATAACCATCTTGGGGAAAGATCAAACAATTTCTTAAAAAGCTAAGCTTATAGCTATCCCAGGGACCAGCAATTCCACTTCTTGGTACTTACCCAAAAGAAATGAAAGCATAGGTCCACAAAATAATTCATACTAGATTTTCATAGCAGCTTTATTCTTAGCAGCCAAAAATTAGGAACCCTAATATCAACAAGAGAACGGATAAATGAGTTCTGATGTAGTCATACAACAGAATACTACTTAGCAGGAAAAGAACAACCTACTGACTCATGCAACGTAGATGAATCTCCAAAATACTGTTGATTGAAAGAAGTCTCACACAGAAGAACACATACTTTAAGATTATTTCTATATGAAGCCCTAAATAGGTAAAAATAATTTATAATGGAAAAAAAATCAGAATAGTGGTTGCCAGTGGAGGAGACAACTTTCTAGGGTGATGGTAATATTCTGTATCTTGACAGAACTTTATATTACATGGGCATAAACATTTGTCAAACAAAAGGAAACAAATTTGGAACTCTGGTAAGTAATATGCATACTTTAGCGTTTTGGGGTTAAGCATACTGGTATGTGGAATTCTAAAATGCATGCAAAAATAAAATGGATTGCTGGGTGGATAAAGGGATGCAGAAATAATGATAAAGCAAATATAGGAAAATGTTCACTGCAGAATCTAGGTAGACGGGCAAATTCTTTCAACTTTGCTGTATGTTCTTTCACAACAAAATATTAGGGAAAAGATAGAAACATATCTTAAAGAAGAGAGTTACTTTTAAAAATAAGCAGATATATTTGAGCAATCTGCCTTTGGGAGACATGAAAGTACAAGATGAATCCTTATATGTGCCAGAACCTTGGAGTTTACAAAACGCTTCCACACAGATTGCTGTTAAGTAATCTTCTCACTAAAACTCAGGTCATCTTATGCTTCAGAAAACGCAGGATAAGAACTTGGCAAATATCACACATCTAGAACCTGATGGAGCTGGACCTAAAACCAGCGTGTCTGGCTCTTCCTCCCGTAATCTTTCGCACACACCTCGCAGGGAGCAGCTGTCCACTCCAGACATTTGAAGGCACCACGGTAAGTCCTGGCATGCACATCCCATGAGCAGAGTGAGAGGAACCCAAGCAGTTGTTGTAGGGACCAACAGGGGCGCGAGAGGGAGACATGCAGTCACAGAGCAGGAGGCCAACAGAGCGCGGCCAAGTCCCTCTCCCTGGGTTCTTTGAGGCCATCCTCTGGTCTGTGTGGATGGGCAGGCGGCATTTGATGCCTGTAGCTAAGAAACTGCAGTGCAAAACTTATCAAAATAGTTCCCTGACAAGATATTCCATCACTCTTCTTCCCAGAGCAGAACAAAAGTAGAGGACCAGGAATATTGCTCAACTCTAACACAGTCAAAATTAGAGGTGAAAGCTTTACTAATCACACCACAGATTAATCACTGGCTTCAGGGTATTTGAGCTTTTTGTTAAAATACATACAGCACATTCCAACAATTTTTGTTAAAATTTTTAACAAGGTGAGATAGACCCATGTAATATGCATAAAAGCCCTTTCAGCTTGAGAGACTGGTGTATTTATCCAAACATAAGTTAGTGCGCCTACTACTCTGGGAACAGAGTAATGAAACCAGGACACAGTCCTTGTTCTCCAGAGGCCTATAATCCAGAAGGAGGCTCAAGACAGAAATCTTAGGCCCAGGAGGGCTACAGGGGAAGGTCCCAAGAGGAGAGAAAAGAGAGCTCAAGTACAGCCAGGGGCTTAAGAAAAATTTCAGCTGGGCCTTGAATCACTTTGGGAGGATATGTACATGCAGGGCAGTGGGAAGGGGAGGGATGCTGGAGCTGCACTCCAGGTAAGGCTGATGGGAAGAACTAGTCCCAAGGGAGCCCCTGGCTAAGCGAGGCTACCTGCAGCCTGAGCAGGAAGAAGGGAGAGGGAGAAGGACTCCCAAGGGATGCCTGCCAACTCATCTCAGAGAGCAAAGAGGAGCGATTAGGGGGCCTCACAATGCCTGACTCCAGGAGTTAACTGGGGCAGGGCCAAATACAGCTGCAACTCCCACAAACATGGAAACCTAAGCTAGGGCTGGAACCAAGTGCCCCAGTAAGTCAAGACTTAACAAAATCCTGATAATGCTGACTCCGGATTAAAACCCAGGTGGGACCTGGGACATCTGCAGCCTAGCAGAAAGCCAGAGAATAGGGGATATAATGGAGATAGTTGACAGCAACCACCCAGGGGATAAGACTAAGCAACAGTGGGTTTGAATACTGGCTTGACTGACCAAGGGTGAGTTTCCAACCTCTGCGGCCTTATCTGCAGAAGGGAAATGATACCAGGCATCCCACAGGGCTATAAGGTTTAAAATGAAGTAACATCTGTCGCGCATTCAGCACGCTGCCTGCATACAAGAAAGCATACAAGAAATGGTGGATATTACTACTGCAAATAGTCTGAACTCTTAGATCTTCAACGTCCAAAGCCTCCTACCGTTTCACTGTACGGAGAAACCAGGCTGAAGACCTTGGACAAGGCCAAGGGGTTACTCATGTTCCAGGCAACTTCTCTCTCGGTTCCGTAACTTTTTTTATTTTAATTTTTAAGAAGATTCTGTCCTGTAAAGCATTTTAGGTTATTCTGAGATGCCTGTCTCACCCTGTGACCTCACATCATGAACCTTCCCCCACTGAAGAACCCATCCCAAATGTGCGGGCCATCCAAGGGAAAACCAGTGTCACAGCCACTTCACAGGGAACATATGCGCCAGAAGGGACCACAGGTTTCATCCCAACCGTCAGTGCAGTGAGGAGAGGGTCAAGGCCAGCCCAAGGCAGTGCTGAGCTGAGAAAGTTGGGACATACATCACATCTACCTTTAGGAACCACACTTAAAGTTTTGGTGATGATTATATAAAGCATTAAAAATACATGTACAAATGCAAAGTATTTTATGTATTGAATAGGAACTCAAGAAAATGTGAAAAGCAGTATCTTATAGCTAGGCCTGACAAGATAATATTCTCTGTTATATTTGGAATATATCAAGTGGCATAAGAATGTAATGATAAGAGAACTCTGCCCCAAGCACCAGAGATAAACTACGGTCACTTATTTCAGGAACAGAGAGTTGGGTCTCATTTTCTCACCTATACTTTTAGAGGGGAACTCAGTAATACCATATAATCTACAAGAGTCATTGACCCCAAGTGGGGGGAAAAAATCAGGCCACACACATGGGAGAAATCTGTTTTAGTTTAGGGCAATATAGAAATATGATTAATCCACTCTGTACAGTAAAAGCTGGCAACAAATTTATTCCACAGCTAAGAAACCACTCACTAAACTTTGGGTGACTAGGGTGGGTAGTTTGGCCAGATTTGTGGAGAAAGGCGGGCTAGCAGGGAAAAGCAGAAGGAAGACCAGTAAGCAGAGGAGGGTGATGAAGGACAAGAGAAAGTGGGTGGAGGAAAAGAGGAAGACGGACACCAAGACTAGAGACAGGCAGGCGGAGAGCCCACCTGAGAGGTGCCTGAGCGCTAAGGGCAGTGGGCCGGGGACAGAGGGTACGGCAAGCCTGCGGTTGTCTGTCACCTGCTGGGCCCTGCCCTCCCAGCTGTGCTAATCCTTAAATCTTTCAAGAGAAATCTCCTCTGCTCACCAGGGTGGAAATACCTTATTCTCTGGGTACAAATGCTCTGAAAGAGCAACAACCAGAGATTTGTGAAAAACCTAAATTCTACAGCCTCCACTCTAGTTACAACTGGTTTCTATTTCTCCTTTACATGGGCTGGGTGGATTTTCCACTTCTACACCCTGTTTCACCAAACGTTTGTGGAAGGCCTACTGTATGCAGGGATACAGCAGTGAACAAAACAGACGTGACTGCCACCGTCGCAGAGCTGACCAGGGACACACTGACGGCAGAGGGCCTTGATCATTAGCAGTGTGCTGGGTGTTTGCAAAACGGGAGGGGGTGGGTCTCCTCTGACACTCCCGCCTCCACTCTCATATCTTTCAAGGGCAACTCAATTCCTAGCTAAGGAAAAGGAAAAAGGAGTAAATCCAAAGGCTGACAAAAAAAACACTGAAATGTTACTGTTAAAGTTCACCCTGATTAAAAACAAAACTGTAAGTGTTCAGACTGAACACAGTATTCTTTATCTGTAACCACATAGACCATACCTCCTAAAAATAGTGATACTTAAGTTCATAAAGATGACCAAGCCTAATGCATTACAAGATCCTAAAGTACCTTTGGAATCATTAAGAAGCAAAGTATGTTTACTGAGCTTTACTGTTAAGTATGTTTCTTGTACTTTGACTATTGGTTATTTCATACTGGACTCATGTTTTAACATGTGGCCTACCCAAGATATACTTCAATAAAAGGGCTCTATAGTCAGACAACATGGGAAATGTTGCACACGCTAAACACCATTTGGATATTCAGTGTATTTCAGAAAATTAAGCCTGCAGGAAAGAAATCTGCTGAACTTAGTTAGTCTGAACCAGTATTTCCCAAATTTATTTTTACATGGATCCTTTTTTCATTTGATACTTATTAACAGTCCACAAACTGCTTCAGGGAACATATGTGGGATATACTAAATGTGCAGGGGATGCACTGTTTAATCTGAAAATGCAATTACCAGTCTCCCAAGCATTGATGAACTGGTTTTTACTATATGCTACAGGAATACAGAAACTTCCCCCAGTGAATTTCTTTTTGAAATGTACTCAATGATATGCTGACTTACTGTATTCTTAAGAAAAAAATTTTAATGAACTAAAATTGGATCTTGATATGTTAACAAATGTAAAGGAACTCTACCAGATAATAACTTGATTTTGCTAAATGGCTGTAAGTTTATGTTCTTCTCTAAACATGTATTTTTAAATTTCCAGAGTATTTTTAATATCTTAATTTTTAAAACTTCATTCCCTTAATACAGTTTGTAAATAACAAGCACGGGACTATTATTTCTGTCGTTGTGGTGCTGTTATTTATAATATGATGCCTCCTTTGGAAATACCTATTATCTTAAGCTTATTAGGGAATCAACTTCCAGTGACTGAGAAAGTTCCAACATTCAGTTAACAGTAAAAAGCAAATTCGACATACATTTATTTAGCACCTACTATATGCATGCCACTGGATTTGGCACGGTAATGATAAATGTATTTTTCTGGGCCCCAGCTCAAGACAATGGTCTGGCAAAAGGACAGAGTATTTAAGACTCCAAGAAATTTAGCGAGCCTACAGACACTGGATAACAGAAGAGCAAGTGGCTACACTGGAGACACGAGGTACCTAGGCGAATTTTAGGACACCCACTGCCACAAAGAGGCCAGTAAGACAAGAGTCTCCTTCTAAAGGGGCTACTTCAGTGACCTAAAAGTTTAATATTAGTTAATGCAAGATAACCAATATTAGCTTTGGGTCAGACTTGAAAAATGTTAAAAATTTCCATATGAACTTCACCTATGTAATGTCATTTTTTTTTAATCCAGTTAGGTAGGCTTCATGTATCAGCATTACACTGGTATTAAGAGCAGCTTGAGTTAATAGTCTAAAACCACAGGTTTCTTCAGAGAATCTATAGCAAAAGGAATTCAACTTCTGATCATCAGAACAGAGTTTAATTTTCACATGGGGAAGGGAGGGAAAATCACTTCATCTCTGTTAAGCAACATTCAAAGACTTCACTTTCATATAGAAAAAGTTATGACGATGCCTGCTAGAAATTTAAGACAGAAAGTGAACTAAACTGTATCCCTCAAACTTGGGAGGTTTAGCGGTCCTCAGCAAGCAAGAAAACCAAGACAATTTTCAAATGACTCTTAAAAAGCAGCAGGGACCAGAGGTATGATCAACAACCTGCAGGCATGGGTCCAGAATTTTTTTTTCTAGTTTAATAAAACATAAACAAACGTATGAATTTCAGCTCTAAAATTCCAAATCAGAGAACTGGAAAACTGCTGCTCTGTGCCTTAATGAACAAAGTCCCCCTTTTTTCTTTTTATTACCTTCCCTTTAGAAAACATTAACGAGGATTCAGCCCAGCAACTTTTGTCAAAACATAAGCCAAGGCAATGTGACGAGGTGGAGAAGACAAGCAATTTTTACAAAGTCACAAAGTGTCCCAGTAAGAATGCTTAATAAAAAATTAACCTTGTTCGGCCAAATGCTTCAAAAATCGCTTGTCTGATAATATTTCCTCATTACATGTGCTTTAATTTAAATACAGCACGCGTGCTAATGAACGCGAACCTCAAATGCGTGTGCAATAAAGCAAAGCTAATGTTGCTTCAGACTGCATTTTAATAGTCCCGAGAAACTGGAAAAGGGCGACTGCATGCATGTGCAGAGCTGACACGGGGACAACAGAACAGAGTGGCAGGCGCCAGGACGCCGGCTTCAAGTTCTGGCCGCCCTTCCCTTTCCACCACGAGAACCCCCAGAACAAAGTTCACCCTGGCTTAAAGTTTCAGGGCCGCGCCGGCGAGTCCTCGGGGTTCCGCGTGCCCGCTCCTCGGAACCCATTCGGGCGCCTCACCAGTTCACGGCGGGCCCTGCGGTTCGAGACGTAAGATGCACCCCAGGCACGACGCCGCGGCGCGGGGAGCGCCCTGATCGCAGCCCCACCGACCGGAGCCCCGAGGGCGCGGGCCGGGCCCCTCCGGACGCCACCCCGGCAGGACGCGCTCCCGGCGTCCGCCGAACCAGGGCACCGCGGCCGGGAGGGGGCCCCGCCAGGCCCAGCCCGAGCTCCGCCGCAGCCCCGGAGCCCCCGCCGCCCCTACCTTCTCGCCGCTGCCGCTGCCGCCACGAGGCTCGGACTCCACGAGGCCGGCGCCGCGGGCCCCGGGCGAGGCGGTCGTCCGTTGGCCGTGTGGGCGGCTCGGCGCGCCCGGCGCGTCCTCGGCCTCCTTGCCGCCGTGGGGCGCCGCCCGGCTCTCGGAAACGTGGATGCTCGGGGCGCAGCCCATGCTGGCGGGCAGCCGCGGACACGCTGGCGGGCAGCCGCGACCCGCTCAGCAAACGGCCCGCCCGGCGCCTCGGGGCGGCCGCGGGCGCCGTGTCATCGCCGCCTGGGCGGGCGGCGGCGGCGAGCGCGGGTCTCGCGGCCGGAAGGGCGGCCGCCCCTTTTATCGCGGTGCGGGCGCGGCGGCGGCGGTGGGCAGGGGGCGCTGGGGCGGGCGGCGCGCCGGGGCCGCCCCTCCGAACATGCCCTTCCTGAGGCGCCAGCCGCCGGCCGCCTCCCTCGCCGCGCCGCGCTTCCGGGGAATCTCGGGGGAGGAGATTTGCGCTCCCCGACCCGGGAGCCGCCGGGCTCGCGCCGCGCGCGCAACGACGCCCTCGCCGCCGGGCGACGCGACCCCCGGAGGAGAGCGCCCCGCCGCGCCCGCCCCGGCTCCCGCTCCTCGGCGCCGCGGCTGCTGCCTCCGGGGCCGCCCCACGCCCCCCGAATGAACGCCCCGGCGCGAGCGCCAAGCCGTGCTCGCCGTGGGGCGGTAGGGGTCGGCTGGGCCCGTTGGGGCGGCGAGGCCGCGTGCGCCCACGCAGGGAAGCAGGCACCTCGGCTGCAGCCGGCGTTGGGGCAGCGCCGTCGAGAAGCGCAGAAGCGGCTGCGCTCACGCGGGAGCCGCGAGCCGGGCCGCTCCGGCTCCGGGTTCCGGACCAGGTCTTGGCGGCAGCGCGCCGCGCCCAGCCCCCAGCGGTGACCTCCAGCGGGCGCTGGCGTCAATGCAAAGCAGCTGGGCGCACGCCCGCGCCACCCGCGCCACTCGCGCCACTCGTGACTGAGCATGCGCGGCCACGACCGCCGGGGAGGGGAAGGGACTTGCCCAAGGCCACACAGCCGCGCGTGCCGCCGGACTCTTACCCCGGGCCCGCGGCCACCGAAACGCGCAAGCTGTGTTGGAACCTCGTTTCAGACACTTAGCAACTGCGTGATTTCGGCAGGTCTATCTGTGAGCCTTGGAGCTCTCCTCGGCGATCCGTCTGGGGGCCGCCGAGACGCTCCCGGCCGGTCCTGGGCGGGCGGGACCTGGGCGTTGTTGCAGGGACCGCAGGCCGAGTGCGCTCCGAAGCGCGCCGGGGCCTGGAGCACCACGTCGGGCGGCCCGGGCCACGGGGAGGCTGCGGTGCTGACGAGCTACGTGTCGGTTCGGGCCGGGGCCTGCATCCTCTCATCCCAACCGAAGGACGGGTCACCCTCGGGGTGCCGCGACTCCGAGGGCTCCTGGCCTTCGGGCGCAGGCTGGGGCCTGTGAGAACGCCAGACGCGCGGTCAGAGCCGCGCCTCCCACGCCGCCCCCAGCTCGCTGCCCCTGGACGAACGAGCCTGGGAGCCTCAGGCGCCCCGCCCGGCAGCTGGAGGGCCGTGTCCCTGGGCGTCCGACAAGCGCTCCTAGCGGCCCACCTCGGCCCGGCCCTCCCTGGGGCCCCTGGCCCGCGGGGGCATCGGCGCGGCCGGTCCCTTCCCTCCCGCGCCCGCTGTCCACACCTTTCCCCGCGCGGCCCAGGGGCGACCCTGAGCGGCTGCCGCTCCCGCGGGCCCGGCTGTTTCGAAGACCCGGAGACAGACTCCGGGCTGGAGTGTCTGCCGTGGTGCTGGGACCGCGGCGAAGTCTCCGGCCGGGTCCCCTGCGGCCGATTGGGCTCCAGGGCGCCAGGGACCCTGAGGCCCGAGGTCCTCCAGCCGGTGGTGCGCACTGCGCAGCCTCCCGACGGCGGCGGAGCACAAAGGCTGGGTCGCCCTCTTTACCAGCCGAGCATGCACAAACCACTGGTTCATGACTCCGTTATCAAGTGTAAGCGCATTACGCAATAATATTTATGCCTCCCTGCCTTATAAAAGTACCACCAGCTCAATGAAGACGTCCTGAAAGACACAGGAAAATATTTTTACTGTCACCTGTAATTCTGCCTAAAGTGAAGAATTGTTTTCTGCAGATTTGCTAAGATAATTTTTCCAGGCAGAATCTGTTCACTTATAAATAGAAATTGATAAAACGCTTTGAATCACTAGCGCGCATTAAAGTCTACCACGTGCCCTGTCCTCCCCTCCCCGCCTGCGGAGAAGTCCAGCCTTGATCACTTTTGGCACTGATCTTGCTTCCGTGAGGGCTCCAGGCTGTTCCAACCCCCTTGGCCTTCCCTTCCCAGGCCTGGTCTGGACATCCTTGAGCTCTGCTGACTAGGGGGTTGGTGGGAATGCTTTTCCCCACTGGGGCCTAGCTGCTACCCTAAGCTGCCCTGTGCCTGCCTAAGCTGGTCACCCTCTCTGTTCCTAGAGAAATGCTGGATGGATTTCCAGCTCTGCAATTTGGGGACTCTACACTTAGAAACCTAAAGCTAAGAACAATGCAGAAGCAGACAGGAAAGGTAGGACTCATCTGCCTGCTTCTGGGTCACAGCAACCCCTCACTGTTTTCCATACCCAGGAACTCAGTCTGGAACAGGCAGGGAAGTCACACACACACACACACACACACACACACACACACACACGCAGGGAAGTCACTCACACACACACACGCAGGGAAGTCACACACACACACACACACACACACACACACCGCCTTCAGGCAACTAACAACACTTCTACCACGCCCTTAACTGCACCTTACAGTCCCTGAATACCTTTCAACCCTGTGAAACCAATTTTCCCAGTCTCAGTGACGGTAGCCACAAAAAGGGCTCACATGGACAGAAGTCACCCAAACTTCACTGGCATATGCCACCCACTGGCTAAGCTTGGATTCCCAGGCCCCCTGAAGAATCCCACCACTTAGAGTTATCTCAGGAGCTCATGAACAATCCCGGTCTTGCTAGAGCAGAGGCACCCCCACCGTGCCAGCCATGTGAGCACCTGGAAGTTCTGCGGCTCCCAGCAGAATACACTCCACCACCAGCCACGATCTATTCCACCAGAGTGCAGGCCTCCCCCCCACACACAGAGCTGCGCGGCCCCCACAAGGTTCAGAGTCTAGTTGAATGTCTATTCCTAAGACTCAGGCGTGAGGTCAATGAAGCTAGGAAAGGGGACAAACCAAGGGACAGACACCAGCCTGGGCCCAGCCCCCCACACTATGCGTCCATTCCCTGAGAATGGCCTCAGGGCCAACCTAAGGTTTATTAGAGACAAGGAGATGTGTGGGGTCCTGAGCAGCTTTGCTCATCTAAAATCCAAATCTGTTTTCACGCCTCTTTCACCAAAGCTTATCCCTTATAAGCCAGCTCTCCTTTCTTCCACCCAGGGTTCAGCCATGCCAAGTCCACCCTGCAGGCATCCAGTTCCTTCCCTTCCCCAGCACTCCCCTTTAGCCTGGGCTGGAAGGAGCAGCAGGTGGGAGAGCGGCACCCTGCGGTCTGGAGGCCAGCCCTGCCTGCTTTCCTCTGCAGACCTCCTAGGATTCATGGGGTCTACTTCAGGGGGATTAAACGGGCTAACCAATGTCAAATGCCTGGAATAACTACTGATCCCTCTACCTTAGCTCACCACCTTCTCCTGGGCCAGTCAATATCACTTTCCTCGGGGCCTGCCCCCAGACCTCTGGAGGAAATGAAATTACCATAAGGATCAATACCCCTACAAATTTATGGCATCAGACTTCATCAGGTTTTATTTCTCTTTCAAAACTTCATAAGATGTGATCTTTAAAAATTATTTTTAAATTACACATCTATAATTTACTATAATTTTAACATGCATACATGCTGGAAAAATAGTAAAAAAGAAAAAAATTACACCAAACAGGAGTAAATAAAGTGTGCAGAGGCAAAGGAAAGTCTCTTTTCCTTCCTCACTCTCTTCCTTCCCTGAAGGTAACTGTTGTTAATGGTTTGGACCGTATGTTTCCAGGTCCGTTTCTATGTTAAACATTATCACACACACACGTGCACACGTGCGGCTATTACAATATCACAACTAGGGCTGCGGTGAACACCCTTGAACGTAGCTTTTTCTGTAGGGTGGACTCCTAAAAGTTGATTTATCTGGTCAAAAGGTATGCACCCTTTCACTCTACCCCAGCTCCAGAAGGGATGTGTGGAAATGAAAACACAGAGCCCAGTGGAGGCTGGATGATTGACAGGGGGAATCCCTGGACGCCCTCTCTGCCCCTGGATAAGGGGGATCTAGCAGTCCCAGATGTAAGGTCTTGGTCACCTCCAGATTCATAAGCCTCCTTATCTTTATTCCTCTTGTCACTCCCAAGTCTTTAATAAGTGAATGTTCCAGGCAAACCAGGGTGGTTGGCCACCCTACACATCTATCACACACTCTCCCCATATACATATAGACACACACACACACACATAAGGTCTCTTTGTCTCCTAGGCCCTGAAACCACACTGTGCCCTGCATCTTGCAGGGTTTATTTCTGGGCAAGGAGCCCTTCTGGCTTCTGTCCACAGATTTTTCTCTTGGGGAATCAGGTTCACACACACCCCTGGGCAGGTCAGATCCCTGTGGCTTCCCCATATCCTCCACAACACATGTGCTACTTCCCACCCCTTCCACCATCCCACCATAGCTTCTGCTAAACCTGGAGCTCACACTATACAGAAAAATCCCCATCTGCATCTACCCAAATCCTGGTGAAGTTGGCATTATTCTCACTTTATTGGAGAGGAAGTGGAGGCTCAGAGAGGTTAAGTAACTTGTCCTAGGTCACAGAGCAGATGGCAGAACCAAGTTTGGTCCTCTCTGACACCAAAGCCCAACTTGCCTCTACTGGACAAGAGCCTTTGTGAAAATAAGTTTGGACCGGGCAAAGACCTCACCAAAAAAGAAGATTACAGACCAATATGCCTGAGAAACATAGATGCAAAGATACTCAACAAAATATTAGCAAACTGAATTCAAAATTACATCAAGAGGATCATACACCATGATCAAGTGGGATTCATCTCAGGGATGCAAGGATGGTACAACATTCGAAAATCCATCAACATCATCCATCAAATCAACAAAAAGAAGAAAAAAAACCACATGATCATCTCCATAGATGCTGAAAAAGCATTTGACAAAATTCAGCATCCATTCATGATTAAAAGTTTCAACAAAATGGGTATAGAGGGCAAGAACCTCAACATCATAAAGGCTATAAATGACAAACCCACAGCTAACATCATACTTAACAGCGAGAAGCTGAAAGCTTTTCATCTAAGATCGGGAACAAGACAGGGATGCCCACTCTCTCCACTATTATTCAACATAGTACTGGAGGTCCTAGCCATGGCAGTCAGACAAAACAAAGACATACAAGGCATCCAGACTGGTAAAGAAGAAGTCAAACTGTCACTATTTGCAGATGACATGATATTGTACATAAAAAACCCTAAAGACTCCACTCCAAAACTACTAGAAGTAATATCTGAATTCAGCAAAGTTGCAGGATACAAAATTAACACACAGAAATTTGTTGCTTTCCTATACACTAACGATGAACTAACAGAAAGAGAAATCAGAAAAACAATTCCATTCACAATTGCATCAAAAAGAATAAAATACCTAGGAATAAACCTAACCAAGGAAGTGAAAGACCTGTACTCTGAACACTACAAGACACTCCTAGGAGAAATTAAAGAGGACACTAACAAATGGAAATGCATCCCATGCTCTTGGCTAGGAAGAATAAATATTGTCAAAATGGCTATACTACCTAAAGCAATCTACAGATTCAACGCAATCCCTATCAAACTACCAACAGCTTTCTTCAGTGAACTGGAACAAATAATCCTAAAATTCTTATGGAACCACAAAAGACCCCGAATAGCCAAAGCAATCCTGAGAAGGAGGAATAAAACAGGGGGAATTATGCTCCCTGACTTCAAGCTCTACTACAAAGCCACAGTAATCAAGACAATTTGGTACTGGCACAAAAACAGACCCACAGACCAGTGGAACAGAATAGAAAATCCAAACATTAACCCAAACATATACAGTCAATTAATATTTGATAAAGGAGCCTTGGATATACAATGGGGAGATGATGGCCTCTACAGCAGCTGGTGTTGGAAAAACTGGACAGCTCCATGTAAGAGAATGAAACTGGACTACTGTCTAACCCCATACACAAAGGTAAACTCAAGGTGGATCAAAGACCTGAATGTAAGTCATGAAACCATAAAACTCTTAGAAAAAAAATAGGCAAAAATCTCTTGGACATAAACATGAGCGACTTCTTCATGAACATATCTCCCCGGGCAAGCGAAACAAAAGCAAAAATGAACAAGTGGGACTGTATCAAGCTGAAAGCTTCTGTACAGCAAAGGACACCATCAGTAGAACAAAAAGACATCCTACAGTATGGGAGAAGATATTCATAAATGATGTATCCGATAAGGGGTTGACATCCAAAATATATAAAGAACTCACACACCTTAACAAACAAAAAGCAAATAATCCAATTAAGAAATGGGCAGAGGACATGAATAGACACTTCTCCAAAGAAGAAATTCAGATGGCCAACAGGCACATGAAAAGATGCTCCACATTGCTAATCATCAGAGAAATGCAGATTAAAACCACAATGAGATATCACCTCACACCAGTGAGGATGGCTAACATCCAAAACACAAACAACAACAAATGTTGGCGAGGATGTGGAGAAAAGGGAACCCTCCTACACTGCTGGTGGGAATGCAAATTAGTTCAACCATTGTGGAAAGCAGTTCCACAAAAAACTCAAAATAGAAATACCATTTGACCCAGGAATCCCACTCCTAGGAATTTACCCCAAGAATGCAGCAGCCCAGTTTCAAAAAGACAGATGCACCCCTATGTTTATCGCAGCACTATTTACAATAGCCAAGAAATGGAAGCAACCTAAGTGTCCATCAGTAGATGAATGGATCAAGAAGATGTGGTACATATACACAATGCAATGTTCTTCAGCCATAAGAAGAAAACAAATCTTACCATTTGCAACAACATGGATGGAGCTAGAGGGTATTATGCTCAGTGAAATAAGCCAAGCCGAAAAAGACAAGTATCAAATGATCTCACTCATATGTGGAGTATAAGAACAAAGAAAAAAACTGAAGGAACAAAACAGCAGCAGACTCACAGAACCCAAGAACGGACTAATAGTTACCAAAGGGAAAGGACTGGGTAGAAGGGTGGGAAGGGAAGGATAAGAGGGTAAAAGGGGCATTACGATTAGCAGACGTAAGGTAGCGGGGGCACGGGGAGGGCTGTACAACTCAGAGAAGACAAGTAGTGACTCTATAGCATCTCACTACGCTGATGGACAGTGACTGTAATGGGGTTGGGGGGGACCTGATGAAGGGGGTAGTTTAATAACCATAATATTGCACATGTAATTGTAGATTCATGATACCAAAATAAATTATTTAAAAAAAAAGAAAAGAAGTTTGGCAATAATAAGTTACATATGGGAAACTGAGGAGCCAGACATCACTGATGCTTGAGAAGCAGAAAGTGAAATGTGATAAACCCCAGAGCAACTGAGGGCTGCCTCATTCCCAGGATAAATATGAGGCAAAATGCAAAATGGCTCACTGGTTACCAAAAGTATTTGGGGCTTTTTAAATGTCGGCCACAACGGTCATGAATCATTCCTCTTAAAGCTCTTAATCCAGAGAAACCCTTCTTTTTCCCCTGGCTTCTCTCCTGATTCATCAAGTAGGTTCTATTAGCGTAAGTCACCCTCCCAAAGTTCTGTATCTCATGCCTCCCAGGTCCCATGGGAAAACTGTCATTCTCTCTCCTGGGGATATGTGTCCTGTGTAAGTGCTTCCACGCCTGCTTGCAGGGACGAGAAGACTTTGTTGGGGGTGGATTCTGGTCTGAGTGGCAGCGCAGCTGGGAAAAGGTAGGCTGGGCCTCGCCATGCCCAGGATCCCAGATTCATCCCTCCATGTACATGCGCTGTTGAGCATCCAGCATGTGCAGGCACCGGGCTGCACACAAGGGTACAATGATCAGAATAACCCCAGCTTCACAGAGTTCATAATCTGGGGTGGGAGGCAGTTATCATCCAATTTCACGGGAGTATGATTACACACTGATGAGTGCTGTGACACAAAAGGAACTCTGAGTGTGTATCAGGAAGGAAATGACTTAATTGTGGACAGATGAGAGTGAGCACCAGGAAGTTTTCCCTGAGCTGAAACATGAGTGAACAGATGTTTGTCATCCCCAGCATCCATTCATCCTTTTCATAACTATACCTGATTTTCCTCTGGGAAACCACAGGCACCCCTAGTATTTGCTCGAATTATTTGGGTGGAATGTTTAGTGTGTGCCACTTCCCTGGCCACAGAAGTTGACTTAGAGATGGGCCCAGGAGCCAATCTAGAGTTAATGACTGCTGATGTTACTGCTTGAGCCCCTGATCAAGCCATACCTGAAGGCAGACCCATGCTTGGACTTTTCAGCTTTAACAATCAATAACTTCTGCTTTTGCTTAAGCCTCTTTGGGTCTAGTTGTTGATCTCTTGGAACCAAAAATGTTCTGTCCAGACTAGGAAAATGAGTCAGAAGTAATGAG
>JAQQAC010017683.1:21216340-21249265 GCA_029783875.1 Phataginus tricuspis | reverse complement strand
GGCAGAGGTAAGAGAAAGTACAGAGTAAAAAGTCCCTGAAGTGAGAGGGAAGAGCAATGTATATTCAGGGACAGAAAGAAGTCGAGTATGTTCAGGAGCTGAGCCCCTTTTAAGCTAAGGTTAAAAGGCTCTTTACAGTGATTTTCTTTTGAGCCTTCACAGCCACCCTCCCAGACAGGTGTGTTAGCATTCCTGTCTTACGGCTGCATAAGCGAACGCTCACGCGAGGGGGTGACCTGACCAAGGTCACAGAACAAGAACACAAACCCAGGCCTCTCTGGCTCTGCAATCTATGCATTTGATCTTTAGCTTACATGTTTCTGTTCCACACAGGCACTGCTGGGACCTCAGTCTGTCCCCTTCCATCCACTCCTGACCAGCTGGTTTCTAGCTGGGTTTGGCCAGGGGACGCACTGGTGAACGGAAAACCACCCTGACTCCGGTAGCATCAGTGGCAGTGGCTGCAGCTGGCTTGGTGGCAGCGAGGGCGGGGGAGCCCCCCGGTGAGGGGGTGGGCCCAGCTCCCCTACAGGGCAGCTTCTTGATTCCTGGGCAGCACCCTTGCCTCGCCTTTGTTCCTCAGGCCTTCTGACACCACTGTAACCGATTCCCTCCCCTAAAACTGCTCTGCCCGGAATACCTCCAGCAGTTTCCATTCTCTTGGCGGGCCCCTGATGGCTCCAGTCAGGGACGGGCGTGACTGCTGGGCCTGCTGCTCTCCTCAGCAGATGGTCTCCCTGCCAGCGGCTGCCAGGGTGGTCTGCTGGCACCAACAAAGAGCAGACCGGGCAGAGACGGGATCCGACCCTGATTCTGTCGGCCTAGGAGCTCTTAGCCGCCAGACCATAGCAACTTCCCATTAGGAACCTGCTGGTATTGGAGGCAGGCAAACCTCCAGGGCTTGAGTAAGCTCTAGAGAATTATGTCTCCGAGTGGCCATGGACTCGAGGTACCGCTAGATCCTCTGGGCCAGAAAAGGAACCGGGTGTGACGACATAGCTTGTCCAGGAATCAGGACTGCACTGACTCCCGACTGCCCCAGGGCCTGTGTGACTTGCACAGGTCCCGCCGGAGCTACAGCAGACCTACCCACAGCCACTCCCCTCTCACTTTCTTCCCGCTTGTTTCACGTGCCTTACACACCCTGTCCAAGCCCACAAAGTGACCATCAGCTAGTTTCGGCCGATCACAGTCACACCTTTCCCGACATCAGGGATTGGTTTGGTCATGGGACGGTATGTAGCTCAACCCTGGTCAATGCGGTGTAGGGCCTTTGGGGGGAAAGTGCGCAGAGAGGTTTCTGTGTCTCTGAAAAGAGACGCAAGAGAGACATCTAACCATTTGCTGCTCTGGAATGGCTGAGAAAGTGACACCTGCAGCTGTTTCAGCCACCTGGCCGCCACGGGGGGGAGCGGCCCAGCCCTGAGGGAGGCAGGATGGAAAGACCGGAAGGGCCTGTGTTCTTGCCGCCCCAAGTATGATCACAGGCTGGTGAGCGGACTGCTCCGGAAATGGCCGACGCCTCAGCTCCCTGTTAGACGGTGCCGTAACTTTCTGTTGTTTAGGTTATTTTTAGTTGGTTCTTCAGTTATCTGCAGCCAAAAGCATTCTACCTGACATATTAGGCCAACCAGATGAATTTCCCTGTCCTTTTTAAACTTAACATCTTGGGATTCAACTTCTCTTGGCAAAGAAGGAAACGAAGGCTTGGTAAGAGGGGAAACGTCCAAGGTCACACCGTATGTGCGTGAGAAAGCCAGGCAGTCCAGTGGGCGGCATCCTCTCCCACTACACCCTTTTGCTCAGTGATGGAGGTCAGTGCCAACAGTTCTTGCTTCTAAGAAATGGTTCATTTTCTCACCCACCTACAGCTTCTCTGAGTAGAAGGTTGGATGAAGACGACCCTAGGTAATTTTCCACCCTGCAGCCGCCCCTCTGCATGCAGAACCCAACAGAACATGCAAGTCTGAGCGGGGGCAGGACTGTCCTCCCCAGCACGTGATCAGCAGTGCCGGCACCTCCAGCTCTGCTGGGCCACCCAGTTACTGTGCCCCCAGCTGCAGCTGATTCGAAAGAACAGACGGAGGTGAAATTCAAAAAGGTTTCTCTTCCTTCTGAGATGCGAGAGCTTGCCCGCGCCCACATGAAGGCAACAGAGAGCTCAGTGATTCCCGGTGGCTGGGAGACCAGACTTGTATAAACTCCGTGTTTTCCTGGACCCTGGTGGCAACTTCAGAGACTCTCCTGGTTGCTGGCCATCCAGGGCGCAGAGCCTGGGAGCTCTGCTGGAAGGAGCCCCATCCCAAAGTGAAGCCAAGAAGCCCAGGCAGGAGGGGATGAAGGAGAAGGAGTCCACCCCTCCGCGGAGTAGCTGCAGAAGCACACAGAGCCAGTCATGGCAGCACAGTAAGCATTCTTGTTTCCTTTTGTTTTTAACTGACTGTGACTAACTGAGCACATGAAAGCTGGGCTTTCTCTGGCCTCTCAGTGCTCATTCTTGGACCCTGGAAAACCAGGTCATATTTGCAAAGTTGGAAGTGAGAACCATAGAAGGTTCCACCAGGAGCCCAGCTTTCCCTCTTCCCTAAATAGTGCGGACAGTCTAGGCTTACTATCTGGTCAGCCAAGGGCTTTAAGCCAACCCTGGCTACCTTACACAAGAAAGGAGCTTTGGGAAGGGATGTCAGGAGGCTCTGGGTTACGTGCAGCCCCATAATGATAGGACTTCTTATACCACATAACAGAGAGGTCAGGCAGCAGGTCAGTGAGCCACTGTGCGGCCAGCCTCCAAGAGGGCCCCAGAGACCCCTTCCTCCTGCCATTCATGCCCTGTGCAGTCCCTTCAACATGAAATAGGGCTGGCCCACGGGACCGCCAGGGTCCTGCAGAGATGGCAGCATGGGACTCCAAGTCGAGGCCATAAATACCCTCGTGGCTTCTCCGTTACCCTCATTCTTGGCCAGCTGCCCGGTGGTGAAGGTGCTCGAGCAGCTCCAGGGAGAGGCCCCCTGAGAGGCTCTGAGACTCCCCGCCAACAGCCTGCGAGTGAGCGGCCCTAGAAGGGGGTCTTCAGGCCCCTCTCAGACTCAGAGGGCTTTGCAGCAGCCTTGGGGGAGAAGCCGGCCAGAAGTGCCGGCTTAGCCCCGCCAGACTAAGTGCTGGGCTGCGTGTTTGCATCCACTTGCACAACATCCATAAGTAGCTTTAACCTTCCCAGCGCTGTGGAAGAGGCAACAGATACAACCAGAAGCGGCTGCCCTGAGATACAACAAAAGGCCCTCTCCTCAGAGATGGGTGGGGAGCCTGCCCAGCTCTGCTTGCCTGTGGGAGCCCCAGAAGCCCCTGTTCTAAGCCACTGCCCTGGGAGCCTTGGCCTTGCTTATTCCTCCAGCACAGGGCTCTGCTGTGCCTTCCAAACTGCCTACCAGGGGGCAAGAAGGGGAATCACTCATCTGGTCGGCACCTAACCCTGCCCTACGCGCTCGTCCCGGGCCCGGCAGCCCTCCCCAGTCCCACGCGTGAGCCCAGACAGTTCCCTGGCTGTGCAGGTGCGCCTGGAGGCTGTGTTTCCAGAGCAGGGGTGCTTGTCAGAGCAAGGCCGACGGGGCATGATGCAAACCCCGGGCGTAGGGCCCCTCCCCGGGAGGCCCGGGGAGGTCTCCATAGCAGCAGGTCCCACAGAGCCCCACTGCCGCAAGGCCCTCTGGTGCCAGGCTCTCCTGGGGCTCAGGCTTACGCAATGTTTTCTAGGATTTAATCCCCTTTCCCCTTTTAGTCTTTGTTTTCGTCATCATATCTGTGTGAATGGTTTTTGTGCAGTTCCTAGGTAAGTGGGCCAGAGGGGCTAAGTGGCCGGGAGGCAGAGGGTCAGAGAGGACAGCAGGTCACGCCACCACCAGTCCTTTGGGAGCCAGTGGCTTTCAGACTGCTTTCAAGGCAGGAGCCATTTTGCCAAAGGAAATGAGAGCAGGGGCCCCCGGAGGTGGAAGGTAGACGCTCCACTGTGAGGTCAGCGCCTCACTGCCGGGGCGGCCCCGGGGACACCTGTGCAGGACACGCGGCAGGGCTTCACGACTAACCCAGGTGCGCCTGGCTGGCAGCTTCACCAAGCGCTCCCTCAGCTCGGCTGCAGCTGCTCATGGCAGGAAACCCAGAGGAACAGAAACCCGAAGAGCCCAGACCGTCCCTCACTCTCCGGCTAACAAAGCCCGGAGGAGTCATCAGCGATCCAGGCCCAGGTGGCTCAGACCCAGGCGCCGTGGGAGGCCTGGAGGCACTGGGCCGGCACACTTCCTGCCGCCCACTGCATGGCTCGTGGCCCCCACCTCACGGTTCCACACTGGCTTCTCCTGCACTCACATTCTCGCCAGGAGGAAAAAGTGGGGTGACCCCCTCTCCTGGTGGGCTCAGGGCTGAGGGGTTCCCAGGACGCAGGACTTCCAGAGCTAAAAACCAGGAGATTCCCAGGCAGACCAGGAGAGTTGGTGCCCTGGACCCCCTCTTAAGGACACTTTCTGGAAGTCATCCCACATGTTTCTCTCACCCCACTGGCCAAAACCTAGTCAGATGGCCTCATCTAGCTGCAAGGGAGGCCAGGAAATGTTGGTTTTATTCTGGGCAACCATATATTCAATTACACACTTTTAAGAAAAGAGGCAAAACAGTTTTGGGAGCCAACGATCCGTGTGTCAGGCCTGCCTCTCCCACCCAAACCTGCTCCTGCCCTCTGAGCACCTCCTCCCTCCGCAGCGCCCGGTACAGAGGCAGGCCTTCCGATCAGCTCTGACCTTTACTTTTCTGCCCGCTGCAGTTAAAACTGCCCTACGGCAATGCAGCTCCGGCTGTCCTGGGCATCCTCACCCCAGCTTGTCCTAAATCCGGTCAGGAGGCACCAGGGGATTGCTGGAGACTCAGCCTTCTTAACCACCCCACCAAGCTTCCCTCCAGGCTTCCCTCCGACTAGCCTCAAAGGCAAGGAAGCCTCCAGGCAAAGAGGGTGTAACAGCCTCCCCTGTGCCCTCCTCCACCTCCCTTCCCGCCTCTCCCCTCCCCTCCCCTTTCCTTCCTCCCTCCTCAGACATCAGGTACTGAAGATGGTTACAAGTCCTGCGTCCAGGAGCTTACAGACGAGCCCATGGGGCAGACAATTAAACAGTCCTATACCACAGGTGTGACAAGGACCAAGAGAGGAAACCCAGGTGCTATGGAAGGACCTAGAATAGCTTCCCAATCCAAGTGTGGGGATTCAGAGGGCTTTCTAGAGCGCAAGACCAAATTGGGTCCTGAGGGATGAGTAGGAGTTAGGTCCTAAGGGATGAAAAGAATGAGCCAAAGGAGAGAAGGGTGAGTCCAAGTCTACGGAGCAGCCGGCAGATGAGCCACACGCAGGAGAGACCATGAGGCCTTCAAGGGACTGGCACCGGCAGGGCAGCAGCCCCGGGACTAGAGCTCGGATCGGGCGGGCAGCTCCGGGAAGCGGCTAGAGATGAGACTGTCGGGCGTGGGAAGGGAGGCGTGAGAAGGGGGCATGGGGGCCGGACCACAGCCGTCCTCATGAGCCATGATAAGGAGCTGGCACTTTGCCCCACAGCACGAACTTGGCTCTGTGCCTCTTAACCGCCCAGTTGCCCCACACTGCTCGGCTGCCCCCCAGGGCTTGTGCTGTGTCAGTCCCCGCATGATCTGGCCCGGCGTGCAGTGGCTGATAGCGGACAGTGAGGCGCAGCTGGACGCCTAGGACGGTATCCTACCCATTATGAGACACCCCTGTCCACTGCTCCACTGTGCGGTGACAGCTCACTTTGTCAAAAAGCGTCCCGCCCCCGTGCCACATGCCCACCCTGGGGGACTGTAGCCCCCACCCCACTTCTGGAACCAGGTCCCCACCTCCGCAAGGCCTGTCGGCCCATTCAGCAGGACCTCAGGGGGAAGGGTCTGGGAGGCCCCTGCCAGGGAAACACAGCCGGCGGGCACCCGGTCCCGAGGGGAGGGCATATGTCAGCCCCCAGGGACGGTCCTGGGGGGCTTCCCAAGCTGGGAGCCGCTTGCTCACTGGCAGACAGGCAGGCAGCGAGCGGCTGGTTAGGGCCCCGCCTGAAGGACTGCAAGCCTGTAGTGATTTGGCTATCTCCTTATGTTTTCGGATTCAATTTAAATCTGACTCCAGGCCACTATCGCACTGAACCGGCAGGAAATTCAGTTGCAGACATATGGCTGAACTTCCCTCCTCTGACCCCAAAGTAAGATCCCGGGGGCTTGGTACTAAAGCTCTGGGCAGCCCTCTGGTCCCAGCAGCCACTGCAGGACTGCCCCCCAACCCCCCCGCCAGCCCTTGGGCTCCTCAGGCGCGGGCCGCGGCTGAGGCGAGCGCCCCTCCTGGGGGTGGGGACTGCGGGGAGGAGCGTGAGCTCTGTGCCTAAGGCCCACCCGCCCTGAGCGTCCCTGGCAGCTAGGCCCTCCAAGGCCTTGGCTGGACACTGTCTGGAATCAGGGCATGGGCCCTCTCCCCACTCTGCCCCTTTCCCTGCTGGGGTGGAAACCTCTCCCTCTCCGGCCTTGCTGACCGCCAAGGCCCACGCTTTCTTTCTTCCCCTTCCAGGACATGTCACAGAATCTCCGTAAAGAATCAAGGTCATTACAAAAGACAGCAAGAGCCACTGGCATCCAGAGGCTTCTGTGCTCTGATCACCAGAAATACCCAAGGCCAGGAAAGACCAAGGGCCTGGCTCCCGGCTTGGAAGAGCCAGAGGTGGGGGAAACACACAGCGAACGAGGGCCCGCGAGCATCTCAGGAAATCGCGTGGCCTCTGTGGCTCCGTGCAGGGCACCCCTCCTCCCGCTGCCAGTGCTGCTGTTCCCAGGCGCACGCATGTCTCCCCCTCACCTGCCGGCCCTACCTGGGGACTTTCCCGGCTTGCCTCCCTCACCCGACATCTTCCTGGGGTCCCTGGACGCCCTGAGCTGCGGCTGGGTTAGCCAGCCTGCCTGGAGTCGTGCTGAGCGGCAGACGAACTCAGACTCTCGGGGGCTCACAGCCACCAGGATTCCTCTCTCACTCACAGCGGAAGCTGGCTTGGAGGCCGCTCAGTTCCGTGGGCCGCTTCATCCTGGGGTCCGGGCTGAGAAGGACGCCCCTCTCTGACTCATGATGTCCCCTAGGGAGGCAGGCTGGTCCTGTTGCCCTTAAGGAGGGCGGAGACCCCTGCCTCCTCACAGTTATTGGGGCAGCACCTCTGTGGCTTAAGACGTGGCATTGCTCCCATTATACAGATGAGAAATCCGAGGCTCAGAGAGATGGGTCATCTGGCCCAGCATCACACAGGGACATGAAGAAGTGGAGTTGCCTGGCTGCAGAACCCACACCGTCCCCCGCCCTCCTCTAGGGCCCCTGCACATCAGGCTCCGCCCCTGCCGGTCAGGCGCGGTGGGTTGAGCGTGCGCACTTGGCATGCTTCCTCCCAGAGCCGAGCAAGTGGACAAGTAAAACATCGATGAACCGATAAGGGCAAAGAGATCGAGCGCAGCCGCAGGAGAGATAAGAGGTGTTAACAAAGTTCTGGAAGATGAGAAGCAAGGGGTGGCAGAAGCAGAGCGAGGGAAGCAGGGGTCCCTGCGGCTGCAGAGGGCGGGGGGTGAGGGCGGGGCCAAGGCTGGGAGGCCGGGCTGGAGGCCCCTTTGACCAGCCCGAAGGGCCAGGCGACTGCCGTCCCCCAACAGGAGACGAGTTTTATTCTGAGATAGAATCAGGGTAACGGGGACAGCGCAGGGCAAGAGGCTCAGTATTTTAAAAGAGTCATTCAATGAGAGTGTGTGAACTGAATGTGGGCCACCTCCCCTTCCCCTTTGTGCCACTCCATCCCCAGAAATCTCTGCCCCTCAGGCGGGAGCCTGGAACATTCCTTTCTAGAGAAACACACAGAGATCTCTAAGTGCTGAGTTCCCCAGGAAAATGTCTGGTGCCGCCTGATGACCTCACAGTGAGACCCACCAGCTGATAAGCTTCGCAGCCCCCAGAATCCTAACAACCCTTCAGGGCCTCCTTGGTATGTATGAATGAAAAGCAAAGGATCACCATATATCTGAGGAAAGCATCCAATGTGAAAGACAGAAGTAAAAACAAGCAAAACTAACAAGAAGTGGAAGGCCCAGAGAGAGACAGGGCAGATGGTCAGAGAAAAATGCCTTAAAACGATTCATATACTCAGAGCTGTGGGAAACAGTATGACACCCATGAAAAAAAAAAAAAAACAAGGAGGTAAAAACAAAGCTAAGGAGTAAAACACTTTCGAAAATTAGAATGATGGTAGCAGGAAAAACGTTGTTAGAGAAGTTGGAAGATAAGCTTAAGGACAATTTCCAAAAAGCAAACAAAATCACAAAGAAAGAGACAACAGAAGAAAGGGGAGAAACAGAGAAGATAGACCCAGAGGGTCCGACAGCAAATAATGTTCCAGAAAGAGGCAATAGAGGAAATAGTAGAGAGGAAATCATCAACGCAATGATACAACTTCCAAGAACTCAGTCACATGAATTTGCACAAAGTCCCACCTAATTCCCAGAACAGTGAATGACAGAAGATCCATTATGATGTTAGAACACCAAGGATAAAGAAATGATTCTAAAAGCTTCCAGAAAGGGAAAAACAGTTCATATGCAAGGGACCAAGAATCAAAATGAAGAGCATCGGATTTCTCGGCCTCAACATTGCCAGCCTGACTGCAGTTGGATAAAGTCTTCAAAACTTTTAAGAGAAAATGATTCCCAAACTGGACTTCCACTCCATGCTGAATGAGTCATCAAGTGCGATGCTAGAACAGGGGAACTTTCAGACGTGCTGACCGCCAAGGACCTCATCTCCTGTGCACACTGTCTCCTCCAGAATGGGGGAGCAAACCAAGAACGAGAAAGACAGGGAACCCGAAAACAGTGGACCCCCACGGGGAAGGGGAGGCGTGGGTGACAGCGGGCAGCAGGCTGGAGTCAGGGGACGGGCAGCTCCAAGAAGAACTTCTCCAGGAAAAAGTGAATCAGATACACACTCTGATGTGTTGACCCTACAGAAACTAGGTCTCCAGGTTTCTGGCTTTTAAAGAAAATAACGTTTTGTTTCGTTTTAATTTGGGGAAATTAATGATGGTTACCAAGAAAACTAAGCAATCAAAAAGGGGGAAAACATGTATGAATTGGAAAATGCCCCTATTTTCTGCACTCTGGCATTTCTGACACTGAGAAGCATGCTGCACACAGTGGAGTGTCCGGTTTAGCTGGCAGCACCCACTCTGAGAGGTGCATGAATAACAGTGTGTTTTATAGTCTTAGACTGGGAGGATTTCAGGGCTATCTCCACGAGGAAAGAAATGTAATTAGAGTGTGCTAGGCGGCTCCCAAGTGAACAAGACGTACAGCCATACAGCAGTGAACAAGCACTAAAGGAATATGGCTTTTATCACAAATCGTGGTATCAGCACATTGGGAGGATGCAAGGTGAGTGGGGCATGGGGAGGTAGAACGGAATTAACACGTCATCTTCCATGATGGTGAGTAAAAGGACAACAGCTAAAATCAAGAATTCAAAAAAAAATAGCAGCGTGTGTGTATTATTTAGAAATCTGCGGTTAATACCAGAAGAAGTGACCAAGAGGGTTTGAAGTCAGGGAAATTCCAGGGATGGGGAGGGTGGGACAGGGGTTTGCGAGAATTTTCTTCGGTGATTGTTGTCATTGTTATAAACCCCGTGGTACTGTTTGACCTTGTTAGTCCTCTTTATGGAGTCCTCTGATTTGAAGGGAGGAAAAAAGGAAGTAAGTGAAGGAGGTAGTGGATTGGAGATTCTCCCCAGACCTGTCCCTTGGTCCAGGAGGTTGGGGTGATGCCCCCACGAGGTCCGATGGGAGGGCAACTGTCACCGTGAAGGGCCCGTCGTGGGAGCATAACCCCTCCTGCAGTGGGATGGTCCATGCTACCTGGAAATTTTCGTTTTCGGGTCCTAACCTGCTTCAGAGGCTCTGACCTCCTCAAAGGGAGGAGGCTCCAGCCGCGGCTTCGCCCAGGCCCTCCCGGGGCTCTGCTCTCTGCAGCCTGGAGCCCGAGCTCCAGCCTGGGGCGAGGCCATCCTTCTTGCCGAAGCAGGGGCCCGTTCTCTCTCCCCGCCGGGGTGCTGCGGAGGCTCGAGCAGCCAGTGCACCCGCCCCATCTAGTGGACGAAGGAAGGTTGCAGCCAGGAGCTGTCAGGATTTTTCCAACAGGGAAGCTATTTTATTTGCTTTTTTTTTTTTTTTTTTTTGATACAAGACAGTCCTCAGTTTCATCTTCGTCTTATTTCAAATGTCCCGTGACCAGACATCTTCGACTCGACTCCTACTCTGGGGCTCTTCCAGTCATCCGCTGCTGTGTAATAAAGCGCCCAAAGCCGGTCACATCACACAGCCTCTGTCCATTCTCTAGGATTCAGCACGTCAGGAATTTGATTGAGCACCAGAGGGTTAGCTTGTCTCTGTTCCGGGGTCTCTGAGGCTGGGAAGACTCAGTGGGCTGGGAGCTGGAACCACTTAGAGGCTGCCTCACTCAGAGCTAGCATTTCAGCTGGGATGACTTGAAAACCGTTAACTCAGTGCCTGCACGTTGCCCTTTCCTCAAAGCACGGCAGCCTCCAAGTAGTGAGACCTCTTCCGTGCTGGATCAGGTTGCCAAGAGTGAGTAGCCCTGTGCTACTCAAAGCCCAGAGTTGCCTGGCCTTTTATGGCCAGTGCTATGGACTGAAGGTCCGATGTCACATCTGCATCCCCGGTGTGACGGTGCTTAGAAGCGGGGCCTTTGGGAGGGCGTGAGGGGGGAGTCCCCTGGTGGAGCTGGTGCCCTTCTAAGAGAAAGAGATGACAGAGCTCTCTCTCTGCCATCTGAGGACCCAGACAGCAGGCAGGCCGTCTGCAAACCAGGCAGAGGCCCTCACAGACACCACACCCACCAGCCCCTTGACCTTGGACTTCCCAGCCTGCAGAACCATGAGAAACAAGCTTGTGGTTTCCGCCCCCCAGTCTACGGTATTTCACTCGAGCGGTGCAAACTGGGACACCCAGCCTCAGAAGTCCCAAAGCATCATTTTCGGCAGACTCTATTGGTCAAAGCAGTCACAGGCCGCCTGGAAAGGAGAGGGGACCTCATGACAGGGGAGTGTTACAGAACCTGCAGCCATCTGTTAGAACCACCACAGAGGCCCAAAACTATTCACTGGAATAAGAATAATTTAAAGTATTTTATACATATATCTGTTCATTGGGTAGATTAATGAGAAAGCCAATGCATTATGATGGTTAGGAGTCTGGGATTAAAATCAAACAGAACCAGGTTCACCACCTGGCTCTGCCACTGAGCTGTATGTGCCAGCCAAGCCACCTCACTTCTCTCTCTGTCTCCCCCTTGGTGAAATGGGGATAACAACGCCTCCCCGGGAGGGTGCTGTGGGGGTTTTGTCTTTATCTTTGTTTTTGTTTAGGATTGCACAGGACAGTAAATGCAAATAATTTGACCCACAATAAGCATTCAGAAAATGTTCTTCCCTTTTCTCTAAGTTATTTCAAAAGCTAAATTCCCATCATTTCTATTATCTCAGATTTGCTGAGATGTGCACTGATGTCTTTACAGATGTGCAGAAAGAAGAGCAAGGTGCCTTTCTTGAGGGGACAACACCCCTTTTCTTTCGGGGACCTGATTCCTCCTCCTGCCTCCGACCATGCCATCCAAGCAGAGCTGCCTCCAGGCTGCCGGGATTGCTCTAGGAGCGGACAGATGAGCCAGACTGGATTGATCATCACTTCCCACCTTCCAGGCCTTCACGATCGGGCTGCAGGAGGGCACGTGACCCCAGGAGGTCAGTCATACTCTGGGAGGTTTGCCCTTCGAGCTGCCCTATGAACCCGTGGTTTTCTGATGCCCGTGATCCCAGCCTTGCAGAGAAAGCCAGCTCAGAAGAAGGAGGTCACCAAGCAGGGCCTGAGAATACATAGGGTCTTGGGGCCATGAAGGCCTTGGGTCCCATTGCCTGCAGCTGTGCCTCACACCTCCCGGGGGCAGAGCCCACGCATTCCTGTTCTCCGAAGCTATTTGACTTGTTTTCTTTCATTTGCAACCAAAAGAATTCTGAGTCACATAGTGCTCCGATTTATATACATTCTCATTAAAACGGTAAGTTGTTGACAAACTCCAGTACCTTCACTGTTGCAAGGAAACCAATTAATTACTGTGACACACCTCACAAGTGGTAAAACCCACCAGTGTGTTGAGAGCTGTGGGTTTGAGCTCCCTGAAATTCATTCAGCTTAAGCAGTTTAAGATGATTCAATGAACCATGAAACTTTTCAGTAGGAGGGCCCCCTCCTTTTCCATACCCGCCATCAGAGCTTCTCACCTCTAGGCTCTGCTCTTACCCAGAGGACCCTGGTCCCAGCCTCCAGCTTGGCCACACGCCAGCCGAGAGCAGCTGACCGGGCAGCAACTGCATGTCACAGGCCCCAGCAAAGAACATCAGAGAGATCTGCCCCTGGGATGCTGCTGTAGAAAAGGGCCCTTGAAAACTGTGTGCTTGGATACGAGGCTTTGGCTTTGAAAAAAATAGCATACTTAGAATATAAATAAATGGTGTCTCTAAAAGTAGAAAAGAATCTTACTAGAAACTAAGTTTTAGGAGATAAAAGCAATCTTTAGTTTCTAAAGTGGGTTTCCCACCCCATTCCTAAGTGACTTTTCTTCTTTCATGGAAAGGAAAACAAAAATTCGACTTGGAGAAAAATGTGTCCTTTGTCATTTGGGGCTGAGTGGCAGGAACGGCCCACAGTGCAGCTTCTCCCGCCCCACTGAGCTCCCTCAGCTGGCAGAGGCGTCCCTGCGACATCTGGGAGAGCTCGTTGCATTCCGTGCTCCAGGCTGGTGAGCAGGCTTGACCCCCTGAGCTGCCTGCCTTGATTCTAGATGAAAAACGAGTCCCACCTTGAAAAGATATGCAGGGTGTTTATATGGAGAGAAGTCAGAGAGCAGGCTGAGGATGAGGGCTTGAATCTGCACCCAACAGTCCTCCTGAGATGGTCTCTTCCTTGTTCTTTTATGCTTTGAAACTAATTTGCAATGCTCGGCTGGTGGAGGGGAGCTGGCCTGGCTGGGGAGCAGGGAAGGAGGCCTTCTAGTTCCAGCCCGCTGTTCTCCAAGAGGAGGGACCCAGGTCGAATGGGCAGGGTCCGCATCATGGACTGGGCCATGTTTCTAGAAGGCAGGTCACTGCACAGTAACAGGTCACGCGCAGCCCATCAGCCTCTCTTCCACTACCTGCTCCCAGGAGCCCGAGGCCCAAAGCTGGTAGGCCCCTAACTTGCCCCTTCCTTCTCTCTTTTCTCTCTGGTGCTCTCCTGTCATGAAGCTAAATTGAAAACCTTTGTAGTTAGGCCACGTGGCTCTCCTCCCATGTGTATCAAGGCTCTTCCTCTTGTAAGTCCTGGGGGCCAGCGGGCAGCATATCTCAGATTTGGACTTGGTCGGAGGAAGTGGTCTTAGCTGGGGCTCCGGTGGAAGGCCCTGCCCCACTGGTGGGAGGCCAGGGTGAATAACATCTTGTTTCCTATTTGTCCATGAGAAGCCCCACAGGGAAGGGGCAGACCTGCTCCCTCTGACTGCCTGTCCTGCCCTTCTCGTCCACGGCAGGGTGTGTGTGTGCAGATCCCAAATAGTGACATACACGAGGGAGACGGGATTCCAGTCTCACAGGAAGTCTGCACTGTCAGGGCGGCCTTGTTCTGCAAAGCCGTCAGGGACCCAGGTTCCTTCTAGCCGGAGGCTGCCCAGCCCTAGGGGCTTGCCTTTTTTCCCGTTGTCTAAGGGGCTCACCTTCCTGTCTGTATTCCAGCTGGCATGGAGAGGAACTGTGAAATGTCCCCGGGACGTGGAGAATGAGTCCCTTCAGGTAAGGGGCCGTGGGGCAGGGTGTCCGCAAGCCACACACTGTGGGCTGACCCCTGTTTTTGTGAATCCAGTTTTACTAGAATGTACATTCTCATTTGTTTAATTCTTGTCTACTAGTTGAGTAGTTGTAACAGAGATAATATGGCCCACAACACCTAAAATCTTTACTCTCTGGCCCTTTCTGACCCAGAGGCTGCCTGCTTGACGGCTGCTCGCACTCCCCGACTAGACCTTAGTCACATGGCCACACCTCACTGCAAGGCAGGCTGGGAAACAGTCCTTGTGCTAGGCTGACCGTCATCACTAAGGGACCAAGGAGAGAATGACTAGGGAGAACTTACCTGGGTCACATGTCCTTCAGCAGGATTTTGGTGCCAGTTATTTGTAAATTCAGAGCTTATAAACCAGGTTCCTGTGGATTTCTCTTGTCTTCTGTGCCTGTCCTTCCTCACTGGGATGTCTCACTACGGTAGAACCAGAGTCCCACCGAGAGCTGGATTTCCTCAGTCTTCTTCTTAAACGCCTTTACCTCCAAGGGTGGAGGCAGTGCCAGTCACGCCAGCCTCCCCTTCGCTGCCCATCATGAAGTCTCCTTGGCACATTCCCTCGCACTCCACCATTCCACATCGTGGTCGGAACTTGGTCCAAAGCAGTGATCCCCCTGCCCCTCTGCTGTTGGAAATCATCCCCCAGGCAAGTTAGGAACCTTGCACCCCTGATAGTGGGGAAGTAGGAGTCCTGGCAGATGCCCCAGTAGACAGAGTCCCACTCACCACACTCCTATCCTATCTCTGGTCCCTCTGTGATCTGGACCAGAACTTTCTCCTGGTCTCTCCCTCAATGGCTATGCCTCCTTGCAGTCCACCCTCAACATGCAAGCCCTTGGCTTTGAGGATTTCTGAACCAGGCATGTAGCTTCTTAACACTCACTTTCCTAACAGGTCTGCCTCTTTTAAACACCCTTCCAAGGCTAAATCCAACCTTCAGGCCCATCACATCATCTTTGTTATACCAGTGAGATCATATTCGCCACTCTGAGCTCTGGCCTCAGTCTTGGACTTGCTCATGACTCGTGCACTGCCCGCACATGAGCGCAGAACAACTAGGAATCCGTCCTGGGGCATATTTTGGAATTGTTATGTGTTATGTGAGAAACAACAGAAAACAAAGGGTTCACAGCTCAGAGAAGGGAAGACTGGATGGTTGCCATCTTCCAACAGTTGGAGTGCCGTCATGTGGAAAAGGAATTAGACCATTTTATAAGGTTTCTATAAGATTTGACCTTTTAGAACCACTGAGCAAATAGTACTTTGGTAAATAGTTTTTTTGAAAAAGAGCGATAAAGGTACACACACAAGATGGGATTTGCTCTGAGTGGCCTGGAATGGGGTCAAAAAGGAACATTTTTTGATGCAACATCACAAGAGCCTCTTAAGAAGTGGAGCTGTCTGATATGACACAGGTCGCTCAGAGGAGTAGCACAATTCTTGTCTTGATGGTATCTGAGCGGCGATGCCTGACTGCTTGATTCCAAGCAGAACAGGGAGTTTACAGATTGGCTATCCTAGGCAGTATCCTTTTGATTACAAAGTAAAAGAAACCTTCTCATATCAGCTCATTAGAAGGGGCTTTGGGGAAGAATTCAGTTCTCACTGAATCTGTAGAAAAGCTGAGCGACCAGGCTGCAGAAGCCTGGGAATGAGATCAGCTCCAAGCCAGTCCCACTCTGGCGACTGAGCTTCCAGCTCTGCTTCTGGGGTTTTTAGTTCAGATTCTTTCCCAAGAACCTGAGGGGCCACTGGCAAGGCTATGGATCTGGCTTCTCCCGCGTCACACGTTCAGTCCTGGTTCAGTCAGCACGGCCAGGGGGGTGGAGTCTCGTGACTCCAACATAAAAGCACGGTGACACAGACCCTCTGTGCAGCGGGTATAAAAATTCTCGGAAAAGTTGAGCAGGGGCAGACACCCTTCAAATGGTGTTTAAGTCGGGGCTCGCTAATTTGGAGTCAGAAGTAATTTCAAGCAGATGGTACTCTCCATGTGGTCGTACAGAGGTCAGGGTCAGGACTATTTCACATTCCGCTGGTGGCAGGGGCTTGAATGAGCGTGAGAGGCTGGCAGCCGGGCAAGCAGGGCCCGGGGAAGAAGCAGTGGCGAGGCGGTAAAGGCGGCGCGCTGGGGAAGGTGAACTTCACAGGGTTGCCCACTGGGGTGCACACTGTCTAGGTCAGAGCCGCCCACAGGCTGGATGACAAGTCACATCACACTTGTGTCAAAGCGGGGTTTTTTTCATGCAGTTTTTAAACTATACTTCTAAATTTTGGAATAGCATGAGATTCACAGAAAGGCACACAAATAATACAGAGTTCCCGTATCCTGTGCCCAGTTTCCCCTATTGTTAACACTGCACATCACTATGGCACATTGTCACAACTAATGAACCATATTAATGTGTTTTTAACTAGACTCCATACTTTCCTGGGATTTTCTTTTTCAGTTATTCCCTAGTGTCACTTTTCTGTTCTAGGATGCGACCCGAGGTACCTGTACTCGTCCCTTAGGGCTGCAGTAACCAGTAACCACAAACTTGGCTTAAACCAGCAGACATGCATTCTCGCGCGGTTCTGGAGGCCAGAAGCCCTATCTGGGTGGCAGGCTCCCCCCGAAGGCCCTGAAGGAGCCCTGTGGTTCTCATCCCAGCTCGTGGGGGCGAGGGGCCATGTCTTGGAGCTGGTAAGAGCCCATCTTTACAAGGCCTTTGTGTATCTCTGTCAGTGTGTCCCAAGGTCCCCTCTCTTCCTGCTATTTCACGGGTCACTGGACTTAGGGCCCACCGCGAATCCAGGATATTCTCACCTTGGGGTCCCTGATCAAACCTGTCAGGCCCTATTTTCAACTAAGGTCACGTTCACAGGTTCTGGCAGTTGGGACGTGGCCGTGTTTTTTCAGGGACCCGCCTGAGCCTGCTACAGTACCACAGTGCACTCAGGCATCGTACCTTCTGAGGCTCCTGGGGGCCGCGGCAGTTTCTGAGGGTCCCGGGGGCCACGGCAGTTTCTGAGGGTCGCGGGGGCCACGGCAGTTTCTGAGGGTCCCGGGGGCCATGGCAGTTTCTGAGGGTCGCGGGGGCCACGGCAGTTTCTGAGGCTCCCGGGGGCCGTGGCAGTTTCTGAGGGTTCCCGGGGGGCCACGGCAGTTTCTCGGACTTCTCTTGCTTCTGATGATCTTAAGAGTTTTGGGGAGTACAGGCCAGGTTGTTTGTAGACTCTGTCTTAATTTGAGCTTTTCTGATGTTTTTCTCGTAGTTGGACTGGGGTCTTGGGCTTTGGGGAGGAAGACCACAGAGGTGGAGCGCCCTTCTCAAGGCAAGGTCATCAAGGTTGTAAGTATGAACTAGACTCATCACTGACGGTGTTACCCAGGTGCCTGGCTCAGGAAGTGTTTACCAGGCCTCTCTACAGCAAAGTCACTTTCGGATTCCCCCCATTTCTGTACTGTACGCTTCGGCAGCAAGTCATGGAGCAGCAGGAAGGGACAGGGACAAGAGCCTTGCATCTGCAAAGGGCTTTCAGTGCAGACTTTTGCTGCTGTTTCCAAAGCAGGTCACTCAGAACACGTGACTGAAAGGGGTTCCTCACCAGACCAGCCACCAGGACTTAATTTAAACAATAAGTATATCTTGTATGTTGATTACACTAAATACAGAAGAACACAAAATCTACATATTTCAAGAGACCTCATGTGTGGGAAAATATGTGATCACGTTCAAGTATTTGATACAAATTAAAATGGTTTTTTAAATTACCGAATTGGGCTTTAGGTGAAAAAAAAAATCCTATCATCATCTGTGGATAACACAACATCACAGTGTATTCTGTGTTCAAATATATAACAATATAAAAGAGCCTCAGGAAATGCCATTGGCCAGGCCCCCCGCGGGTACCTGTACAGCCCTGCGGGAGCTCGTGGGCCCCCCCCCCTGCTCAAGATGCCCTGAGCAGGGGCCACCTCGAGGCTCTGCTGGGATTCCCTTCCTGGGCAACCCTCTTCTCTAAGGCAGATCCCAGTTCTTTGCCTCACTACAGAGTCTGGCTCACTGTTGTTCCCTGCCTCGCTCAGAGCCAGTATTTCCCAAATTGTGTTCCATGGACTCTTGAACTAAGATGATGCCATCAAAAAGGTTTTTATGGTCAAATAAATTTGGCAGATGTCTCCTATCCCATTCACATCAAGCTCTGACAAGTCCACAGTAACAAACAAAAACCTGTCTGTGTCCCAGGGTTTCCCAAACCTCGTGGCTCACAGAAACTTCTGAACACCTGTGGGACAGTGTTCCATGGGACACCAGTTTGGGAAGTGCTATGGGGGCAGGCAGGGGCGGTGTCTGAAAGTAGATGTGAGGCTCCAGGAGGCAGCGTCAGCAGCCGGTGAGCCGCTGCGAGCTTCAAGGGCCCAAGGAGGAGGGAAGGCACAGCCAGGGCCAGGGGTGAGGAAGCCCGTAACAGAAGGAAGGTGCCTGTGCGAGACCCCTGGCTGGGCCCAGGGAAGACCAGAGCGCCATCTGGAGGTAGGGGGGACAGAGGAGGAGGCAGAGTGACCCTGAGAATTCATGTTTTTGGAGGAAGGATATGGGGGAACAGAAAGGGGGCAAGGAGGGGGCATCCCTCATTTACTTACACACTCACTCAGCCTCCACCCCTTCACCCGGCCCCTTTTCTGAGCGTGCAGCTGAGGCGGGTTGCAGCCCTGTGGCATCCCTGAGAACAGGCCTGGAAGGGATGGTGGGGACAGCTGCTTCCTGGGGAAGAACAGCCCCCAGGAGACACAAAGATGTGCTGTCCCCTCTACGTGCAGACCGTGTGGTTGTAAAATCCACAGCAGTTGTCCAGAGCCACCAGGCTGAAGTCCAGGCTGCTGCAGAGAAGAAGCAAAGGCTGCAGTCTGAGCTCCAGGCCTGGCTCTGCTGACCAGTATAGGCTGTGCAGCCCGGGAAAGTTGCCCCATGTCTCTGGTGCACCCTCTCTCCCCAAAGTTTGGTCCTCAAGCTCCACTTCCTCCTCCCCTGCCCGCATCAACACTGTACCCCTCACTCTCATGCCAAAGGTAACTCGGGGCCCTGGGGCCTGCGGCACACGTCACTGTCAGAGCCCAGAGCCCAGAGCCCATGCGGGCCCCCACCTCTGGAAGGCCTCGCGGCAGCACTGGTACACCTCAAAGCTGCTGCTGCTGAGCGTGGTGTTCAGGAGCGCCGTGCAGTCAACCTTGGCCCCCCTGGGCACGTAGAGGATCCCTGCGCAGGGAAGGCAGCTGGTGGGCAGGCTCTATCCCCCCACTGCCCACTCCCAGGGATCCCAGAGGCCGGAGCCCTGGACGAGGGCTCCCCAGGCCTGCACTCACCTGCCATGCAGGCGTTCACCAGGGACACACAGGCCCCTGTGAAGAGGGCCCGGAGCACAATCTGGGAGAAGTCGCTCCGGCGGTCGGGAGCCATGGAGGCTGCGAGGGGACAGCAGGGCTCAGAGCCAGGAAGCTATGAGACGTCCTGCCTGTACCCCGACCTCCAGCCACACTGCGGACTCCCTTTCCTCTTCTGGGGTCCAGAGCAATAGAGGTCCTCCAGACCACTTGCTGTGTCCCAGGTCTTCCTTGGCCTAACCTGGGCCCTGTGTGGCACACACACCTGCTGTCCCTCCCCAGACCTTGGGCCAGGCTTGGCCTGCAAAGCTGAGGTGCTAAGCTCCTGGGTTCCAGCGGCAAAGAAATCATGAAATTCTGGGGCTGGGAGGGACCTCCGTGGCCCTGCTGTTCAGGCCCTGCCTTAGCCGGATGGGAGCACTGAGGCCGGAGACGCTCAGGAATTGGCCTCAGAGCCAGGATGGGCACCCAGGCCTCCGATTCCCAGCATGCCGGGAAGGCCGCCACAAGACTCACTCAGGCCTCCCAGCATGATCCCGATGGAGCTGAAGTTGGCGAATCCACAGAGGGCAAACGTCGTGAGGACTTCTGCTCTGACCTGAGAATGTAGAGGAGTGAGGTGGGGCTTCCTCCCACACCACCTACTCCCTGGCCTAATTTCATCCACTTCCTGGGTGTCTTTGGCGTTTGAGGGTCTTGGTGCTGCCCCTTCCCAGGCCTTGCACACCCACCTCTAAGCCAGGTCAGAGCCCCCTCCTCATCTGCCTCAAACCCCTTATCCCAATTGCCAGCCTCTCTGGGTACGACCCAGGCCTGCCCAGTCCTACTTTGACCCTACTAAACTCTGTACCCGGTGCCGCCTGACACTCTGGGGTCTCGGACTTCTGTTTGCTGTGAGTGCCCCAGGCCAAGAGCCTCCAAGGTGCTGCCATGCTGAGTGCAGGGAGCCCAACCAGTCTGGGGCCTGGGCTTGTCCCCTCTGATTAGGCTGAGTTAGTCAATGGTGTTTTCAGGCTTCAGCTTCCCCACTGGAATGTGGGAATAACTGTCCCTGCCGGGAGGGCTGCTGTAAGGATGATACAATGCAAGGAGAGGTTGAGGCGAGGTCATTCCCCTTCTTCTCTGCTCTGTACACTTGTTGGATTTCCCAGAAAGAGGTGTTAAGAGCCAAAATGGAACAATTGGAAAAAAAAATTGGCTTAGACCCATACCTCATACCATATAAAAAATGAATTCTAGAGCATTGAAGCAGATAAATATTAATATTTTAAACATCAAAGAACAACAAATATAGGAAAATAATAATTACAGTTACAAGGTTTTGGGTAAATTATTACTCCCATTTTGGAGAGGAGCGAACTATGCCGATAGGTTAAGTAAATAAGGACATTCACACAGCCTGAGGGCAGCTGTGCCAGAATTTAAACTCAGTTCTGTCTCTCTCCAAAGCTCACGCTTTTAACTACTTAACCATATTGTTTCAGGAATTTAATACTTAGCAAATTTCTGGAATGGGGATAACTTTCTAAGTTTAGAAATAATAGAAGAAATCACACAGGAAGAGATTTGGTGTAAGATCTACATTGAAAGAAAAATCCCTGAATACAAAATGAAGGGGGGAGAAAAAAAAGACTATGAAAAATATACGTAGACAATGTAACAGAGAAGGGTTAATGTCTTCATAATATACAGAGTCTGTACGAATCAATGGAAAAATATTAAGGCACCCAGATCCTGCTTGCTCACCTACAATCACCCTCCATCTACCAGCCTGAAAAGTATTAAACTGTAAAATGTCAAATCTCCCATGACTACCTACTGCATCTCCGTCCTGCCGCTCTCTTTTACAATTACCACCTGCTCTGACTGCACCTCTCTCAGCTCTCAAAGCAAGTGGTTTTCAACCTCTGAGCCTTTGCACATGCCTCTTTGCCTGGAACGCTCTTCCCAGCTTCTCCTGGCCCTTTTCCCCCCTGCAAGTCTTGGCCTAAATGCCATGCCTCAAGGAGGCCTTTCTGACCAGCCCAAAGGAAGTCCCCTCCCTGTTTCCTCTTCTTGTTTCTTTCATAGAACTTACTACAAACTGTGGCTACGTTACTCTTTATTATTTGCTCTTTTGCGTTTTGCCAGGGTCTTCCCTAGAGGGTCTTTCCCCACATGGTCCACAGGGACCGTGACTGTCTGATCCCCCTTTTTATCCCTGGCACCTAGCAGAAGGCCTGGCACCTCAGAGGTCTCCACAAATACTTGTGGAAGAAGTGAAGCTCATTTAAAAAAAACCTTGAAGGAGCATCTCTGGAGGAGAGAGTGAACCTGGAGCTGAGGATCAGGGGTGAGGGGAAATCCGTGTTTTTTATTCCATACAAACTTTTCTTTAAAAAGTAAAGAGTACATTCCTTTACAATCTAAAATATAATTTAAGACAAGAAAAAATATTCTGTGTTAAATGTTTCTAATAGTCCAAGAAATGCAGATTAAAACAATGAGCTATTATCTGCCCGTTAAAGTAGCAAACCTTTATCTAAAGAGGCTATTCATGCTGCCCAGTGCGTGGTGAGGTGAGTGCGCACAGGCCCAGCCAGGGCAGTTCCAGCCACTTCAGTCCTTTGGGAAAGTTACTGGCAGAAACCGCAGGAGGATTCCCGCCAGGTGATTCAGCCGATCCCGTCTGGGAGAGCTCTTGAGGAAATGACCCGAGAGGAGGGAAAGCTCTGTGCACAAAGCTGTTTGTGTCAGCACTGGGTATAACAGCCAGATAACAGAATCAACCTGAAGGGCCCGACAGCAGGGGATTGGCTAAATGTGTTGGAACATGTATATCCAAAATGATGCTTATGTCGTAAGAGTAGGTGGGAAAACAGCTGGCGATAATGCAGTTTGGATACTACACTGAAAATTATGTAAACTCTCTTAAGAAGAATAGAGGAAAGTAAAACTTTCTATTATAAAAAAAATTAGTCTCAGGGATGAAAAACTACAGTATAGGGATTATAGTCAGTAATATTATAGTGACAAGGTAACTATATTTTTCATGGTGAGCATTTAATAACATATATAATTGTTGAATCACTGTCATAGATCTGAAACCAATAGAATATTGTGTATTAACTATATTTTGATTAACAAAAGAAGAGAAGAAAATGTAAAACACAATCACTGTTCTTTTAGGATGGTGAGATAATGTAATTTTTTCATCCTGAATGATGTTACATAGAGCATTTATTATTTTAGAAAGGCTCATTTTATAGAGCTTTTATGGTTTTATAAAAAGAAATTTTAACAGAAAGTGCCAACCCCTGAACCAAATCCAATATGTTGGTGGTGAGTGTGGTGGTGAGGTCTCCCTAGTTCACTCCCTCGGCCACTAGATGCTCTCCTCTGTCCCATCTAGGGCCAGTGCTCAGAGATCTCCAACAAGGCTTTTTCCTCCCAACTCAGCCCCCTAAGAGGTCTGCAGGAAGATGGCAGCGAAGCCTGAAGCTGTCGTGTGGCCAAGGACGGCAGGATGTGGAGTGTCTCGGCCAGGCCAGCTGCCAGGGGCCCTCGGGGGCAGGTGCATCACAGCCCTGCCACAAGGAGGGGACCGGGAAACTCACTGAGATCCACTGCTTCTTGTCGCCAACCCACTCCTCCACCCCTGCGAGGCGACGCTGCTTGTACTGGGAGAGCTCCTGGTAGGCCACAAACTCATTCAGAAACAGCTTGGTCCCCAGCAGCTCAGCCACCACAGGGCAGTCCTCCCAGGCCACGCCCAGGAGGAAGGCCACAGGCCGCAGGACGTAGGAGCAGATGAGCTGAGGCAGAGCAGGACGAGCTGCTGAGACCAGGGCTGGCCTGGGCTCTGTGGGGTGCCCATCCTCCGCGCCACCCCCAGGGACCGGGCCTCCGCAGGCCAGGTGGGGCAGCACCCTGTACCTGGAAGCTGAGCTCCGGGATGTCCACCATGGCTCCCAGCCAGGAAAGGGCGGCGTTGACGAAGGCCAGCACAGCCAGGAAGGCAATCAGGTTGGCTGCGATGTTAGCCGTGACCCTCACGGCGATGGCGGCCCCACTGCTGGCTGCTTCTAAGAGGTTCTGAGCATCTCTGTTTTAGGGTCGAGAGCCCTCGCTGTTGGCCCGTCCCCACAAACAGCCGGGCCCCTCATCCTATAGCCTCGGAGAGGAACGTGGGACAAAGTATTTCCAAGCCAAGCGCCCTTCTTTCCCTCTGACGCGCAGAGGGGAAGGGGCCGGTCCGAGCACTGGGACGACCCCCAGGCCCCCAGCGCGGCCTTGTCCAGCTGGGGGCCATTAGCCACACGGGGTTTTTGAGCACTTGAAAGGAGACTGGTCAGAATTGAGATAAACTGAGTATAAAATCCACACCAGATTTTGGGGATTTTGTACAAAAAAAAAAGTGACATGGCTTGTTAATAATTTCTTATGTTGATTACATGTCAAAATGACAAAATTTGGGGTAAATTTATTAAAATCACCTGTTTCTTGTAACTTTTTTAAAGACGGCTACTAGAACCTGTTAAAGCTGTGGAGATGGCTCACACCGTGTGGCTGGGCCGCGCCGGACCTGCGGGGGGTTGTGGGCTCAGGGCCGCCTGCCATGTCCCCAAGCACACTGGTCGGAAGCGGTGACTTTTCAACATTCTTAAAGGCTTAAATGTTACACAACGTTGTTAAGACTGTGATGAAGGGATGTCAGGAGGAGAGTGAAAGCCAGGACAGAGCTCATATGTTGACGTGTGATTCACACACTGGGGGTCAGAACTCAGAGCACGTGGAGAAGGCGGTGTGGAGCCTTTCATGACCGTCTTCCACACACACCTGCCAGCTGCGTCCCCAGGAACAGGCCACTGTCCCACGCCCTGACCTGCCCATTGTTTCCTGCTGGTCAGACACTGGATATCAAGATAAAATGACTGGACTCTGTGTTTGTGAACGAGACACCACAGTGGGGCAGCGCACGAGATCAGGGGGCCCCTGCCCGGCAGACACCTGGCGGGCAGAGACAACGGGGCTCCAGTCTCCTGCTCTGGGCCCTCCTCCTCTGCTCACCTCTGTGTCAGCTTCACTCCTTCCTTACTCCTAAACTTGGACTCCTCCACCTCGGGGTAGACCAGCTTGGAGAGGGCCAGGGCGCACGGTGCGGCCATCACAGAGGCAGCCATCAAGGAGGCGGCGTCAATCTGCAGGGGTGAGAACGGGGGTCATGGGAGACGGGAAATGCTAGGCGACGGAGTGTGGCCCAGGGCAGCAGGGGACACGTGCGCGCCGCTCTCTTCGTATGTCATCACTATAGATAATAACAGCAGCCATCACTACTGAGAATAATATCTTTTATGTGTAAAGGGTCCCAGGCTGTATGTACAGAGCCCCATAGTTCCCACCGGCACCTCTGTAAGTCAGGCAGGGCAAGTAGTGTCGCCCTACTTTACAGATAAGGAAACTGAGGCCCCAAGGGCTTAAATCTGACTTGCCCAAAATAAAGGAAGAGAAGGAATTAGAACCTATCAACTGCAGTTCTTAAATTTTAAATAAAGTGGAAAAAAAGAAGGGGAGATAAGTTTAAGCTATGTGTTCAGGCTTAGAAAGCAGAGGGCCGAGAAAGCCCAAGCAAGCCCCAGAAACTGCTGACGCGGAGTGGGGGCTGGGGGACTCTCTGAGGCTCTAAAGCCCGTATGATGTCCTTTCCTTCTAAGTCCCTTTTGTTTCTGTCAGTGGCGAGCAGAAACCCGAGCCATGTATCAGCACCAGCTCCCACCGCCATCACAGGCACTGGGCGCGCAGGCCCTGCCCCTGGAGGTGCCCAGGCCTGGTCAGGGTCCCCCGTGGGTGCTCCGGGCTGCGCTTCGGGACTTCACTGGCCTCCTCCTTGGCTTCCCGGACCCAGTCATGGCCACAGCCTCAGTCCCCCCAGCCGGCCCTTCCTGCTCGTCCTGGAGAGGCTGCAGAAGCAGGGTCCCTGGGCGTGGGCCTAGCCCGCACACCGCCTCTCGCCGCCAGCTGCTCCTCAGGGCTGTGACCTCCCAGCCCTGCCTCCAAGCCCCCAGGCAGGATGCCTCCTGTCCCAGCACCCCAGGGCCCACTCCTGTCCAAGACCTTCCTCCCTCTACCCAAAGGTGTTCCGGGGGTAGGAGCCCTCCATTTGAGTTTTTTAAAAAGATCTTTACTGAGAAGGAAAAAATCCACACAGTTGTCTTCATAGTTACAAAACATAAAATGGGCCTGTTTCAGAAGGCTGGATTTCTTAATATGTCAGAGAAAGGACTGCCACTTTTCAACACCATGCTACGTGCTTTCTGTTTATTATTTCATTTAATTCTAAGCTGCTGTGAGGTGGGCAGCAATTCTGCCCACTTTACAGATGTGGAAACTGTCCTCGGCCCAGCTCAGGAGCCCACAGACGCTATCCCAGGAGCTCCCACTCTCACGCACCTGACAGGAGAACCTCAGTGGTTGGCCCTCAGTGTCAGCCTGCCCAGCCTGCGTTCACAATTCAAGGCCCACATTTGGCCCCTGAGCCAAAGGGGTGGAAAGAAAGACCACTTCCTGGGGTTAGCAGAGAGAAGGGCGCCTGCTTTACCGCTTTTGGGAAACAGGGTGAAAAGGGAGATGTACGTGGAGATCACAGTGAAAGCATCCGGTCTGCGCACCCGTGGGAACCCAGACCAGAGAGGGTCTAGACCCGTGTCATCCAATACAGATATAATGGGAACCACATCTGTGATTTTAGTTTTTCTAGTAGCCAATTAAACAAGTAAAGAGAAACAGGTGAAATTAATTTTGATTATGTATTTTATTTAACCCAGTATTTCCAAAATATTATCTTTCCACCCATGTAACCAATATAAAACATACAAAAATAATCGACACTGATTTTTTTTGCATATGTGGTCTCCCAGCACATCTGAGTTCAGATCACTGCAAGTGCCCTAAGCCAGGTGTGGCTGGGGGCTACCGGGTCACACAGCACAGGTCTAGAAATAGCCCAGTATTAGCAATAGAGGGGCCAGGAAAAGGAAGCCAGAAGTCGAGTAACAAGAGAAAGGAGGAGAGAGCAAGAGGGATCTTTCTGGAATTCAGGGGCTGAGGGCAGAGCCAAAGATACAGTGAGGAACTGCTGGCAGGAGGGAGGGCAGAGGGTGAGAGTTGAGCTCCCAAGCCTGGGGAGCCTGCAGTGGCGGCCGGGAGCCAGGTGGGGGCAGACGAGAGCTGCTCTGATTCCAGACCCAGGTTGGGGCGAAAGGGAGCGAAGGAAGTCGGCCAGGTGCCTGTCACCTAGAGCATTGCTGTAGGGCCAGGGGCTTCCACACCAGGGGCTGTGAATGGAGGCGGGGCACGTTCCTACAGCTAAAGGGAAGTAGGAGGCGCGCCTGCCCGGGGCTCGGCCTGAAACCCGCCTGAGAAAGGGAAGGGAAGGATACTGAGCCGCAAGGCGGATGGAAAAGGGGAGAGGGTTCTTCCAGGGTTTTAGTTCTAAGTCATGGCAGCGACGCTCATGCAGTAGAAAGTAAAAGTACCATTCTTTTAACTGGCTCTGGGACCCAGAGCAAAGTTAAGATAGATAAAGGCCATTAAGTCCCGGAATTATTATGGCCTCCCTTCCCCAAATATGCCACTGTGAAAAAAGTTTCAAGAACACAGTTCCAAGTTTCCATTTCTGAAATATCAAATTCCTTCCAACGTTAACTGGTGGGGAGGTTGGGGCGGGGGTGGTGCACCAGCTCTGATGGACCCTCCGTAGGCCTTGGGGAGACAAGTTGTGACCCAGATGATCGATGAAATTCTAGATGGGGGGGTGTCAAGCTGAGAAGACAAAGCCCCAGAGCATGGCTTTGCTCGGACAGCCCGGAGGGTATGTGGAGCTGAGCTCACTGCTGTGGCCCAGGGGTCCCCAAGGAAGGAGAGACTGAGGGCAGTCAGCTTATCCCCTTGGCCACCCCAAGGTCAGAACTGAGAAAGGCAAGTGGCATTTGGGACCAGAGGGGGAGACAGTGCAGGTCATCTTGGCTTCCCCACACCCACCCACCCACTCACACAGCATCGGGACAGCCTGGGGCTGTGGAAGGCAGGCCACTTGCTCTCCACTCAGCACACGCAAAGCCCCTCACACTAGGGGCCAAGGGACAGTGCACTGCGTGGACGGACTTACCCAGCTCAACCCCTTACTGCTCTAAATTTACGTTGTTTGGGGGTTTTTTGTTTTGGTTTGGTTTTTTGCTATTTCAAATAATGTTGGAATCTTGCATTTTTTGGACCACTTGTGAAAATGTTTCTGTATCTTAATATCCCTCACTGGATTAAAGGGAAGGAATATTTTTAAACTGACAGATAGGACAGATGTTCCCCAAAAAGGTACAGGAAATTACACTTTAGAGGCATGTAAAATGTTGCATATCTTTTAGAAGAAAAATGTTACTATTGATTTAATTCCTTTGACTATAGGTGAGCTTAAATATCTGTTCATAATTTATGAGCTATTTTCTCCTGATAAATCACTTAAACTTTAAAAAAATTGTGACTTTCAGTATATAGAGGTCTTCATTTTTATTAGCTCTATCTTTTCCTTTACACTTCTGAATTTCATGTCATGCTCAGAATTTACAAGAAAAAGGCAAACTGCAGAAGAGTGTGGATAGAATTACCTCATCTCTAGTAAAAAAGAAGGCAAATATGTGTGCAGTCAGGTGTATATACTTAAGTGATTATTTGCACAGAATAGATGACATATTTTAAGTCAGTGGCCCTCACACTGAGTGAGCGTCGGGACCTTTTGGAAGGCTTGCTCAGTACAGGGTGCTGGTCCCGGTCCCCAGTGCTTCTGGTGGCCTTTTGACAGGTCCGGGGTGGGGCCCAAGAATGGGCATTTCTAACAAGTTCACAGGTGCAACTGGCGCTGCCGGGCCCTGGGCCACCCTCTGAGAGCCACCGTTCCTATCTAGTAAAAGCGGTTATCCATGGGAAGCGGGATTGAAGGTTTTTTGTTTTTTACTTTATTCACTTCTGAAGAAAGCAAGAGTTTCTTTGACAGCTAAGAAAACAAGATGGCTAAAGATGTGTGTGCGAAACACCACTATGCACAGTGTTTATCAGTGCAAAGCCTCATTGCCAGGCACTTTGCAGGGGACTTGTCAGAGAGTGGTCCCTGCTTGCCAGGCAGTAGTTCTGCCTTAGCTGACTGCCCTAAGGGCCCCAATTCACACCACCGGAATCTGCCTGAGGAACATACTGTGCTCAGAAAGCCACACAAGCAATGATTTAGGAGCAGAAGAAGGCCTGTTCCCAGAGCGCCTGCAGGGGAAAGGGGAGGGGAAAGGACAAACCAGGGATGGTCTAGATGAGGGGCTGTGGGCACGAGTCTTGGAGTCAGATCCTCTGCTGTAAAACGGGCGCATCGGCACACCTAGCACTTGGCACGGTGCACAGGAGATGCTCAGTAAGTGGGGCCCTGGAAACTGCCTCACTCAGGTGGTGTCCTCTCCCCGGCACAGCAGCCCAGGGTCCGGACACCGCCGAGAAAGCAGCCCCGAGGCCGCTCTGGCCCACGGGGAGGGGCTCAGGTTCTCTCTCCGCTGTGGCAGAGGGAGGGCTTTACATACCCCGAAGGAGATGTAGGCGCCCAGCAGGCTGCCAGCAATGGTGGCGTAGCCTCCCGTCATGACAACGTGGATTTCGGAGAGCGTCATGTCTGCCAAATAGGGCCGGATGAGCAGAGGGGCCTCCGTCTGCAAACAGGAAAGATGTCAGACAGCCAGAGCCGGCCAGGCCGGCACAGGCACCGGGGGTGTCCCCCCCCACCAGTCCCAGTGAGTGCTGGGGACCCCAGGGGACAAGGCAGTGGGCTGCGGTGAGGACGTTGGCCTGTTTTGGGCTGAGCCTCTGAACTTCAGAGTCAGCCTGGCTCTGGAAAGAGCCCCAGGTCTCCCGAGGCCTGACAATGCTCCCGTGTCCAGCACCTACCACGTGCAGGCTCCCCACCCAGGGCCTCACATTCGCCTCTCACCACCCCAAGAAAGCAGCAGTCGTCTGCGTTCCCCAGGAGGACAACCAGGGGACCAGGAGGTTTGAAGAATTACTTCCATTCATGCAGAGGGCAAGAGGCAGATGCAACTCCAGACCTGAGCATTTAATGAAGCCATGAGGGTTTCCAGAAATAAAGGAGCTGGGGCACTAGATGGTGTGTTCACCTCAGGGCATCTGGGGAAGCCCGGAGTCATTCATTTATTCACTCAGTAAGTCGTTACTGGGCACCTATGTTCCAGACTGTCCTATGTAATAGGAATGCAGGGGTAAACAAGCTAAAGTCCCCGCCCCCAAGGAGCTTATATCCTGTCCGCAGTGGGGGGAGAGGGGGTGAAGGGAAGAAGCAGACAATCAACATGGAACCAAGTATAAGCAGTGTAAATTTAGGTGGTGATAAAAGCTATGGAGATGAGTCAGGGAGGAGGCCCAGCAGTTGGTGCATATTTAAAATCGAGTAATCATCAAAGGCCTTCATGAGGATGGGCGTCCCAGATGAGACCTGAAGGAGTCAACTGTTCAGCCTAGTAGCGCAGCCTTCCAGGCAGAGCAAGGGCAGGGGTAGCTTTAAGCTTGGTGAGTCCGAGGGCCCCAAGGCAGGCCCGTGTGTCTGCAGCAGAACGGGTGGGTGGACGCGCGTCATGGAGGAGGAGGGCAGGTGGGCGAGCCTTGGTCCCCAGAGAGCAGGAAGCGGGGGTTTCTTTAAGACGGGAGTGACATCATCCGACTCGGATCTGTAGAGGGTCACTCCAGCAGCCTGTGTGAGAGACAGACAGCAGGAGCAGAAACAGAAGCAGGGGAGCAGAGAGGAGGAGACCGCAGGGTCCACGAGAGAGACGGGTGGCTTGTAGCAACGGAGGACAGCGGGGCGCTCCGGGATGTGATGTGGGGGTGGATGTGACATACTGGATGCGGCCAGGAGCAAGGGAAGCAGAGGAAGATGGATGAATCACGATTTTTGTCTTAACAACCTTGTGGAAGACGTTACTGTTTACTGAGAAGGGAAAGATGCAGGGCTGCCCAGGTGTGTTGGAGAGGAGATCAAGCCCTCGGCTTGTGTGGACTCAGCACGGTAAACTTGAGGTGCCCTTTAGATAGCCAGGTGCAAGGCCAGGGCTGTCTGATGTGTCAGCTGGGCTTTAGGGGAGAGGCCAGGACTGCAGAGAGGGACCTGGGAGATATTTAAAGTGTGTAAGCCCTGGGGCTGCTGTGACCCCTGAGATGGAGTGTGGCAGGAGAAGAGGAGAGGCCCAGGCCTGCCAGCCTGAGTTGGATTGAAATGATGCCGCTAATCCATGAAGGCTCCCATCCCTTCCTCGGGGAAATAGGAGGCAAAGACCCAGGGGTCTGGGTCAGTTTGCTCAGTAACTTGCCCAGAGTTGATTCTCCCTGGCAGCTCTTCACATCACCCAAGGCCACATTCACCTGAAGTTTGTATTGGTATTGCGGGAAAACATATAAGGTAAATCCTTCCTACTCAGTATCTTTTTCTCTCTTGCCTCATTTTGAACATCTTAGGGGATTTTGGACAATTTATCTGACAGTGCATCTGTCTTAACTGGCTTACAGAAAACAACTTTGAAATTCACACCATATGCTTGCACCATAGCAAAAAGATACAAATATTCTCCAAAGTTCCCTAAACTGTCCAATGAAATACAGCATGCTTTGGCAAGTGTGTCTTTTGATGACTCAAATATTGGTTGATGGGCACGTTTACTTTGGAAAACACATTTTCAGAAAAAGAGAGGGGGAAAAAAGACAACATGATGTAGCAAGAACTCTGGCCAGGAAGGAGAAAACCTGGATCCCAAGCCTTGGTTTCTACTGTGGGATCTTGGCAAGTCATCCCCACCTCCGAGCCATGCTCCCACACGCACGGAGGACAGTGGACTCCCTGTGTGAGTTCCAAGCTGATGAAGACAGCCCAGGCCCAGAGTGCGAGGAGACAGCGCCCTGATGCCATCCTCCTGTGCCGACCCAGGCAAAGCGTGTGTCCCCGGATGGACCATCCCTGGGGCAGCAGCCCTGGCGGCCCTAGGAGAAGTTTCAAGTGGCTCTTCTGCTGAATCCGAGCTCTGGGGACCCAGGACACCCTTTTCCTTGTGGACACTGCTGCTGAGCACAAGGGCAGAGGCCGCAGTACTCACCTGGCTCACAAAGATGTTTCCAGCCACACTCAGGGTCTCGGTGGCCATGGTACCCAAGGTGGCCTGCATCAGCCAGGCGATCTAGGAGGCGGAGTGCTCTTTGTAGGCCGGCATCACGACCCAGGGCCAGAGAGAGGCAGTGCAGGGGGGGAGGCCCTTCCAAGCCTTCCTGCTGACTACCAGCCCAGCACCGGACCACTCACCTACCTTTCCCCAGAAGGCCCATTCATCTTCTCCCATGCCTCCACTGACAGGGACTCACAGCCCCCAGGGCCACCCATTCCATCTGAGGAGATCCCCAACCATTAGAGCAGCACTTCTAAAATGTGTGCTTTCCATCTCCAAGCAAAAGGATTCCCTAGTCAAATATATTTGAGAACCGCTAGACACAGACACCTTGGAGATCACCGATAATATTAGCTGCAGCAAGGCTCTGAGAATTCCTGCACAAAACTCGTTCACATTCGCCTGGCCTAACTTCACAAAACTTTTTGGCCATGGGATCACTTCACCTGGTAACATTTGTTAAGCCATAATGGAACTAGAATTTTGTGGAAAAGGCTTTGGAAAACACTGTATTTGAAAGTTCTTCCTTTCAACCAAGATGAAGTCTGCTTCCCTGGACGTTCCCTCTGTTGCTGGTACCTCTCAGGCTACTCTTCCCCAACTTCCTTCTCTCAGTATTTGGAGACCGCCGTCCCACCAGACCTCCTCGGCCCACCTAGCCTTCTCCTTTCCAGGCTCATCATCCCTACCTCCTCAGCCACTCTGTGGAGGGCCTGGTGTCAAGGCACCTCACTCTCCCTCTGATGATTCAGCTGCTCACAGCCCCTGGGTCGAACACCTCCAGATTCGGGGGTAAGTGACCCCTTCCTGCTGTGCACTCTGCACTCTTCACATGACCACAGATGGTTTGCATTTCTGGCAGTCACCTGATGGTGCTGGTTTATTCTGACCTCAAACAGCTAAAACCTCAGAATCTTTTGCCAGGTCGATGCTGTCTGATGTTGGCTCCTGCATGCTGGTTTGTGCAGCACATTTTATGACCATGAGCAAAGGACTTGACATTTATACCAGCTCAGTTTGGCCAGTGTGACCCACTGCTCCAGTCTCTCAAGATCTTTTCCGTATAAATTATTGTTTCCCTAACATTTCTTTTCAATTCTGCAAACTTCCCTCCCACAAAGACCACATGGATTTGGTGTCAGTTCTCCTTAGTATCATGACAAGAGACGCTGTGAAGGGATGTTTGGTGAGCAGTGGACTCTGAATGGGTATAGACCCTGCAAGCAGAGATTCTGGGAGGGCATAGACCCTGGGAACAGGGGATTCTGGGAGGGCATAGACCCTGGAGGCAGGGGATTCTGGGAGGGCATAGACCCTGGGAGCAGGGGATTCTGGG
>JAQQAC010017683.1:21130270-21216330 GCA_029783875.1 Phataginus tricuspis | reverse complement strand
AGGGGATTCTGGGAGGGCATAGACCCTGGGAGCAGGGGATTCTGGGATGGCATAGACCCTGGGAACAAACAGGGGATTATGGGAGGGCATAGACCCTGGGAGCAGGGGATTCTGGGAGGGCATAGACCCTGGGAGCACGGGATTCTGGGAGGGCATAGACCCTAGGAGCAGGGGATTCTGGGAGGGCATAGACCCTGGGAACAGGGGATTCTGGGAAGGTATAGACCCTGGGGGCAGGGGATTCTGGGAAGGTGCAGGATCTCAGGGTAGGGTATGTGGGGAGGGTTTGGGCTCTGGAAGAAAGGCATTCTGGGAGAGTGTGAGTCCTGTGAGCAGGTGATTCTTGGGGATCCCAGGTCATGGCATTGGGAACTCACCTTCAGGATCACCCACTGCATGAGGCCCACGTGGTAGAGAATTGACATGACACAGCTGAAGAAAATAATGATGGGCAACACCTGCCAGGAAAGAGCATAAGCCCCAGGTTAGCTGGTGGGGTACCACACAGGGCCTAGGAGACCCCAGACAGCCCACTTGATCCAAGGTCTTGCCAGGCAGAGGCCTGACAGGGCCACAGAAGAATCCCTGAATTCAGTGCCTGAAACCACATAGGGGGCCTCTTTGGAGGCCCTCTCTCCTCTCTGCTCCCCTCTGAATATTGACCAGCCAGCCAGGGTCATGCCCTCTGCCCCTGCTCCCCACCCTCCACTGAGGAGGCCTGTCCTGTGGTCAAGAAGCAGGATTTGAGTCACCACTTATCACCTGCTTCTCTGTCTGAAAAACAGGGATAAAATGCCTACCTCTTGGTTGTTGTGAGGGCTAAAGGCGCTGGCTCAGGACCAGCACAGGGTCTGCCCTCCTCCGTTAGCTCAGTCCCTGGACCATGACTCTGGCCTTCACCTCCCCCCTGTGCTTTGGGCCTGACTTTGGCCCTTAATCTTTCTAGTGTTCTACTTCCACTCAATGCCAGCGAGCTCAGGATTAGATTCACCATGGACCTACAGCCAGCATTTCTTCCATTTCTTCGGGTCAGCCCTTTTCTATTACCAGGCTCATCGCTCCTCATCCACCCCAAGCCCCAGCGATTCTTCCTTCAAAATTCTCACACCCATCCCTCCCCGCAGGCACGGCCCACCTAGTGCTTCCTCGCTGCAGTCTGGTTTATAACAGCCAGGACAGTCAACAGCTTCGCTGCCTCTCAGGGGAGGACTACTTTAATGACCTGCCGTGGGACGAGCAGGGGTGAATTAAAAGTCAGGGCACATGGAGTGATTTCCATAGGTTGTTAATAAGAAAGGGAAGGTGTAGAACAGGTGCGTGCTGTGCTCACAAATGCGTAAAAAACGGTGGGGGTGGCACTGTGCATGCTCCTGTATGGGCATGGAATATGTTAGAAGGGCGTGAATGGGGCCAGCGACAGCAGTTGCCTGAGGAGGGACCTGGGTGACTTGAAGGCCGGGGTGGGAGGGAGACTTACTTTTTACCATATCCTCTTTTGTATTGTTGGAGTGTGTCATCTGATCCAGTTTTAAAAAAAAATAAGCTATGCAGAATTGGTAACAACATGGGAGCATTATTATGCTAAAATGTTAAGCTGGGAAATTGGAATAGTAAAAGCATAGAAAGAAGGTGGGGTAAGTGTCAAATGCTCAAAGTGCTTGCTTCTGTGCTGGGACAGTGCACATTTTGTTATTTTCCTTATTTCCAGTTGCTAATCTGATCCTAATATTCTCGGTGATAGGAGGACACTTCTCAAGGGAGGGGTCATGGCAGAGGATAGGTTTGGGGGAGGCTCATTAGTTTGGTTTTCGACTTGCTAGGTCTGAGACGCTGGTGGAACATACCTGTAAAATGGCAAGTGAGCAACTGGATAAAGGGGCAGGAGCTCAGAGTCAGCCAGGCCTCATGGGGTGCTTGTCTGCACAGAGGTGCAGGGTGAGGCCATGGGGTGGGTGCAGGTCACTGAGGAAATGGCCCTGAGCGGGAGGAGCAGTGACTAAGGCCAGGGCTCTGGGGTCAGCACCACTGAAGGGCAGGAGGGGAAGGAGAGGCTCATGGAGGAGACGAAGAAGACAGAGAGAGGCTGGAGGATGGCCAGGAGAGAGATGTGGTGGAAACTGAGGGCAGATCTTCAAGAAAGGATGGTCAGTTGGCTGTGCCAGATGCACTGGAGAACCGTAGAGAGGACCAGACAGACCCTGGGCACCTCGCTACTCAAGGGTCCCTGGTGGCCTAGGCGAGAGCAGCACCAGAGGAGGGGTGGGCACAGGCCACGGTGGCGAGCCACGGAGGGGGTGGGACGCGAGGAAGCAGAGATGGCGAGGATAGGCAGCTCTTTGGAGTGGGGCAGCTCAGCAGGGAGGCAGAGGGCTGTGGAGAGGCCAGAGGACGAGGGAGAGTTGTTTTGTTTTCAAGAAGGGAGAATCTTGAGCAATCACATTCAGGCTCTGGTTCATCAATCGGGATTAGAGTGGCCCCAGAGGAGGACAGAGGCCATCCTGGGCAGATTCCCAAGAGGAGCAACAAGCCCTGCCAAGGTGTTTTTCCCTTTCCCTTCCCAGGCGAATGCCGTGGGGTTTATCTCAACCTGCTCCATTTGACATCTCTGTCACCAGCTTCACTGCAGTGGGGATGTCACCTGACGTGGAACACAGGCGCTGAGTGCAGAAACCCTTTTCCTGCCCCGTGACTCCTCCTGGCTGCCTGGTGCTGGACACACCCCTGTCATGAGGAGGTGACATCATTCTGCTCTCCCCTAGAGTAAAATGCAGAGAGGATCACGTACTGTCTAGACTGCTTGTCCAATTTATCATGCGAGGGACTGCTTGGCAGCCTGGCAGGGCTGCAGAGACGGCCCAAGCCAGGAAGGAGAGTGCCTGGGGCACAAGGGCCTGACTGCAGAATTGGGACTTTCTCCTGGCAGCAAGCAGAAGACATTTTCTATCTGTGAGCTGGGGATGTTTGGTGAAAGGGAAGCTGTATTTTGGATTAAATGGCAACTGTCAAGGGAAGGGAGGTAGATGGAAGAGAAGTGACCCCTGATTTTCTAAGGTGGAATATTTAATATTAAATAAGGTCCTTGGGGCCAATATGATCTCCCAGCCTGGAAAACAACCTTTGGCCCCGTAGCATCTGAGATACTGAAAGACAGGCTGAAGACTGCTACCATGGGAAGGAAAGGGAAGTATCATAAGACCTACTGTGTGTCTACTATGTAGTCCTACTATATGCCAGGTATCCCATGGGTAGTGACTCATCGATCCTCAAAACAACTGAGGGAGATGTAAATCCACTTTACGAATGGGGGCGCTGAGGTTACCAGGTGTTGGTTACCTGCCCAAGGTCGCACACCTGCGAAGAGGTAGAGTACCTCCTGGCCACTAAGCAGGTTGCGAAGGCTCTGCCATGACCCGGAGAGGGCTTGTCCTGGTGCCAGGCCTGGAGTCTCATTTCTCTGTCCCCATGCAAAGCATTCATTCCCTCCAATGGAGAGCCTTTGCTCAGGGTGTAACAAGTCCCAACCACGAAGTAAGTGCTGACGCTGCTGCCTGGACACTCAGAGCAGGCTGGTCCTGCTACACTAACACACCCTCACAACTCAAGGGAGAAGGAACTTCTAGCTCCTGTAGGCCAGTGGGTCTCAAAGTGTGGTCTTTGAACCAGCAACACCACCTGAGAATATGTTAGAAATGCAAATTTTGAACCCCACCCCAGAGTTTCAGATTCAGTAGGTCTGGGGTGGGCCTGAGAATTCAGCCTTTCCAGATATTGCTGGTGCTACTGGGCTGGATCCCACACGCTGAGAACCACTGCTCTTGAGTCTAGACCACATTCTATGAGCAAACATCATCTCCTTACCTAGAAGGCAGGATTAAGCCCAGTGAGGACACGGCCCTGCTGCTTCCTCTTCCTGGAGGGGGCTGAACTAGAGCTTCCGATAGCTTCTGGAGCCTATCCCGGCAACTACTCACACCCCTGTCTCCCAAGGCCTAAGTACTGTAGACAGGGCCCTGTTACCGGCCCCAGGCCATGGTGAACCACAAAAACCGAAAGCTGGTCAACAATACGTTAAAAGATCATATGCCACAATTAAGTGGGATTTATTCTAGGGATGCAAGGATGGTTCAACACCCATAAACCAATCAATGTGATATACCACATTAACAAAATTAAGGATAGAAATCATATGATCATCTTAATAGATGCCAAAAAAGCATTTGACAAAATTCAACATTCATTTGTTATAAAAACTCTCAACAAAGTGGATGTAGAAGGAACATACCTCAACATAATAAAGGCAAAAACCCATACTAACATACTCAACAGTGAAAAACTGAAAGTTTTTCCTCTAAAATGAGGAATAAGACAAGGATGTCAATTCTTACCACTTTTATTCAACATAGAACTAGAAGTGCTAGCCATAACACTTAGGCAAGAAAAAGAAACAAAAGCCACCCAAATTGGAAAATAAGAAATAAAATTGTCACTATTTGACATAATATTATACATAGAAAACCCTGAAGACTCTACTAAAAAACTATTAGAACTAATAAATGAATTCAGTGAAGTCAGAAGATACAAAAGTAACTTAAAGAAACCAGTTGTGTTTCTATACAGTAATAACAAGCTATCAGGAAGACAAATTGAGAAAACCATCCCATTTACAATTACATCAAAAAGAATAAAATACCTGGAATAAATTTGACCAAGGAGGTAAAAGACCTATACTCTGAAAATCATAAGACATCAATGACACAAATAAATGGATAGATATACTGTGCTAATAGATGGGAAGAATTAATATTGTTAAAATATCTATATACCCAAGCCCAATCTACAGATTCAATGCAATTCCCATCAATATACCAATGGCATTTGCCACAGGACTAGAGCAAATAATCCTATAATTCATATGGTACCACAAAAGACCCTGAATAGCCTAAGCAACCTTGAGAAAGAACAAAGCTGGAAGTATGAGTAACCTGGTTTCAAACTATAGTACAAAGCTATAGTAATCAAGACAGTTTGGTGTTGGCCCAAAAAGAGACACAGATCAATGGAACAGAATAGAGCTTAGAAATAAATTCACATGTACATGGCCAGTTAATCCACAACAAAGGATCCATGAATATACAATGGAGAAAGGACAGTATCTTTAATTAACGGTATTGGGAAAACTGGACAGCTACATATAAAAGAATTAAACTGGGTCACGGTCTTACCCAATACACAAAAATAAACTTGAAATGGATTAAAGACCTAAATATAAGACCTGAAACCATAAAACTCTTAAAAGAAAACACAGGCAGTAAACTCTGGGACATCAACCTTAACAGCTTTTTTATGGATACAACTCCCAAGCAAAGGAAACAAAAGCAACAATAAACAACTGGGACTACAGCAAACTAAAAAGCTGCTGCACAGCAAAGGACACCAACAACAAAATGAAAAGGCAGCCTACTGAGTGGAAGAAGATACTTGCAAATCATATATTTGATAAGGGGTTAATATCCAGAATATGCAAAGAACTCATACAACAAAAAACAAAAAACAATCTGAATAAAGAATAGGCAGAAGACCCGAATACACATTTTTCCAAAGAAGACATACAGATGACCAACAGGCACATAAACAAGTGATCAACATCACTAACCATCAGGAAAATGCAAAACAAAACCACAATGAGATGCCATCTCATACCTGTCAGAATGGCTAGTATAAAAAGACAAGAAATGACAAACGAGGATGTGGAGAAAAGGGAACCCTCCCACACTGTTTGTGGGAATGTAAATTGGAGTAGCCACTGTGGAAAACAGTATGGAGGGTCCTAAAAAATTAAAAATAGAACTACCATTTGATCCAGCAATTCCACTTCTGGGTATCTATTCAAAGAAAACAAAAACACTAATTTGAAAATATATATGCACCCTTATGTTCATTGCAGCTTTATTTACAATAGCCAGTATGGAAAACTTAAGTATCCATTGATGGATAAATGGATATGGGTGTGGTCCATAAATGCAATGAAAAATTACTCAGCCATAAAAAAGAATGAAACCTTGCCATTTGCAACAGCATGGATGGACCTTGAGGGCATTATGCTAAGTGAAGTAAGTCAGACAGAGAAAGACAAATACCGAATGATCTCACTTATATGTGGATCCTAAAAAAACAAAATAAACAAATGAACAAAACAAAACAGAAACAGACTCTGGGAGGTGGGTGAAATAGGTAAAGGGGATTATTATGTGGTATAAACTTCCAGTTATAAAATAAGTAAGTCAAGGGGATGTAATGTAAAGCATAGGGAATATAGTCAATAATATCATAATAATACAATAATATTATATAACATCAATACAGAGGGTAACTAGACTTAAGATGATCACTTCAAAATGTACACAAATATTGAATTGCTATGATGTACACCTGAAATTAATAGGACATCTTATGCCAATTATACTTCAATTTTAAAAACCCAAAGGCGGAAGATTCCTCAGAGGTGACTGCTGTGCCCACCCACCACCATATGGAAAGGCAGAAGGAACTTCCTCCAAGGCCAGACAAACTGCACATGCCTCCAGAGTTCCTGCTCAAGCCAGCGCTTTGCCCAGAATGACCTCAGTACGCCGCCCCCTCATCCCTGCCTGTGAGAGTCTCCTTCGGAGACCTTTGCAGCTGCCAGCCTCTCAGCTTCATGCAAACGAATGACACTGGGTCACTGTTTTACACTATACACAAAATAAATTCGAAATGGATTAAAGACCTAAGTATAAGATCTGAAACCATATAACTCCCAGCTCAACTGGCCCCTCTCCCTCCTTTGAGCTCTCCAGCCCAAGCCTCCACTTCCTTCCTATTCCCTGCCCTGAAAGCCTCGCTCACTGCGCCCACCAGTGGGCCCTCGGTTACCAGGTCCTGCACACGTGTTCTTTCACCCCCGGGGTTCCTCCCCGAGACCGTCTGAGCAGCACTGCTGAGCTCAGTAGGTGAGTGCATGTGCCAGAGGCCTGTGAGGGGGCCTTCTGAGTGGGGGGCTTGTGATGGAGTGATGGACAGCAAAGGAATGAGTGTGTACCCCAGGCCAGTTGCACCCCGGAGAGGAGTGGCTGGGAAGTTACTAGAAGGGGGATGGAGGCCAAGACGGAATGACTAATCAAGAGGACATGGCCAGGAGGTGGCTGCTGTCAGCTGTGTGGGCTCCAGACCAGGGGCGCGGGCTGCTGAAGGGCCCCAGGCAGAGACTCCACTTCAGGTGCTGGTGAGGAGCTAGCCTGTGACCCAGCAGGAAGCAGCTCAGATTGCAAAATCTGAGTGAGCTCAGAGAAGACTTCCCTGGGCTGACGAGGGCCAACGGCCTTGGACTAGGTCCACATGATTCGTGGAAAGAAAGGAAAGAAAGGAAAGAAAGCTCCTGAGGTTTCCATTCAACTCAGCACCAGCAGAGCCAGCCCGCGTTGAGGACAAGCCCAAAGCTGGGCAAGCATGCGTGTGCGTGTGATGTGGGGAGGGGGCTCGTGAGTGAGGTTTCGTTATAGTGACTCTTGTGAGAAAGGGAAGTCCATGTCCATGGGGCATTTGTCTGAAGTCCTCCCTCGCTGGCCTGTCTTTGCTGGGCAGGCCACTGGCTGGTAGGCTGACCAGTTTGTCCAGAGGACAAGGCCTCCCAGGGGCCAGGAAACAATTTGAGGTGACTGGGGAATTTTGAGGCTGGCTAATGATAAACCTCCACGCTTGTTTTTTCTCTCTTGACTGAATATCCAATCTCAAAGTCTTTAGCAACCATTAATATATTTTTTAATGTATCATTATTGTTATTAGGGATGCTTTTGGTATTTGGAAGGGAGACGTGATGTCACTGCCTCTACTTACAGCCCAAGGAAGAAAACTCGCCTGACTGGAAGTCTAATGACTGGTGCTAGTAGCCCTGCTGGGCCCCACCTCCCTGGGCAAGGTGCCCCAGTGCCGCTCCTCCCTGGGGTGTGGCGTGACCACCTGTGACATAAAGGGGAGACCCAAAGGGCAGTGGGCCCCCTGGAAGCCCAACCGTCTATATATCCATGGTTCTAAAAGGCAAACTGAAAAGAGATGCAAGTAGCAGGTGTGCACATTCTTCCAGAAAGCGAAGAAAGACAAGAGGACACAAAACTTACACTGAAGGGATGGACGCAGCAGCAAGCCAGGGGATGCTTGCATGGCTGGAATGGGAGAGAAGCTGGGTGGGGGCTCTGGGATCAGCAGCTGCTGGCCCAGCACTCCTTCCTCCACTTGTTTTGGTAACAAAGCTTTAATTTCCCTTTGGGAAGCTACTCCTCCTCCACTCTCAGTCCACAGGCTTCAGGTTTAACCAATCAAAGCCAAGGGAAGGCACAGACTCCAAGTCAGGCCAGGAAGAGGCCCCTCCCGGATTTCCTGCCGAAGCTGGTGGAGAACGCGTTACTCGCTCTCTCTTTCTCTCTGTTCAGGTTGCTAAGTTAGTTGGATGTGAGCCTGGCACCTCTTTGCCACTACCTCAGGAGACTGTCTCCAAGACTAAGACTAAAGACAATCCTGAGAATACAGAACAGGGCATGAATGAGGCAGATCCCAGGTGATCGTGAGCACCTGGATCCAGTAGGACCTGAAACCCCCAGACTTCTCAGTTAGACGAATTCATCTTGATTTGTTTTGTTTTTGGCTTCAGTCACTTTGAGTGGTGTTTCTCTTACAACTGGAGCTAAGCGTCTGGTCAAGAAGCACAGCCTAGACTTCCAAATGTGGCCCCGGGCTCCGGCTGGGAGGGGCCACAAACCGAAGGACCCAGCCACTGTTCTTTCTTCCAGGCTGGGCCCTGCCCCTGTACTAGACCACACCCACTCACCCGGAACCCAGGGCCACCCTGGAAATGTAGCTCATGGCAGGCCCCAACGGGCGGTGTCTGCCTGGTCCCCTAACATGGGGGGCTGGCAGTACCTGCCTCTTCTAGGCAGAGCTCCTTCCAATGGGGAGTTTCTGAGCGTAGCTTCCACTTCATCAGAGCACCTGAACCCCTGGCTCTGGGCAGGAGCACAACACTCAAGCCACTCCCACTGCCCTGGGCCCAGTGACTGGCCCATGAACGGTCCCATGACCCAAGGCAATCAGATCTGAAACCTGCCCCTGGAATGTTTAACTGGGGCTGGCAGGGAGGTTTCCCCCATTCTGGGTGACTTGTAAGAACGGAGGCCACAGAAAATCTGGTGTATGAGCGAATGAGGCTGGCACTTTGGGCTAAGCAGAGGCGCGAGGCTGCGAGTTGGGCAGCTCTGGGGCACTGGTCCCAGCCTTGCCTTCCAGTTTGTGAGCCAAGGGACACCCCTTCATCTCTCCTCCCTTTACAGTGAGTTTCAAGTGGGTTTCTCTCACTTGCAACCAAATAGTGCTAAAGAATACTTTTTCCTTCTAAACTAAGGGGAAAACAACCATCTAAGGTCAGGGACCCCTTTGTCTCCATTGCCTACCAAGGAAAGGGCTCCGATCTCAAGGCACAGAAGCTAATAAGCAAAGGCTCTGGGCCTGGGTTCCGATCTTGATTCCAACACCCACCAGCTTTGGGATCTTGTGCTCCAAGATCACAACAATCACTCTGAGCCTCAATAGCTTCATCTGTAGAATGAGGTCAGGCAGAGCTTTCCCCGCAGGGCTGTTATGAGGGCGAACTGGTGCCTGGCACACAGTCTTTGCCCCCTAACTAGTAGCTGTTAGGATTTCCTTCTCCCTGAGCTTTTCTTCTCTGTTCCCCCAACGTCTCAAATCTAGAGGAGACAAAATGCTTCCCGGTGGTCCTGGATCTTGCTGCAAAGCCTCTGTGTAGATCTTGGCCCTAGAGGGCTGGGAAGCTCTGGCCTCTCCTGGGAAAGTTTGGGAAAATGAGAGCTCAGGCCTGGCCTGAGGCCGAAGGGAAAGCTGCTCAGGACCACAGAGTCCTGGGAACAGTGGCCCAGCCAGGGAGAGGCTGGCTGTGTGGGGGCCCAGCCCGCAGGCGCAGAGGGACTTCCCACCACTACAAGAGAGCCACCATTTGTTCAGCAAAGAGCAGAGCCCAGGCACTGGGCGGGGTGTCGCAGGGCTCAGGGTCAGTGAAGAGACACAAGGTCGAGTGAGACCTGAGACCGGGGCCCTGTCCTCGACTAGCTAAGAGAAAACAGAGCTGCAACCTGCGGAACTAAGTGATGAGCTCCACACGGGCCCTCTCAGCCCCCTCACCCTCCATTCCCCGTGGCGACCTCCCTCCGGGGCGGGGGCAGCCTGGGGGCCCCGGGCTCATCACCTGGGTGTGAGGCGGCCTCCCCACTGGTCCATCTCCCCGGGCATCCTGCCCGCAGTCCTTCCTACACACTGCTGACGTGATAACCACCCCAAAGCTCCCGTCAAGTCCCCCTTCCTCAAACTCTCTGGTAGACAAAACCTAGGGGCTCAGCCTGACATTCAAGACCCCTCACCATACAGCCCACCAAATACGCAGTTTACCCTCAACCCATACTTCCCTTCGAATGGTTTACATGCCCAGCAAGCTGAGCGACGCCTGCACCTTAGACACACCGGCACTTCCTCACCTCCACGCTTTTGCCCATGAAGTTCTTCCTGCCTCTCTGCATGTATCCAGATCTTTCCTGTCCCGAAGCTCCACATCGAACGCCACCTCCTCGAGGAGTCGTCCTCACTGTCCCTGGTTCAGTCTCTGCCTGCATGACTCCCCAAGAACTCTCCTTTGTGCCGGTTGCCCTTGAACCCGGCTGCCTTGTGAGGTGGGACTGCAGTGCTGTCATTTGTCTTGCAGGGTGTGAGAAGCTGCCGGCTGCTGTTCTGCCTGGGCGGACTTGAGGGGTCACCTAGAGCAGGGCTGCCTGCTCCTCCCACTCTGCCCCGTGGGAATGGTGTCAGGGACCCCTAGGTGCGGTGACACAGGCTGCCACTACACATACCTCGTCTCAGGGAAACAGGACAGACAAATCTGTGCTGGGGTGCAGAGGCCCCTGGGAGGACAGGAGCCTGGCTCCCTGCCCACTCCTCAGGCGGACGTTATGAGAACCCCTAGGGCAGAGCAAGCATCTCCAAGAGAGCTGCTGACAGACCCCACGGCGCCGAGAGGCTCTCACGTGAGTCAGGCTCGGGAGTGGGCTGCGTGTGTCTGGACTCACCTGGCTCAGCACCAGCCCGGAGGTCCCCGGCCGCGCCCATGGCCCAACACTCTCAGAAGAGTGGGGAAGCTCTGGGAACAACGGCCAGACCAGTGACAAGAGGCAGAAGCCTCCAGAACCTGGGATCCTGCACGGCAGCCCGGGACAGGCTGGGGCGGTGGCGCCCATTCCCAGCTATGGTGTCATGGCTGCAAATGGTGGCAGAAAGCCGGGGCCAGCTGAGGGGCGGGTGGGACCCAGGTGGTTCTCTCCCCGTCTGGCCTTTGGAAGTGGAGCCTCAGCCTGGAGCAGGCCTCAAGGTCTTCACATGACTTCGGGGTGAGGCAGGCAGAGGGAGCTACGGCCCAGATCCCCCGGTGAGGGCGTCCGGGTGCGAGGCAGTCCGCCAGGGAAAGAAACACAGCCACAGCCCCACCCAGAAAGGTGAGGCGCCCCCAGCGCAGCGCACTCAGCGTGGGCCACCCGTTAAATTATGGTTGGGGCTCCACCGTTACACAGCAAGGTAAAGAACTTGAGCCTTTACCTCAGTTTCCCCTGTAATATTTTGCATGCAGTAGGCACACAATAAATTTAAGTTCAAGGAAGGAAGGAAGAAGCAGAGAGAGACTGTAGGTCTCGGAGGTCCAGAGGAGGGGTCATAGCTTACAGCTGGACTAGTAAGAGCGGGCTTCCTGGCGGAGGTGGCCTGTGAGGGGCCTTGAAGGAAGAGCACACTGAGAGGATCATTTCAGCCTAAGGGCTCCTGGAATCTGACCTGTAGATGTCCAGGGTCCCTGCAGCAGGTGGGGGGCTGAGGTGCAAGCAGGTGTCATCCTGTGTCCCCACTGTCTCTCCTTGTCCTCAGCCTCCCAGTAATTCTATCACTTGAGAAGTCATTTTTAAGAAAAAGAATAGATAATCTCTTACTTTTGCAAATTTTACAAAATATACCAAAACCACACCGCCAGGTGAAGACCTCCGGGGGCCCTGCTCAGGACCTGGAGGCCTGAGCTGTGTGAGACTCCAGCTGGGGCTCTGCCCACAGACCCTGTTATTCCCAGGCTGGGCTGCTGGCTTGCTCTGACCACCCCCTAGCTGGAGGCACTAAAGGCCTCGTGGGCCAAGGGTTGAGCTGACCTGAAAGGCGAAGACATCCTTGACCAGAGCCTCCCCGAACACGAAGCTGGAGCCGGCCTCGGTGTAGCTCAGGAAGATCTGAAAGAAAAAAACAAACCCAGAGAGACCAGGGATGAGGACGGAGGAAACTGGCTGCAGAACCAGGCTGCTGAGCTGCAGGGGCCTCACCTGTTCTGCGGGCCTTCCCGGCAGCTCAGGGGAGAGGGGCACAGAGGCCACAGGCCCTCCAGGCCCCAGCTATTGGCCCTAGAGGGGCCGCACCACTGCCCGGCAAGGCGAGTGGTTAAAGCCACATCCATGGGCACTTCCTCCTCTCGGCACATACTCCAGGAAAGACACCTTTTCAATAAATTTTAAAGGCATACTCTGAGATGAATGTAAAGAAGAGATAATGGAGAGAGCAAGACAGTGAGATGCATGGGGAGGGCTGTCGAGGTGGTGCCTTCTGGCCCTGCTCACCCCCTCCCACCAGTGGCACAGCCTCCACCTGTCCCCATCCCAGGCCTGTGGCCTAGAGGTTCAAATCCAGCCTCGCTTCTACAGGTCCTGAACTCGCACTGTGACTGCAGGGACAGTCCCTTCTCTTGGCCAGGCGTCAGGTTCCCAGCTGTACAGTGGGGCACGTGACGAGAGCAGGACCTGCACCCCCCTCCAGGCAGCTATCCCTGGCCGGCCAGCGGGCATGCAGAGCCCGGGCACGGGCGCCGTCCCACTCCACCCCTTGCTCTTCCTCTAGAGGGTGCACTGGGGGTGGGTACAGGATTAACCTTGTGTCCTAGAAAATGTGATATTTCTAAAAGTAAATCAGGAAGGTTGCACGACAATGTAAATGAACTCAGTGACACTTCAAAATGATTAACATAGTACATTTTGTGTTATGTATACTGACTGCAATTTAAAAATGGAATTAAAAAAGCAAAACTTCAATAACCTGAACATTATTTTAAACACATATACACAAAATAAATCTTTTTCAATTTTTTTTAGCTCTTCTAGTTACCAAGAGTTCCATATTATGGATGACTGCTAAGGGCCACGTGCTTTGTGCCCAGGTACCCCAGGCTGGGGCCCCAACATATACCTCAAATCCTGGTCCAATCCCTGACTATGGCTTCACCATCCACCTCCTCAGCAAAGCGCCTTCTCATCCATCCCCTGGCAACCCAAGATGCCCTGGGCAGCTAGGCCCCATGTACAAACCTGGATCTGGTTGCCTAGCCACTGGAATGCGATAAATCCTGGTTCTGTTCTGATGACGAAGAGTCCAAGTATAAACTGCAGTCCAAGGCCCCAAGCCACAGCCCTCCAGGAGACCTGCCACGCCACAGAAAGGTCCTGGTAAGCTCAGCTCCACAGAGGATCCCCAGGGAACAGGGTGGGGTGAGGGCAGAGGGCATGGCACTGCTGAGGGGCTCTGGAAGCTTTGCCTGTCTGTAGGATGGGAATGGGACCCAGCCAGAACTCTGGGCCTGTTGCCAATTGTCATGTCCTCCCTGGAATTCAGAATGGGCCATACTCCTGGCAGCAGTGGGCCTGGGGCAGTGGGCAGGACTGGGGCAAGGTCTAACCAAGGACCCAGGTAGGACCCGACCGGCCTTGAGCATGTGCTCGATCCTGGTCACCGCTGGGTGGGTGGGGCTGGAGTTGTGGCCTTGAGTTCAGCCCCAGTACGATCTCCATCTGCCTGGAGCCTCCCGCGCCCCTCCTTGGAGGCAGGGCCCCCAGCTGCCCCAGCCCGCCCTGTCAGTGGCCGCCCCCCGGCACAGGGGTGGCCGGACCCCTGGGGCTGCTGCTGCCTCTCAGCACTGAAGGGTCCTCAGCAGCGATCGATCCCCAGGCTCAGGTGAGCATCCGGGTGTCTGTGAGGCTGGGCTGGAGCCTGGGGGATGCTGTGAGCCGCACGATGAAACAGGGAGGGGTCCCCACATCAGGGGGTGGTTGAGCAGCCAAGGAGGAAAAGAGGAGGGGTGGCAGCCCCCTCGGTGCCTGACAACCGGGTACTCACGGCACCGTGATGCTTGGAGCAGGCAAAGAGGAAGCCGACGAACACGCAGATTCCTGCAAAGGACACGAGCTGCTCAGGCCGCTGGGAGGTGTCCAGAATCAGCCACAGAACCAGGCCCAGGAAAGCAGCGAGGGCTAGACCCCTGCAGGGGAGAGACAGAAAGCCACTGCTCTCAGGGTCTTTGCCACCCCCACAGAGAAGCACCCGCAGCCCCAGAAAGGGTGCTCAGGGCTGATGGGAGAAGAAAGCGCTGTGTGACCTCAGACAAACCATTTGTCTCTCTAAGTCTAGTTCCTCATTTGGAAAAATGAAGCCAAAGGCCTCTCCATTTCTCAAGGCTGCTGAGGGGACTAAATAGGAAAATGTGCTTACTGGGTTACTGGGCTCAGTACGGCACCCAGCACATGCCTCCTTCAAGGGGCAGGAATTCTCACAGCTGCAGGGATGCCCGGCTCAGCCCAGACTCTGATCCTGCCAGGGTGAGGTGGTACCCACGTGGCCCAGGACTCAGCCCTGTGGGTCATGGGCTCTGCTCCCCAAAAGCCCAGAAGCAGCAATGTCAGTCAGGAATGCTGGGCTCAGCACCCGAGACCCAGGACTGGATGCAGCCTTCCAGCAATGCTTTGCCCCCTGGGGCTGGGCTGGGCTTGTCCAGGGGGCAGCCTGAAGGGTCTGAGGGCCCAGGTCTGGGCACTGGGTGCTCAAGGTCTAGCCCCCATCAACTCGCTGGTACTACTACTGACAGCTGGTGCTGACTGAGCACCTACTATGTGTCAGGAACTATGCTGGGGGCTGAGAGACACGTGGTTTCGGCCTCAGTTAAGAGGTGAAGAAACTGAGGCACGGACAGGTTAAGCAGCTTGCCCACAGCCACCCATCTAGAAAATAGCAGAGCTGGGATTTTCACCCAGACACTGCCAGCAAGTCTGCTCTCCTAACTAGTTCTCTACACCGTCACCAGCTGGTAAGAGGTGGACCTAGGACCTAAACTCAAGCTGGTTAATGCCAGAGTTCACTATTTTTCTGTCCATGTTTCCCAAATTCCTATCATCCAGCTCCACAAGAATAGAATAATTCCTGCCGTGTCTCTGTGCTCCATGCACATCTCTTTACTTACTGTTTCTCTTGAAGTTAATTCACTTTACAAAAACTTAAATGCAGGTTTTGGGAGGTTTTTTGTATGTACTTAACACCTTTATTAGAGGTATGATTAGCATATAATAAAGAGAACATGTTGAAATAGTACAATTTGGTACGTTTTGATGTATGTATACATTGAAACCATCACCACCACAGTTGGGACAGTGAAAGCATCATCACCCTCAAAAGTCTCTTCAGGCTCCTTTGCAATTCCTTGCTTCTGCACTCATCCTCGGGCAACAGATGTTTTCTGTCACTCGTTTGCATTTTGTAGGATTTTATATAAGTGGAATCATACAGTACATTTGTTTGGTCTGACTTCACTCTGTGTAATTATTTTGAGATTCAGCCAAGTTTTTGCATGCATTATCAGTTCATTCCTCTTTATTGCTGAGCATGATTCCATCATGTAGATAAACCGCAAATGACTTATCATTTACCTGTTGATGGACATTTAGGTTGTTTTCAGTTTTTGGCTATTACACCTAAAGCTGTAGGAACATTCAAACATTCGTGTGCAAGTCTTCATCTGGAGATACACTTTCATTTCTCTTGGGCAAATACTGTAAGTGGAATGGATCAATTATATGGCAGGTCGAACTTGTTAGAAGACTGCTTAGATGTTTTCCAAAGTGATTTCATGATTTTACATTCACACAAGCAGTGTATAAGAGTTCCAGTTCTTCCAGATCTTTGCCAACACTTTTTTGAATACTAGTCATTCTAATATGCATATGGTAGTATCTCTTTATGGCTTTCATTTACATTTCCCTAGTGACTAAGGATGTTGAGCATCTTTCCATGTGCTTATTTGTTACTTATATGTATTTAAAATCTTGAGCCCATTCTTAAATTGGGTTGATTTCTTATTATTGAGTTTTGAGAGTTCTTAATATATTCTGGACACAAGGCCTTTGTGAGATGCATGATTTGCAAAACTCTAGTCATGGCTGTTCCCTTAACCATGTGTTTTGAAGAACAGAAGTTCTTATTTCTGATGTTCAATTTATTAATTTTTTAATGGACCATGATTTTGGTTTGTAACTAAAAAATTTACTTAACTCAAGGTCATGACAGTTTTCTCCTATAGTTTCTTACAGAAATTTTACAGCTTTAGGCTTTACATTTAGGTTTACAACCCACTTTCAATTAATTGTTTATATAATGTGAGGCATGAATCAAATTTCTTTGTTTCTTTCTCCTCCTTCTTCTGCATGTACATATCCCACTGCTCTAGCAAAATTTAAGATGAATGTTATTTCTCCACTGAATTCCTTAGCACCCTTGTCAAAATTCAATTGACAATATGTAATTAGATCTATTTCTGTACTCTGTTCTATTCCATTGATCTGTTTGATGCTTATTCCATGTTGTCTGTGACAGCTGTAGCTTTATAAAAAGTTGTAAAGATAGGTAGGTTCATCAACTTTGTTCATCTTTTTCAAAGTTGAACTAATTTGCATTCCCACCAGCAGTGTAGGAGGGTTCCCTTTTCTCCACATCCTCGCCAACATTTGTTGTTGTTGGTCTTTTGGATGTTGGCCATCCTAACTGGTGTGAGGTGATATCTCATTGTGGTTTTAATTGGCATTTCTCTGATGATTAGCGACGTGGAGCGTCTTTTTCTGTGCCTGTTGGCCATCTGAATTTCTTCTTTGGAGAAGTGTCTATTCATGTCCCCTGTCCATTTTTGAATTGGCTTATTTGCTTTTTGTTTGTTGAGGTGCGTGAGCTCTTTATATATTTTGGATGTCAACCCCTTATTGGATATGTCATTTATGAGTATATTCTCCCATACTGTAGGATGCCTTTTTGTTCTATTGATGGTGTCCTTTGCTGTACAGAAGCTTTTCAGCTTGATATAGTCCCACTTGTTCATTTTTGCTTTTGTTTCCTTTACCCGGGGAGATATGTTCATGAAGAAGTTGCTCGTGTTAATGTCCAAGAGGTTTTTGCCTATGTTTTTTTCTAAGAGTTTTATGGTTTCATGACTTACATTCAGGTCCTTGATCCATTTTAAATTTACTTTTGTGTATGGGGTTAGACAGTGATCCAGTTTCATTCTCTTGCATGTACCTGTCCAGTTTTGCCAACACCAGCTGTTGAAGGGGCTGTCATTTCTCCATTGTATATACATGACTCCTTTATCGTATATTAATTGACCATATATGTTTGGGTTAATATCTGGACTCTCTATTCTATTCCACTGGTCTGTGGGACTGTTCTTGTGCCAGTTCCAAATTGTCTTGATTACTGTGGCTTTGTAGTAGAGCTTGAAGTTGGGAAGCAAGATCACCCCTGCTTTAGGCAAGATGGCCATTTTGACAATATTAATTCTTCCTAGCCAAGAGCATGGGATGAATTTCCATTTGTTAGTGTCCTCTTTAATTTCTCTTAAGAGTGTCTTATAGTTTTCAGGGTATAGGTCTTTCACCTCCTTGGTTAGGTTTATTCCTAGGTATTTTATTCTTTTTGATGCAATTGTGAATGTAATTGTTTTCTTGATTTCTCTTTATGCTAGTTCATCATTAGTGTATAGGAAAGCAACAGATTTCTGTGTATTAATTTTGTATCCTGCAACTTTGCTGAATTCAGATATTAGTTCTATTCATTTTGGAGTGGAGGCTTTAGGGTTTTTTATGTACAATATCATGTCATCTGCAAATAGTGACAGTTTGACTTCTTCTTTACCAATATGGATGCCTTGTATTTCTTTGTTTTGTCTGATTGCCATGGCTAGGACCTCCAGTACTATGCTGAATAACAGTGGGGAGAGTGGGCATCCCTGTCTTGTTCCCGATCTTAGGTGAAAAGCTTTCAGCTTCTCACTATTAAGTATGATGTTGGCTGTGGGTTTGTCATATATGGCCTTTATTATGTTGAGGTACTTGCCCTCTATACCCATTTTGTTGAGAGTTTTTATCATGAATGGATGTTCAATTTTGTCAAATGCTTTTTCCGCATCTATGGAGATGATCATGTGGTTTTTGTTCTTCTTTTTGTTGATGTGGTGGATGATGTTGATGGATTTTCAAATGTTGTACCATCCTTGCATCCCTGAGATGAATCCTACTTGATCATGGTGTATGATACTCTTGATGCATTTTTGAATTTGGTTTGCTAATATTTTGTTGAGTATTTTTGCATCTATGTTCATTAGGGATATTGGTCTGTAATTTTCTTTTTTTGTGGGGTCTTTGCCTGGTTTTGGTATTAGACTGATGCTGGCCTCATAGAATCAGTTTGGAAGTATTCCCTCCTCTTCTATTTTTTGGAAAACTTTAAGGAGAATGGGTATTATGTCTTCTCTATATGTCTGATAAAATTCAGCAATGAATCCATCTGGACCGGGGTTTTGTTCTTAGGTAGTTTTTTGATTATCGATTTAATTTCATTGCTGGTAATCGGTCTGTTTAGATTTTGTTTCTTCCTTGGTCAATCTTGGAAGATTGTATTTTTCTAGAAAGTTGTCCATTTCTTCTAGGTTATCCAGTTTGTTAGCATATAGATTTTCATAGTAATCTCTAATAATTCTTTGTATTTCTGTGGGGTCCATCATGATTTTTCCTATCTCATTTCTGATTCTGTTTATGTGTGTAGATTCTCTTTTTCTCTTAGTAAGTCTGGCTAGGGGGTTTATCTATTTTGTTTATTTTCTCAAACAACCAGCCCTTGGTTTCATTGATTGTTTTCTATTGTTTTATTCTTCTCAATTTTATTTATTTCTTCTCTGATCTTTATTACGTCTCTCCTTCTGCTGACTTTGGGCCTCATTCGTTCTTTTTCCAGTTTCAATAATTGTGACTTTAGATTATTCATTTGGGATTGTTCTTTCTTCTTTAAATAGGCCTGGATTGCTATATACTTTCCTCTTAGAACTGCCTTTGTTGTGTCCCACCAAAGTTGGGGCTTTGTGCTATTGTTGTCATTTGTCTCCATGTATTGCTTGATCTCTGTTTTAATTTGGTCATTGATCCATTGATTATTTAGGAGCATGTTGTTAAGCCTCCATGTGTTTGTGAGCCTTTTTGTTTTCTTTGTGCAATTTATTTCTAGTTTTATACCTTTGTGATCTGAGAACTTGTTTGGTAGAATTTCAATATTTTTTAATTTACTGAGGCTCTTTTTGTGGGCTAGTATGTGGTCTATTCTGGAAAATGTTCCATGTGCACTTGAGAAGAATGCGTATCCTGCTGCTTTTGGGTGTAGAGTTCTGTAGATGTCTGTTAGATCCATCTGTTCTAGTGTGTTGTTCAGTGCCTCTGTGTCCTTACTTACTTTCTGTCTGGTTGATCTGTCCTTTGGAGTGAGTGGTGTGTTGAAGTCTCCTAGAATGAATGCATTGCATTCTACTTCCTCCTTTAATTCTGTTAGTATTTGTTTCACATGTCGGTGCTCCTGTGTTGGGTGCATAGATATTTATAATCATTATATCCTCTTGTTGGACTGATCCCTTTATCATTATGTAATGTCCTTCTTTATCTCTTGTTACTTTCTTTGTTTTGAAGTCTATTTCATCTGATATAAGTACTGCAACTCCTGCTTTTTTCTCCCTATTGTTTGCATGAAATATCTTTTTCCATCCCTTCACTTTTAGTCTGTGTATGTCTTTGGGTTTGAGGTGAGTCTCTTATAGGCAGCATATAGATGGGTCTTGCTTTTTAATCCATTCTGTAACTCTGTGTCTTTTGATTGATGCATTCAGTCCATTCACATTTAGGGTGATTATTGATACGTATGTACTTATTGCCATTGCAGGCTTTGGATTCTTGGTTACCAAAAGTTCAAGGGTAGCTTCTTTACTATCTAACCATCTAACTTAACTCTCTTATTAATCTATTATAAACACAGTCTGATGACTCTTTATTTCTCTCCCTTCTTATTCTTCCTCCTCCAGTTTTTATACGTTAGGTGCTTTATTCTGTACTCTTTTGTGTTTCCTTTGACTGCTTTTGTGGATAGTTGATTTTATTTTTTGCCTTTAGTTAGTATTTGGTTGGTCTGCTTTCTTTGCTGTGATGTTATTTTCTCTGGTGACATCTGTTTAGCCTTAGGAGTGCTTCCATCTAGAGCAGTCCCTTTAATATATCCTGTAGAGGTGGTTTGTGGGAGGCAAATTCCCTCAACTTTTGCTTGTCTGGGAATTGTTTAATCCCTCCTTCAAATTTAAATGATAATCGTGCTGGATACAGTATTCTTGGTTCGAGGCCCTTCTGTTTCATTACGTTAAATATATTATGCCATTCTCTTCTGGCCTGTAAGGTTTCTGTTGAGAAGTCTGATGATAGCCTGATGGGTTTTCTGTCCATCCCTCCCTGCTTCTGACCCGCAGATAAGGGGGGAGACATGATGAGATATCGAAGATCTGAAAGGACCAATCAGGGGACTCGAGGCTTAACAGCACTAGAGTAATGCCGAAAGGCACTTCTCATATTTATTGAACATATGAACTTAAACAGCATTATCTGGCCTTGAGTCTAGTCCAAGGACGTGACGCTCCTCAAGGGTACTGAAACCATGTGGGGGTGGTCACGAGTTGTAGGAACTGTTTTGGTTCTCATCATTCTGTTTTTGATCACGCATCAAGAGATGTAGGAAAAACAATCAAGTCATGTGTATTTGTACATTTGATTTCTATATTACTTGATTTATGTATTAATCCCATTAATCCTACAGTTTTCCTTTGTAGGTGATTTTTTTTCTCTCTCTGGCTGCCTTTAATATTCTGTCCTTGTCTTTGATCTTTGCCATTTTAATTATTATATGTCTTGGTGTTGTCCTTGGGTCTCTTGTGTTGGGAAATCTGTGGGTTCCATGGTCTGAGAGACTATTTCCTTCCCCAGCTTGGGGAAGTTTTCAGCAATTATTTCTTCAAAGACACTTTCTATTCATTTTTCTCTCTTCTTCTTCTTCTGGTACCCCTATAATGCAAATATTGTTACATTTGGATTGATCACACGGTTCTCTTAATATTCTTTCATTCCTAGAGATTCTTTCATCTCTCTCTGCCTCAGCTTCTCTGTATTCCTGTGTTCTGATTTCTATTCCATTAACAGTGTCTTGCACCTCATCCAGTCTGCTCTTAAGACCTTCTATCGATTCTTTCATTTCTGTTATCTCCCTCTGGACTTCATCCCTTAGCTCTTGCGTATTTCTCTGCAGGTCCATCATCATGGTTTTGACTTTTATTTTGAAATCCTTTTCAGGAAGATTGGTTAAATCTATCCCACAAGGCCCTCTCTCTGGGATTGTCTGAGTGATTTTTGACTGGACCAAATTCTTCTGCCTTTTCATGACCATAGAAGTGGTCGTAGGCAGGTGGCGCATGTGTCAGCTGGGAGAACAAAGTCCCTTCCTGCTTGCTGGTTGCCTTGCCCTTCTCCGCTGCCTATGTCGATTGCCCACACACCAGGAGCAGTCTTTGGGATAATCCCCTGAGCTGCCGTGGGCAGGGCAGCCCTCAGGATAACCTAGAGCCCTGTGGGGGGTCACAGATGCACCAGGTGTGTTCTCCTGTGAGAACAGCGCCCCTTTGTGCCTTCCAGACCTTGCTACTTCTTCTGCCTGTGCTGGGCAGCTGTGCGCTGGCAGCAGCCTCTGGGTCTGTCCTGGTTAGCTGCGCGCTGGGAGGAAACTCTGTGTGGTTGCTGTGGGCAGGGCTGTTCCCCAGCTGCTCCACAGCTGTGGCGGGTCAGCCGGTTTGCTTGCAGTGCCGGCCAGGGGGAATGAATGTCGGGCTGCTTACCACCGTGAGGAGCTTTGTGGCTGCGTTACCACCCAGGGGGTTAGGGCATCTGAAGTTCCTTAAGATTCCCAGCCTGCTGGGCTGAGTGTGCTGGGATTATTTTGTCCAGCTGTTAAGCCCTTGTCCCTTTAAGACTTTTAAAAAGTGCCCCCCGCTTTTCTTTTGTCCCAGGGGAGCTGGCTGTGGGGACCCACTCGCAGTCTCCATCTTGCATTTTACTTTTCCGTGTCTCTAATCTCCAGTACACCACGTGATGTGTGTCTGTGCTCCTGGTGCAGATCACCAGGGCTGGGTATTTGCAGTCCTGTGCTTCCACTCCCCCCCCACTCTGATTCTTTTCCTCCCACCAGTGAGCTGGGGTGTGGGGAGTGCTCGGGTTCTGCCGGGTCATGGCTTTGTATCTTACCCGTTTCATGAGATGCTGAGTTCTTGCAGATGTAGCTGAAGCCTGGCTGTTGTGCTGCATCTTCTGGTCTCTCTTTTAGGACTTGTTGTACTTGTTGTATTTTCAAGAATATATATGGTTTGGGGAGGAGATTTCCGCTGCCCTGCTCACGCCGCCCTCTTGAGCCCCTCCTATGTATAAGTTTTTACGTGGACATATGTTTTCATTTCTCTTAGATATATACATAGAAGTAGAAGTGCTATTTGGTAACTCCATGTATAATATTTTGAGGAACTAATTGTTTTCTAAAGCATCTGCACCATTTTACATTTCTACCAGCAGTGTATAAGGATTTCAGTTTTTCCACATCTTTGCCCACACTTGCTATCATCTGACTTTTTTGTTACAGACATCCTAGTAGATGGGAAGTGGTATCTCAATGTGGTTTTGATTTGAATTTTCATGATGGCTAATGCGCATTTTTTCATGTGCTTATTGGCTATTTGTATGTCTTTGGAGAAAAGTTTATTCAAATCCTTTTCCTATTTTTCAGTTGGGTTATTTGTCTTGTTATTGTTGAATTGTCCCTTATCAAATATTTAATTTCCAAATATTTTCTCCCATTCTGTGGGTTATCTTTTCATTTTCTTGGTGGTATCCCTTGAATCAAAACTTTTTTGGTTTTTATAAAGTCTAGTTTTCTTCATGTATTTTTTTTTATGTAATTCATGTATTTCTCTAAAGGAAGCTTCTATCAATACCTCAAATGGAAAACCAGTATCAATGATCTGTCATAAGTAGAAGATGACTATAAAAATAAATCCTTTTATAAATCTGTTCATTAAGAAGAAGGCAAATGTAGAAGCAAATTCATTTATAAATAAAATGAAAACTTTGTTCATAGGCTGGATCAAATCATTTCGCTGTGGCATGTGGATCTTCCTTTGGGAAACACCCTCATGCCCTGTGCTCCCTGGCTTAACTATTGGATAACTCTGGTACCAATTTCTTCATCAACAGAGAGTACTGAGCTATATTTGTGGTCTTCAGACTCCTTTTTAAGCCATAGAAACCTTTTTTTCCAGCTAAATTATTCTGTAAACATTGGTTTATAGATCAGATGAAATAGAGCTACCTGGGTGAAATGGGGATGGGGTGTAGGGTGTCTGGCATTCTCCTCTCCAATCTCTCTCTCACCTTACAGCATCTCCAAGGGTTCCAGATCTAAGGAAGCCAGTTTGAAAACCAGGGGATCCCAAACTATTGTTTAGGGACATGACTGGTTACATCAGAATCCCCTGGGGCCAACTAAAAATACTGATACCTAGACTCCAATCCAGCCTGTGAATCAGACTCCAGGGGTGGTCCCCTACAGTTGTATGTCTCATACATGCCCCAGGTTATCTGATAGGAGGCACTGATAGGGGCCCTCCTGCTTGGATGGGCTGGAATCTCTGAATTTAGGAAACTGTTGAGTCCTGTTCTGAGGAGTCATAGTCACAATATTACAACTGGGCCAGAGAACCAGAGGGCGGTTGGGCGAACCCCACAGAGATGGTTTTCACCTTTGAAGCCACCCCGCAACACCTGCCCTGGGGCTCCCAGCAGCAACCAGGGTGGGGTGTGCCCCCCATGGCACAGGAACCCTCTGGTGGCCCCTCCTCACCCAGCTCTGGCTGTGACCCAGGAGCTGACTCACAGGCTCTCCGCCAAGGTGCCCCGACCCCTGCCCCATCTGGGAGCTGAGCTCACTCACCTCTTCAGCCAGAAGCTCAGGCGGGAACTGCCCAGAGGCTGGACCCACCTCAGCAGCCTCGGCCCCAGCAGCCTCTTCAGCAGGCCATGGGCCAGGAAGGCGAGGACCACACAAGTGAAGACAAACAGCACCAGGGCCCTCTGGAAATCCAGGAGGCAGGCAGTCGTCAGGAAGGCTGCGAATGCTGGAGGCCATGAGGAGGAAACAGGGGAGTCAGTGATGAGGACCCTGGCCCTGCAGCCCTGCCTCCAGCTCCACCTGATTCCATCCAGAGCAGGAGTGTCACCCAACCTCTCTGAACCTCAGTTTCCTCATATGGAAAGAAGAGTGAGCATCCCTACCACGTTGGAGGGTTGTAAGGGTGTTAACTGACAGAACACGTGTGAAAGGGCTTTGCAAACTGTGAAGTGCTGACCAAACGTGAGAGAGGAGATGTGTACAGACAAGGCAAGACAGCAGGAATGTCTGAGCACCAGTGGGCCACCCACTATGTTCTGGAGCCGCACCAGGTTCCATGGAGGACAGAGATGCATAAGTCAGTAACTCCAGGAAGGAGTTTGCACATGTGTGCCAGGATCCTGTTCTGAAATATTAGTCAATGACCATTTTCTTCCTTTTCCCCTTTGCCTTTCTTCCCTTCAAGCAGTCAAGTCAGTCTGTGCTATGCCTCAAGAAAGGAATATGATAGCAGTAGTCAAGATATGGAAGCAACCTAAGTGTCCATCAACAGGTGAATGGATAAAGATGTGGTACATACACACAACGGAATATTATTCAGCCATAAAAAGAAAAGAAATCCTGCCATTTGCAACAACATGGATGGAGCTAGAGAGTATTATGCTCAGTGAAATAAGCCAGGTGGAGAAAGATAAGTACCAAATGATTTCACTTATTTGTAGAATCTAAAAACAAAGCAAAACAGAAGGAACAAAACAGTATTAGACTCATAGACACTGAGAAGGGACTAGTGGTTACCAGGGGGGAGGGGAGTGGGTGGGGACGGAGGAGGGGGAGGGGGACTGTTGAACACTGTGATGTACATTTGATAAAATAAAAAAAATTATTTTGGGGAAAAAAAAGAGAAAGGAATATGATAGTAGATAGCAGAGGGGGAACTCTCTCTCCCTGGCTTATGAGTTTCAAAAGCCAGGGCCCTTATGGACAGTGACTGCAATGGGGTAAGGGGGGGGACTCGCTGGCAAAGCCTTGCTGTGCTTGCGGCATTACGAGCAGAGGAGCCCTGCCCCAGGGAGCACGTGCATCCCAGAGAGAGGAGTGGCCACGCAGGGCCAGGCAGGCAGAGCCATAGAAAGCTTCTGAGGTTCCGTACAGCTCAGCAGACACCGTGGGAGAAGTGATGTCTGTGAGGGGCTTGGAAGCGGAGACAGGGGAGACAGGAACAGGCCCACGATAGAGATGGGGCGTCTCCGTGGCTACCTGCCGGGGCAGAGCACCGAGGACCACATGGGGATGAGGGACAGGTCAGCAGACCCCTGAGGACTGATCAGGGAGTAAGCCCTGCCAGGGACTCCTGGAGAAAGGGTGAACAGGCACTCCAAGCTGACCCTGTCACTCTCTGGCACGATGAAACTGAAGTGGAGAATAAACCAAGTCACAGGAAGCAGCTCCCTTCTCTCACACAGCAGTCTGCGGGCTGGTGTTCCTACGTGTCTGGGTGTCACTTAGAGGCACACAGGGCAGCGCCAGGGGCAGGCCCAGCGCTGTGGGGGACGGTCGCGAACGGGCAGGTGCTGCGCTTGCAGGGCAACCCTCACGCCCACCCCGGGGGGGCAGCGCACTAGTGATCCCCATTTAGAGACAGGCCTCTGAGGCCAGAGACAGGAAGTGACTCGCGTTGGGAGGAAATCGGGCTAGGAGTCCAAGCCAGGTCTGTCTGTTTCGGGGCCTGTGGCCAGTGGGGACTCAGGGCAGGACTCACATAGTGCAGGCGAGGAGGCAGTGTGGACCAGACCTCCAGGCACGGCAGGAAAACATGTCACGGAAATTATTTTTATCCTTGTAGGTCCCAGTCACCCTCCAGTGACTGGGCTTTTCTGTTCCTTTGGGGCAGCCCTCCCCACTCAGCCCCTGTGGTCCAGTGGTGCCTGATCCACTTCGGGGCAGGCGGCCACCGCCTCCTGGGGCTCAGGGCTGGCCCTGACCTGAGTGAGGCCGACCAGGGAGCTCCCAGGACTCAGCCAAAAACACGAGCGAGAGGAACACTCATCTCCTGAGACCGGGGACACCGAGGCCCTCCGCGTCGGCCGTGCCACGGCCATCTTTGCACCATGGAGGAAGCCCGCCAAGGGGGGGAAGCCATCGCTACGGCGCAGGCTGAAGGGCTGAGAACGTGAGCTGTGTTAGTCTCCCCTGCCTCCTCCCAGGAAGACCATGAAGGACCTCTGCGTAAAAGACATGATACAATAACGGTATCAGAGAGTCGGAGGAAATCTCGAAGCCCTAAGCACGGAGAAAGCCGAGGTTGGCCATTACAAGGGGGAATTAAATGACTGAGGCTGGGCTCCTGGCGGGCAAGACCAAAGCGGAAGCAGGCTGAGATGGAGGGTCTTCATCATCCACTGGAAGGGATTCGGTCATTTTCGTAAGAGAAACAAACCTGAGTCTGAGTGAAGGTGGGGGCAAGGGGGGGAGCAAGGGGCCCGGCCCAGCCCCTGCGGGAGGCACATGTCCCCACCCCGGGCATCTCTGGAAGGGAGCTGCGGGGGCCGAGGACCAGCCCCCCTCGGGGAATGAGTTTGCCTTCGATCTCATCCCAAGGCCCAGGGCCACGGCCGTACTGCCTCTCCCTCCCTGGCCGCCTGTGAAGGTCTCTGCCTCCACCTGCCCTCTAACCTCCCACCTGACAGGAGGCGGTGAGGATCCAGCTGAAGACCTGCACTCCACCTGGGCCCCGGGGCCCTCCTTCCCCGAGCCGGGGATCTGGCCTCCCCAGTCGTTTCTGCCTCCTGGACCTTCTCCTTCTATGAACTCCCCGCCTCGGCCACAAGCAGCAAGTGTCCGCCATCACTGACACACCCCCACGGGTGAGAGCGCCTCGGGGCTGAGGTCTGCCGGGGCTTCCTTTGGGGCGGGAGCCGGCTCTGAGATGGCGCTCAACAAACCTTTGCTGAATTAGTGGGGAAATGACCCACCCATCCCTGAGACTGGGTGGCTGAAACTGGGGTAGTGGGGCCAGAGGGCTGGAGTGGGAGTCCCAACCCCCGGTGGGGCTGGGTGCCAGGCTCACCAGTGCAGAGCAGGCCTGTGCAGATCCATCGAAACAGCAGTGTGTGTGCCCTGCAGAAGCGTCTCACCCTCAGGGCTGGCCGCAGGCTCCTCCTGGGGAGGTGAAGCAGGTCTGTGGGGGGGCCCCCAGACTCCCACCCCCGGGGGATCCTCAGTGCCTCCAGGTGGAAGCCATTCAGGAACGTCCCCAGTAAAATGTTGCCAGGAGGTGAGCCAGGCATGAGCTTTGACATCCCACAGGCCTAAAGGGCAACCCCAGCCTCGAGCAAACTGAGCAGTGGCTCCGGCCATTCCCGGCCTCCTGCCTGTCTGCAGCCTCTGAGCCCAGGTAGGATAGCACCACAGTGATCACCCCGCCTCCAGGGCTGAGAGGATAAGGAAGCACCTGCCGTCATGCAGAGACGCACAAACCACACGGAGCATCCCTCCCCACTCCAGGCCCACCGCACGGTGGGGAGGCTCCTGGCCCTGCACTTACTCTGCTGGGACCCAGGAGACCTGTCATCCGAGTCTGCAGCTCCTTCTAGAAGTGGCTGTGTGAGCAGCCCACCTGTGCCCACAGCCATCGCGTGCCCCTGCTGCCTCCCAGGCCCGCCGCAAATGCCAGGTCTTGCCTGGATACCTGGTTACTTGTCTATCTCTGGAAAGGTCGGCTCCTGAATAGCCTCTGTGAGATGAGGGGTCTGGCCCATCTAGGGGTTTTCAAAGTAAGCCTCAGAGTTCCCCCTGGAGCCCCCAAAGACTGAATGGGGTACAAGGCAGATTGGAGGCAGGTTGGTTCGGAGCCCCCATCCAACTTCAGCCAAAGCAGTATATACGGGGGCTCCCTATGGGGTTTCATTCTGGCTGCTCTGAAGCAGGCTGGGCACCTGTGGTCTGGCTCACCTCTGACTTGGAGGCAGGCAGAGCTCTTCTGCTGGATAAAGCGCATTTATGCCTTTCTTCTGCAAAGGTTTAGGAAGCCCCCTTCCCTATCTGCCAGGAGGCCAGGTTTCCCAACCCTGCTCCCTATGGTGGCCTCCCCAGACCAGCCCCCGTCCCCCCTGGAGAGCACCTACCATCCTGAGAAGGGCTCTGGGCCAGCCTCGCTCCAGCTGTCACCACCCACTGGGGGGTTTGGGTCGCTGCCAGGGGTCCGGCCTTCCTCCTAAAGCCACCAGAGAGTGACCAGTGTGTGCCTCCCACCCCAGTGAGGACTGGAGCTGGGGGCCTGGAGCAGGGAGAGACCCAAGTGCTCCCAGCATGCCCACAGTCACCTCAGGAGTGGACCCGGGCTGGGGCTGATATTCCACACAGGAAGGGGTTAGAGGTCAGCTTAATCAGACCCCACAAAGCGTACACTGAGCACCTGCTGTGAGCTGCACTCATGCTGCCCTCGGGGAGCTCAGGGCTGCAAGAGGGAGGGATGTGCGCCTCAGCTGTGGCTGGGTGGGCATCTTGGGTCCCGGGCACCATCTGCACCCCACCCCCTCAGGCTGTGGCCAGTATGTAGGAGCTTATTTTCACAGACTGCAGGGTGAAAGTGGCCCCTGGTGCCCAGTGTGTAGAGGGAGGCTCTGTCAGGAGGGGTCGGGAGGAAGAGGGTGTCATTTAGGGCTCCAGGTTCTGGGTGGGGGGCCTTGTCCTGGCCGCTCCAGAGCAAGAACAAGACTGCCAGCTCCTCACAGGCAGGGTCTTCCCCAGGAACCCCCCGACCCCCCATCACGTGGTTTCTCCTCATCAATCATAGCTCAGTGTCCCTTCCCTGTTGGACCTTCCGTGACCGTTCAGACTAGGGCAGGCTGTGCTGGCGCATTGCAGGTGTGCGAGGAATGTTCAGTGCATAAAACGGGGGCTGCTCAGTGCTGAGGAGGCTGACACGTTGGGGGGTTCCCAGGTATTCAAGCAAATAGGTGAGGAGGTGGCAGGGAGGAAGCCGATGGAAAGAGGCCCCTCCCACTAGGGGCCCAAAATGGGGAGGGGAGAGGGGACGGACCATGCTTTCTAAGAACTCAGCCCCCATGTTCTCCAGACCATTGGCCACGGATGACAGCGAGATGGACTCCTTCAATCTTGGCGTGTCGTCCTCCATGTTCCAGACCTTCCAGCTGAAAGACAAAGTCAGAGCCCAAAGCTGAAAGAAGGCCAGGCAGGCCCCAGGCTAGCGGCTGGGGGAAGGGGAAGGCAGGAAGGGAGAGGGCGGGGGGCAGGAGAGACGCTGGCCCTGCTTCTACCGCCCCAGAGCCCAGCCCTGCCGGCGCCCAGGCACTGCGGTTCCCCAGAGCCGAGGAGCGGCCCTTCTGACCCTCACTGCTGAGCCTGTGAGAGGCAAACCTTGTCAACCTAGGGAGCCAGGCAGACACAGGGCACCTCTGCCCCTTCACAGGGAGGAAGGGAGGGAATTACATGAAGCATGTGTATGTATCTTATCCAGGCATCTTCCTGAAGAGAGGCCTGAGCTTTTACCACGCCCCACAACATGCCCATATGGGGTTAAACATCTCCCACCACTGCCAGATGGAGACTGTATCCTGAAAACATCACTCCATTCCCTGGATCCAGCTATACCTGAAGCCAGCCCACCCCTGAACTGTTCAATTGCAAGAGCCAATGCAACCCTCTTTGGCTGAAGCTGAGTTCATAGCCTTAAACCCGTCTGTCAATAAGAGCTCTAACTAAGGCCCCATCTCTCTCCACTCCTGTTCCCTCTCTTTTTCTTCCCCTTGGGGAGCACTCTCCCCTATCCCAAGGGCAGCCTGGTTAAGCTCACATACCCAAGAGGCAGGCACATGAATGCACACCTGCTCACATGCATGAGCAGGGACATGCGCAGGTGCTCACACAGGCAGAGCTGGGAAAGCCTGGCGCCCCTGGACGCGCAAACACAGACCCACAGCTGCAGAGAGGCAGGATCCTCTTCCTACTCACATATCTGTGGCACACAAGTCGCTCTCAGGGACAGACAGAAGCGTGTATTTTCTTGAGGACAGATGGATCCAATCTGCCCGCACTTTGGCCTGTCTCCTCATTTCACTGGAAACTTGTGGGCAGAGTCCAAAGCCAGAGGAGGCTGGGCCTCCCACCCAGTTCTGTCCAGCACCCTCTCCGGAGCCCAGGGCCATGGCTGGGGTACGGACCCCAAATTTTCTCTCGGGACAAAGGGGAAAAAGGGCAAGTGGGCCCACTCCTGGCCTGGCCCCCTGAGCTCCAGCCCCCTAACTTAATCTGCATTCCTCCGAGATGTCCCTCCACTCTGCCCACTCCCAAACGGACCCACCTCTTCCAGGAACCGGCCTTAATTATTCTCATCCTCCCCACATCCCCTCCTGCAGCCTCCTTTCTATCTGTATCAGTGCTACTCAGTTTTTGTAGGTTTTTTTACATTTTCTCTTTCATTTGACATCTAACTCAGTCTCCCTTCTTACTGAAGCAGCAATTATAATAATAGCACCCTATTCCTGGGGCTTGAAGATAAGGAAAGCAGCTGTTTGTGTAGCTGTCACAAACATTTAAGGTGTTTCAGGTCTAAGCACTGATAGTCATGAAAACAAAATAAAATCACACAATTTGCCCCTTTGTTCTTTTTTTTTTCTTAGCTGACACCTAAGCAGCAGTGCGCAACGTCAAGGGCTTAAGTGTTTTAATCTTCAAACTAAACATTAAACTTATCTGACAGGGTTGACAACATCTCTTTAATAATTAATCGTACACACTCATCACAAAGCCCGTTGTGATGCATAAACATTTCCTGGTAACGCAGGGTTATCCGCCCAGGCTGGCTGCTCTGGAAGGTTGGAAAGGATGATGGATAGAGGGCAGGGCTTCCCCTCTCTTCAAAAGCATTTTTTTGGTCTGCCATTCTGATTACAAAAGCATTACAGGTGTATCATTGAACATTTGAACATTATAGGAAGACACAGCACACAGGAAGTTAAAAATCCCTCTGAGCCCTCCAGAGGGGACTACCACTGACTTTATGGAATTTTTCTCCAATCTTTTCTTAAGAGAATCTTTTTATGTTCCTCAGTTTACAAAAGGTCTCATACTATACCAGCACTTTTTGCAATTTGCTTTTGGAGGCAACGAGCCACACCCCGGCCCACTTCCCACTCCTGCGGCCTGATCATGAACTGAATGTCCGGTTTATTCCGAGCGGCCCCTGTCTCTGTGGGGGCCTCCACAGAGGTGGGCTTGAAGCCTCCCCCGCAGGGCATCTCGCCAGGCCCCAGGGAGGGCACACGGGACTGCATGGGCTTCTCTGCCTCTGCCCCACTCCTCCTCCTCCTCTCCTGGCTTCTCTGGGTGCCCAGAGGGAAGCCGAGAGGCACAACCTGCAGCAGTAATGTGAGCTCACTCAGCAAGCTCCTTCCAGAACATTCCCTACGTTGCACTTCATAACCTCGACATCTTCGTGCGCCCTGATCTCTAAAACAGGGATTTCATAGGCTGTGTGTGGGATGAAGCCTGAGTTTAGAGCCCAAAGGTCTATATGAGGTCCTGACAGCGAAAGTTGACTTGTTTCTCCATCTATAAAATGGCGGGGGTGGGTAATAGCACCTACCCCACAAACAACTATCAGTGGGGGTTAAATGAGCTGATGCAGGCGACATGCTTGGCAGAGCACCTGGCACCACTGGGCTGGCAGGTGTCATTGCTGTCACAGGCCCGGTCTTGGGGCTGTCCTGGCACACTGCTCTCCTCCAGGCCAGGAGACCCTGTGTTTCTCCCCTGCTTCTCCCCTCGAGGAGGGGCAGCCAACAGTGACCCCAGACCCCAGAAGCCAAGGGTTCTCTTCAGGTGGCATCTGTCTGAGAACCGCAGCCCCAGGGAAAGACCGCGAGCTGGAGGGCCCCGGGGGTCCCGGCTCTGCCCCTTCCAGCTGCGTGGCTCAGTGTGCTTGCTTCCCCAGAGGTTGTTCCTGAGGAGACGACCTCTGAGGCCCATCCCACCACTGGGGTGGCAGAGTGACACCCAGGACTAAGCCAGGGAAGGGTCTGTAATATTTATATGTGTCCCTTCCAATCAGAGCAGAAAAACACTCGAAAGGATTGAGAGGGAAGAGGCCGCCCCACCTCTCCCTCCCCGTCCCATCCCTCAGAGGCAGCCACTTACCTGCTTCTGGTTTTATTCTTTGGTGCCATCTCATGTTTCAGGGGAATTCTTGGCCATTGTGAGAGAGAATCCCTTCTCCTCGCCAGGCTCTGAATTAATAGAGAGAATATTTTTATAAGTGGTAAGTGAAACATTCAGAATCATAAGAGGCAGACAGCATCAGAAGGGCTGTTCCACAATCTCTGTTTTCTTCTCACGATGTTGCCCACACTGATTCGTTGACTCTCCAGAGATGAAGTTTCTCCCATTGCCTTGAGTCACGTGTCCAAGCAGTGGATAAGAACAGAGGCTCCCACCCGGCTGGGTTCCCTGCATGTGACCTCGTCATTCTTCTCCTAAACCTGCTTTTCTCTCTTAAACCTGGGCTGGTTGGCAGAAAGGACAGTCAATGCCACATTTCCTTTCTCATCTGCAGCACTTAAAGATGGGCTTCCCATAGTCACAGTAGACATATTCCTCACTAGAAGGCATGTACAGATTCTGATGACATAGAGGAAAGCACAAAAACTGAAGAAATATCTTAGGACTTTATATCCTGTACTATAAAGTTTCCATGAAAATGGACTATCCCAGGAAGCAGAGCCCCATGCTCTTCTAGCAACTACACAGCAAGGCAGGTGTTCACAGAGCAAGGAAGCACTCCAATGCCCAAAAGGCTGAACGCCACCCCACACCCTGCCCCAACCTGCTTGGCATGACTACCCATCTGTCCTGACACAGTCTACCCCTTGACCTTTCTATTCATTGGCAACAGATAGGCACAAATGGCCATTATCCAATACAAAATTAAAGAATGACTCGGGCTCATCTATCCCAGGAACAATAAAGGGACAGCTGAGTAAGGACACCTTGTCCCACATCCATGAGTTCCTAAGGCCACTGGCCATGGGTCATTTTCCCCAAGCAATTAAGAGACCACTGTTTCCAAATATTAACTTGTTGCTCCCTTGTGAGGTGCATTTCCCTAACTGTTATTCTTTTACCTTCTGTCCCTCTGGACTTACCACCTCATGTCAGCTTTTCATAGAATGAGAGATTGAGATGTTTCCCTTTCAGCTGAATCCAAGTTAAGATGTTCTACAAACCAAGGTAAGTCTTTATTCCTGTCATCCTGTTGGATTCAAGGGTGATATCCCTGGATTTTGTGGGTTTTATCCCAAAGCCATCTCCTCATTCTGATGTGTACCATTTTTCACCAGCCACTGGTAGTGGAATTTGGATCTCCATTCTTTTGTTGGCCCAGAGCCTGACATTGAGTCACAGCTGATAAGCTAGTTAATTATTAGGCAAAAATAATTCCATGATTGTCCATCTTCTCCCTCTGTCAGAGAAGTGGTCTCATGTGACACCCACTGAGCCTTAGAGCAAAGCCAGATATTTTTACAGAATCTCCCATGAAGAGGACTTTGGGAGGAGGCAGTAAAATCAATCGATCACAGACCAGCATGTCCGCAAGGAAGGCGCTGATGAGCAGGGCATCACGAATGAAATGCATGTGCTAGGAAGAGCAAAAATGAACCCCTCTGTCACATCTGGACATTGAAACTTCCTAGGTGAACCTTGCCTCCCTCCACCCAGGTAGAGTTCCACCAACAATACCATGCCTTGGACTGAAAGGCATGGCCTCGTCTCTGCCTCTCCTCTGACCAGTGCTGACGATACACTGTGACTCATTCCGAAAGCCTCCTTTCCGCTTCACTCTGCCTGGGGAAGCAGAAGCCATCATTCCAAAGGTGGGGCCCAACTCCCTTCGCTCCGTGACCACGGGGCTGTGGCAGGCCCGACCCACTGCAGGAGCTGGACACTGGCCAGCTTGTGGGTCAGGAGGCAGCTTCCCAAGGGTAAGAGCTAGAAAGCAGTTTTCAAGGCTGTGGGTAGAGGTCTTTGCTAGCCACCCCACCCTGAGGGAAGGTGGGGACACCAGGGGCTCCCGGCTTGGAAGAAGAGCAGGCTGTGGGTAGGCCAAGAGGGATTCTGTAGTTCCAGGAGATGGTAAGAATGGCACCAGCTGAAAGCCTCACACATAAGAGCTTGGCTGGTGCTGAGGGGTTCCCTGCACTCTCTTAGTGAACCTTCATGAAACCCAGTGAAGCAGACACTGGTCACCACGTTCCCCCAGCTGTCCCCCACGGACGTGTGCGATGGGGGAGCAGGTACCACAGATGCAGCTCTGTGGAGAAGCTGGGTGGCCTGAGGGTGAACCATAGGTTGCTGTGCTCCATGCTCATATTGGGGGAGCTGAGCGGGCCTGTGAGCTGTCCACCCCACGTTTCCACCTCACCAGCTGCTTGACAGGCAGGGGGAGTTCTGGGCCCACACTTAAACCCAGCAGCTGTGAATTGTGTTCTCTGGTCAGACTCCACAAAATCAGGGATACATGATGGAGACCCAGCACAAATTCTTAAAAGGCCAATCTACGGGGCAGTCAGCCACACAGCCTGAGTAATTTGACTCCGACTGCCCTAAGAACACATATTTTGCCCTTATAGAAAAGAAGAACCCCAACGAAATTTCTCTGCCAGTGACAGAGTCCACAGGCAGGATACCTGATGTGTCTGAGGCAGGTTCCCTGGCCTGAGGTGGGGATTCTTGTCCAAGGGATTTACTGAGGGGAGAGAGGTGCGCTTTGCAGAAGGGGAGGAAGAGATGCAGAATAGAGCGGGGCAAGAAACCAGAGCACAGTCTTGATCAGAGTCTAGCTTTGTTCTGATCCCACAGGGAAACTCTGGAATGCAAACTCTCCCATAGGTTTGCTCTGCCAGGCCAGTCAGTCATGGACCAAAGGCCGGGGAAGGGTTTGGGAGGGCATGTTGCCTACCTGGTGAAGTGGATTCCATTTGACTCAGGGCACTTCTTCAGACAAGGGGCAGCTGTGAGCTGACTCGCTCACTTGCCTGGGAGATGGGTCCGCACAGTAAAGGAGACCTGGCCAGGTGCCAGAAGCATCTCCTATAGGTGAGCACCTCACCCCAGGCTGCTGAGGGTCAGCCCAGGTCCAGGCCAGAGCCAAAGCAGAGTCTCTTCCTCCTAGGTGCTCGGCCTGCCTCAGGGATCCTTAGAGAGGACTCCAGGTTTGTCCGTGGTCTGTTCCAAAGAGAATTCTCATGGGGTTTGGTAGAACCAGAGAGATTCAGTATGAGACCAAGGCATTTAGTTTGCTCAGAAATGCTGGCCTGTTGAGTCCACAGGGGCGTGTCCCACACTGGGCCTGGATGCACTGCTTGAATGGCCAAGGCTAGAACATCACCGCAGCCCAGCGGCCTGGACAGTCATGACCGCCCAGGTGTGTACTGCGAGTGCTGGGGGAGGGTCTTTCACCCTTGTGTGCAGTGTGTCCCCTGAGGCTGAGTGTATGGTAGCTGCTACTCTTCATAGCCTTTGGAAATAATAAGACAGAGACAACTCTGAACCACATCAGTTCTAAGGACAGAGGACAGTGCCTCAAGGGTGCCGGGCCCCTTGGGTGTCCATAAGGGATGATTCCTACCCAGAGCTAGCTCCAATCATACAACCACAGCCTTTTGAGGACAGATAAACCTGCCTGGCAGAGTTCCATCAATCTCATATTTGTCACTGCAATTAAACAATGGCGCTCAAATTTTCATGGTTGAATGGGATTTGATCCAATTTCCAACAGGAAGTCCCTGAAGCAGGAGCTGGGGACGCTCTCTAGCCTGTTTCAAGTAAGATCCAAACAGATGACCGGCAAAGGGAACTTCAGGGCTGCTCACCACTGGGCACCCTAGACAACTGCAAACAAGCTCTGTTCTTGTTTTTACACTTCTGGTCGTGACCTCTATAAATAAAATAGATGAATGACAGATGGATGGACAAATAGATGAATGATAGACAAAAATATTTAGAGACTATTTTTTATATTCATCTTTAGACAGTAGCTGTTGGCTGTACATTGAAGATTTGGCTCTCTGATGTTTTACAGTTGTGTTACTATTTTAGCTCTTCTATTCATAACATTGCACTTGGGATCAATAATTACTCCTGCTTGGGTTGGCGGAGCAGAGAGCTGGAGGATCCTCGGTTTCAATAACATCCTAGAGGTGCAATGCCGGCCCTAGTGGACCACGTCCAGATCTCCTACTGCTTATATACTTATTTCTGGGGAAGAAAAAACTCTGCTTGTTTAAAACCACCACCACTTGAGTGCTTCTCTATTTCCAGTTGTAGCTGATCCTAACTGATGCATCACTGCTCTTAGGGTCCAACGCAGATGTCCTTCCACAGTCAAATCCTGTCCCTCTCTGAACTGCAATACCATAGCCCTCTTGTGTACCATGCACCACCACACAAGCTTCCACTCTGTCCAGTATGATCTGACTCAGACCCCTGCACAGCTTGTTTCCTCTGCCATCCCCTCCCAGACACCCTTGAGATCTCAGATCAAGTATCATGCCCTCAGGTTGGCTCCTAAGACCCCCAATCTAATTTAGGTCACACACCCTGCTGGTATTCTCTCCCATTCTTCTGTTTTATTGCCCTTGATACTTACATATTTGCCATCACACGCTTCTTGGTGTGTCTGTTCAATGTTTGGCTCCCCTAGTAGACTGGAAGCTCCAGGAGGGAGAAGTCTGTGTGTTTTGTTCACTATTATGCACCCAGGACATAGAATTACCACATATGAATGGCAGCCTGTAAGTGTTAGTAAACGAGTCATCTCGGTTCAGAGAGGTTAAGTAATAAGCTCAAGTTCAAATGGCTAGTAAAGCTAGATTTGAACTGAAGTTTATCTGACTTACAAGCTCACCAAAAAACCTTCTGATAATTTGATTTCCCTCAGAAAAAGAAGGGAAGAATTTACTTATCAGGTAAACACAAGTATCCAATCTCTTGGATGGTTAAATTTCTCATTAAAAGTTAGCAAGGTGGGTTTTTTGGTGTACAAATCCCGTTTTATTGTAAGTTTAATGAATGAGACAGCCTCCCAGAGTTTGGTCAACTCAGGGGTACCGACAGTAGAAAGTTATAAAACTGGACCCAGACCCTGACCCATACTCCACTGTGAGCCAGCCTGAACCAGAACCCATGCTTAACACAGCACAGGGGGTGAGAGGCAAGATCAGACCAGGAAAAAGAAGAGTTACACCCAGGAGAAATGGACTGAATTAGCTAATAAACATTGTCAGAGAATATGGGGAAATTTATGGGAACTTTTTAAAGGCTGTTTGACCAAGAGAGCTATGTTCACTCAGAAGATTCCACCTTCAATGCAGCAGAAACAGCCCAATACAGTTCTCACCATCTTGACGAGGGAGGTGGATAATACAAATATGGACCAAATGTTAACTCATGATAAATTACATCAAAAGACCAAATACTCAAGAAAGGGAGGAACTCACAGCTTTCAAGAGACAAGAATGCTTTATTGGGTCCCTGGCATGCATCCAGCCCACCCACCCTCTCACTGTCCTCTGACAGGACCCAGAAGATGGTCTCACTTTTCACCATGAGAAATATATTGGGGAGGGTCTGCTGGCTCTCCTCTACAGGCCTGGAATGCTGGTTTGAAGAGCTGCTATGAAAATGAGCTCCCTGATCTCAGCGGCAGAGATAGACAGAAGGAACAAAGTAGAGAAAGTCATCATAAAGGGACACAGGAATGGAAACTAGACTTCTAGTTGTGGTTAACCAATCACTGGGTCCCAGAAATGAAAAAGACCAGACAGCCCCTAAGATATTACCTAGTTATCACCATAACTAAAGACTTTGGTTGGGCAAACAGGCCTTTCTCAAGCTGCCAAGAATCAAAATCTCCTATTTAATTTCCAGACCTTCAATGGAGAGTCGATTATGTTTGAAGGAAAACCTTGTTTTAACACTTAGATTCATAGTGACCCTTCCTTGCAGTCTTCCCCAATGGAGTGTGTGTCCACCTATCTAGGAGCTATAGAAGGAAAGGGAAAATATGTCCACTTGGGAAAGGAGCTCTGTAGGACACTGGCTCCAAGCTAATATCTGTGGACAATAGAAAAGCATGTGGTCTACCAATCAAAGGGGATGATTAATAGAACAGATTTTGTGCCACAGTAGACCCAGTGGAATCTCAAAACCAACCAGGGGTTGTTTTGAGTGTAGAGTTGAAATGTATGTATTTTGAAACAGGCACAAGCCCCACAATGACTGAGTTACAGGTAAGAGTGATTATGGTAGGATAGGATGAGCACAAGCCAATAGAACTTTCTCTCCCTACCAAAATGGTAAATCAAACGTAATGCCATATTCCTGGGAGAATCGTAAAATCAGCGTTATCAAGACTTGAGAATGAATTCATAGTGATTCCTACCACAGCTTGGCAGAACAGAACACCACGAGATCTTCAGATTGTTGTAAATGTTAAAAAGTGATGTCTCCAACCGCAGGCATAGTTCCAGAGACGGTCTTCTTGCTAAAGCAAATTCATCTGGTATGAATCCTTTGATGTAGGGAATTCATTTTTTCTCTATTTTGTTGAAGGAAGAACATCAGAAGCAATTCACCTTCACCCGGCAGGGCAGCACAACACCACTGTTCTGGCTTAAAGACATACAATGTCTCAGCTGTCCAGCTCTGTGCCACCACCTGACCACCACAGTGTTCTATCCCACTGTGGCCTCAGGCTGCTTAGGGTCTGGAGATCAGCAGTTTCCCTAGATGCCTTGGTAAGACATACAGGAGTCAGAGATGGGACATAAATCATGTGAAAATGCAAAGGTCTGTCCCTTGATAAAGTTCCTGAGAGCTCAGGGGTCCGTTGAGATCAGAATTATTACCTCCACAATGAGGAACAAATTACTGCACTGTGAACTTCTTATCACTAAGGCCCAATTCCAGGCAAAATGATCACTTTGGGACATCTTGCCGCAGCCCATTCACTGACTGCCCTAGAGGGCCGCCAGATGTGGAGCAAGAAAGGCTTGCCCTTTGGCCCTGCCCCAAAAGCCACGCGCCTCGGCAGATGCGATGGTGCTGGGGAGCCCTGGGGAGCCCTCAGCAGAGCAGCGTGCCATACGGGGCTTGTGGCAAGCAACTATCACCCTTCCGAGACACAGCCCTCTGGTTTGCCACAGGGCTCTGGGAGGGTCTGAATGCTTAGCCACAGCGTGCCAGGGGCTCACACTACCCCTGGTGAACACGGGCTATGTGACCAGCCCACGTAGTCAGGCATGGCCAGAGCACTCCACCAGTAGGTGGGGTTTCACTACACTGTCAGGCTGACTGCTTCCAGACTGGGGGGTCCTGACGAGATGTGTGAATGCCTTAGGCATCTACTCATTACTTGGCTTTTTCTGTAAAGTGTGCTCTCTAATTGGATGCAGTATGTGGGGATACTATGGTTATGTTTATCGCACTTGATAATTCTGTGGATGTTGATTGTGGGAGAGACATGGCGCGTAAGGAAAGCACATCTAAACCCAGAGGAAGGGTCCATGGTCAGGACAAAGTCCTCTCTTCTTAAAGCCATAGGAATAGAGTGAGGGGAGTGGGACTTTGGAGCTGAAGGTTTGCTTCACTCCAGCAGGCAACCCCCTAAACACTAGTTCTCATGACAGTTGTACAAGTGGACTGTAGCCTTTACCCATACCTCCTTTCTTGCAGGGCTATCTAGTTTTGGATGGATGTGGTTAATTTTACCAGTTACCTACCGGTTGCAGAATTTCAACCTGGGCTTGTGGTGAAGGACAGAAGAGCGTCCCCAGTGGCAACGGATTTTGGAGGACAGTAACCCCGGCCATCACCCCAACTTAGCCAGTGGATGTGGCCTTCGGTGGTCTCCGCAAGCAGAGAGGAATTTGCTCTGGGTTGTATGTGGGAAGGACAGCATGTGTGTGAGTGTGTGTGCGTATGTAAGGGTGTCTCCTGCCGCCTACCAAGCCCTTTGTACCTGCCCACTTGCCACCGTTCTTCCGGTTAAGAATCCCTATCCCTTGAAGAACTGCCTCTCTTCTGCTCTGCAATGCTCTGAGCTCCAGGCGGGAATTTGAACCTTGAGTGGAGGGAGACCCGCTGGAACCAACGGCTAGTTGGTTCTGCTAGGCCAGCATCAGCAGATGCTGATGGAGGCACGCTCTCCAGCCACGTTGGCTCTTGCCCTCCCTTCTCAAGGCCAGTGGTCCGCTAGTCCTTTGGTTCTATGAGCTAGCCACCACCCTTCCCATGAACCCTTTTTCCTTGCTTATGTTGGTCTGAGTCCACATCTATTGCTCAAAACCCAAGAAACCCAATGGAAAGAGGGTCTTTTGACTCAGCTCAGCGTTTGGCATAAAGGTGCTCAGTTTCCGTATATGTCTGCTGAGCGAATGGACGAATGAATAAATGAACAATATTCCAGCTCTCAGTTCACCATGCAAACTGGATATGCAGGCTATGAGAGGTGGGGGCACACTAGGGTGAGAGGACAAAGGGAGTAAAGTTACCTGAGCACAAGAGGAGGTAGAAAAGTCAGAAATGTCAAAATGGAGGGGGTAAATGTCAGGCAAGGAAAGGCCAGGTGGTGGGCTGGGTTGGGAATGGGAAGCCTCTGCAGCCTGGGAAGCAGGAAAAGGCTGGTGAGCAGCTGCGAGGCAGACACTGGCTACCCCTGGGCCACTCATGCTGCAGTGAACACAGCTAGAGACACAGCGCGTCCCCAGGGCCCCCAGCTCTTCTCTTCCTCCCTGGATTCCCTGCTTTAAATTCCTTTTCCAAACGAAGGGGCAATTCCAAAGGCCTAAGTTTCCAGATACACTGCCAAAGGGCACCAGCCATCAGCCCACAGCTGTACAAGAAGCACTGACAGTCTAGCTGTGGCCACAGAAGGCTGACATTGAACATCATTCCAGGATGGACTCATTTTTCCAGTGGGCCCAGGGACTGCAAGATGCCCCAGAGAGCCTGCCTGGGGAGAGGGGATCCTGACCCTAGATACCTACAACCACATCAGATGAGGGCAAGCCGGATACACAGTTGCTGCCTTTATTATATTCCAAGGGGAGCAGAGCAGCTCCAGGCCTCAAGGACAGGCTCTCAGGAATGACCAGGGTGTTGGGCTGAGCACAGTAATTTCTTGGGAGCCCATATATGAGGCCCCAGAGCTGGAGCCCCAGGATCAAAAGCTAAGGCTGTGAGCAAGTGTCCTAATTCCCAGGCTCAAAGACACCCCTCCACCCCAGCACGTGGGTGGGTTACATCCCTCTAAGAACTCCTGTGCCCACTCCCCCAGGCCTTCATCCCTGGTCAAGAGGGGATGCAAAATTCAGTGTGACCCCACCTCTTCAGTACGGAGTACAAGGTCACTCAAAGTCAACACCCTCCCTCTGGCCGCAGCTGCTGACACAGCCCTCGTGCTGGGCAGAGGGCCTGGGAAAAGTAGGGGAGGAGCAGACTGAGAGCCAGGGGTCTGCTTCTCACCTGGGCACTGGTGGGCAGGCTCAAAATCAGGTTAGGGAAGCCTTTGAGCAAGGAGACGAGCAGAGAGTCAGTGAAGGACAGGCAGAAAGCTGCACGTGGGCTCAAAGCCAGGGGTGGGGACAGGGCACCAAGGGAGCATGGGAAGCAGGTGAGTAGCTGAGTTATGGGGGCAGGACGAGCACGAGCACACGTCACCAAAGACCACTGCACAAGGCATGACGGGCTCGGGAAAGGCCCTGAGCCCCATGCGGGCCCAGGGACAGGTTAGTTACAGGGGAAGCTGGCATGACTGAGGCAAAGCAGCTGGAAAGAGAAGACAACCTGAGAGCCACGAGGCCAGACACAGCAGAGGGAGCCTGGAGCCCTAACGATAGGATGCGATCAGGGCCAAGCGAGGAAGAAGGTAAATGCTGGACTGCATGCACCCAGAGTACAACCTTCACGGCAGGGTCTGGCTGGGGCAAGGGGTTGGAGTGAGAACTCATGCAGAGGACTCAGGGGAGCCTCCAGCAGTGGCCAGTGTAAACTTCAAGGAGGGCTAGGCTGCCAGGCACTTGGAGGTGGGGCCTGGGAGCCCTGGGTGACGATGGCACCAGGAGAGGCCACTGGGCTGTCTGCCACGTGCCAGAGCCATTTGATAAGCAGCTGGTTGGATAGAGGCTGCTCAGAGGGGCTCCCGGGGGGAGCATCCTCTGTGCACCATCTCCTGTCAGTCCCTTACAGGGAGGTCTCCAGCGATTCAAGCTGCTTCCTTGCTGGTCTGCTGCTGGGTGGAGGCCCCCAGCCTCCTGTGGGGGCTACCGCATGTCCTGGGCCTTGAAGGCCCCCTCTTGAATGGGAGGCTGTGCCAGTAATTGGTTGGCGATGGCCTCTGAGGCCTTGGAGCTTGGGGCACTCTTCCGGGTGCCCTGGGGACTGGGGAGGCCTTTCTTCTGGGGCTGTGGACTCAGCTGGGAGCCCTTCCTGCCGGCAGATGGACTCTTGGAGCCTTTGGCCTTGGCCGGGGGGTGGGCGGCCTCCAGGCCCCTGAGGGGTTTCAGCCCCAGCATCCCACAGAAGTCGTTGCACTGGTGGGAGGAGGCAAACTGGTCCAGCAGGGTTGGGGAGCAGCTCTCCTTGAGGCCTTGGTATCTGCAGCCAAACAGTGAGAGCTGAGTAGGAGTCCCACCCAGGCTGAGAGTCCGTGGGGTGGCCAGTGGCCATGACCCAAGGAACACCCTACCCCACCCGGGGGTGCTGGGGAGTCTACCTGGGTGCTACAGCACATGGTAGCATCCAAAACCTCGATTCTAAACTGAAGTCTCATTATGCCCAGGCTCATAGAATTTGCCCCGGGGGACACAAATCGGTGTGAGGGTGATCTGCCCTTTCCATGCAAACTGGAGCAGATTCCAGGTCCTCACTCTCCTCACAGGGCCCTTGCTCATCGGCATCAAGTGAGAGGCAAGAGGAACAGGCACGTGGGCTCCCAGGATTGCAGGTGATCCTCTGTGTGGGTGTCAAAGCTGCTGGTCCAGCCCTGGGGTCAGGGCCACAACAGGTGGGAGATGGCAGCCCCCGGGACATCACTACATGGCCACAGGTGCGACTCTGGGACCATGTAGACACAGGCCTAGCACCTCAGGGATGGAGAATCACAAGAACTTTGACATTTTACACCCTGAGAAGATTCTCAGATGGCATTCTGTCCCCAAGGGCCACTCACCCTCGCAGTTTGGTAGCAATCTGCACGTCAGTCATCTTCCAGTCAACCCCTGCAAAGACAGAAAATGGGGAGTTGATGGCACTGGGCTGGTCTGGGGGCCCGTGTCCCCAGGATGGACATCATTCCCACAGGGGACTTGCTGGGTCTCAGGTGCCCTCTTGCTGGGTTATCTCCCAGGCAGAGCAGCTTCTCTGCATTATTACTAGTAATAACATTCCCATTTTTATAAGTGAGGAGACAAGCTCTGAGTGAAGTGACTGGAGCAAAGTCATACTTATTTATTTAATAAGCAAGCACTGACTATGTGCAATGCCACAAAATCAGTTCTTCTTACTGCTAGACCCCAAAACTCCAGCTGTGCCATCCTGCCTCTGCAGGATGAGATTAGGTCACAAACCAGGCTGGCCTCTTGCTCTAAACTGAAACTTCCTCCTTCTTCTGAACAGATTAGCCTATCTGGGCAAGAGAGAGAAGGTGGGAATGTGAAGGTAAACTGGGGCCAGACCAGCAGAAATGTGACACTGGATGAGACTGGCTTCTATATACTCATTAAGGCAGCGAGCAAGCACTCCAGGAAGCCAAGATGGTCTTCTAGGTGAAGACAGCCTTGGAAGAAAGAGCCCAGCAAAATGGGGATGGAAGAGAAAACTTCTCCATCCTGGTGGGTCCACCCCAGCATTTTAGCATTCATGCATTATACTTGTGACCCTCTTTCCCCATTTTCAAAATGTCTAACGAGTTCTTCCAGGAAATTGCCTAGGAATGAACAGGCTGAGTACCATTTGACAGAGTGGCACAAATGTAGGCTTGAGAATCAGGCAGACCTGTATTCACATTTCAGCTCTGTCACTTTCAAGTTGCGTGAACATGTCAAGTTGCTTACGATCTCTAATCCTCAACTATAAAACTGGGGATAACACCGCCCATCTTGCAGGAGTATTAAGAAGATCAGAGCATGCATAGGACTCTAATTTAGTGTGCAAAACTAAACTAGTGTGTAGTTATGCAACCGATGCTAATTTCTTTGTCATTTCTCTGTCAGCATTTATCACATTCCATTCTGCATTATGATAACGAAGATCGCTTCCACTTGTGCAGAATTTTAGTTTGCAGAGGCTTTCACAAATAGTCTCATTTAATCCCCATAACAAGTCTGAGAGATAGGTAGGGAACATATTATTCCTAGAGAGGGAAACTAAGGCTTAGAGAGATTAAGAGACCCAACCTGTTTGAGCTTCACTTTTCTTCCTTATACAGTAGAGACCCAGCTAGAAAATGATGAGACCTTAGACTTGAATTGATTTTCTTTGACCCCCAAGTCTCTCCACTGTATCATATTATCATCTCATTGTAGACATTAGTATACTTATCACAACTTCTTGAGGACAATGACTATTCCTAATTCACCTTTCTATCTCTCCAGAATTTAGTAAATGTTGGATAGACAGAAGGAAGGAAAGATAAGTTCATGAGTTAACAAAGAGAGTGAATAATAACACTCCTTCCCCAGTATATGGGGTTGTATGTACATTATTTATTGTATAGTTTAACCCGAGTGAAAAGCACATTTGAGCCAGTTTTCAAACTCTGGCCCTTGGCTTTCTCACTTATTTACATCAGAGACAAAATGTAATAATGTGTGTCATTCTTAGCACTCTTCTCCCACTGCAGAGAAAATTTCATCTTTTCCTCTCCCTGCCCACTTCAGGAGAGGAGGCCAGGAAGCGCTGGTCAGAGAATGAGGGCAGATTCATGCTCCTGGCCTGGCTTCGTTGGGGGGAATGTGAGGAATGGAAGAAATACACATTAACTAAAAAGAAGCCAGAGAGATTGTGTTGGTTTACATACTAAAAAGCTAATAAAGATGGAGGAGGAGGAAGACGAGGGGAGAGGGGACAGTAAAGCTCCCTGTTTGGGGATAGAAGAGTCTGGGAAGTACAGAGAGAGAGACAGCCTAGAGCAAAGTGCAGGGAAGGGAGGAGGGAGATTTCACAAATGTGGCTGTGGGTTTTGAATTACATCCCATGTAATATTTTTTGAGATAAGTTTCTTTTGGACTCGTAAGTGGAGCCTGGGATGCACTCCTTTAAATACGACTGCAGTCACAGGACTGAGCTGCATGAGGCCTGGTGTGTATGAGGGCTGCATACAGAACGGTCCCCGTTCAACCTACTCTATAAGGTTACTGTGAAAAGGAAAAGAGAATAAATACAAAAGCAGACTAGTAAATAGGCACTGTGGCCCTGCCCTCCACACGCTCACACCCTCATACCTGCCAGATCTGTGACGAGGAAGCTGCCATTCGTCCACAGATACAGCCAGTGCTGGAAGGTCTGGCATTTCTGCGTGGCCTCAGGACTGCTAGGTGCTGCTGGAGCTGTACCACCGACCCACTCCCGGGAACAGTACGACTCCAGGGGCCTGCCCAGGTCCTCCTCCAGAGTAGCGTACGGGATATTGTTTGCAGGCCGGTAGATCAGGTACAACGGGATGATCCTGAACACAGTTCCACCCTCCCGTGAGCAGGAGGTATGGCCCCAGAGAGATCCTCCCTCCAGCTCAGTTACATACTCTTTTATATCCTCAGTGATATAAGAAAGGAATTCTCAACTAAGACTAGAGGAGAGTAAATGGGGGGAGCTCCACCCTGAGTTCAGGAAAGGAAAGGGAGGCCACTGGCTGCAGAGTCCTGTCCATTCTCTGAGGTCAGTGGGATTAGAGTTGAACCATGCTATGGTCCCAGGAGGACTCTGGGCTTGGGTGAGGGACTGAGACCAGGACACATCAAACAGAAAGGACACCTCTAGAGAGGATACAACCAAGATGTGGCTCAGTGTCAATTCCAATATTACAGAGTCAGAGTGCAGATCTCGAAATGGAAACAATTAACCATTTATAGCTGATTCCTACAAAAAATCACATTGACTCTGCCTGCCTACCACAGAAGAGTCCTGACCGGTTTGCCAATGCTTAGCCTACCCCATCACCTTCAGAGAGACCCAGAACCTGCAGTGCCCAAACTCTGCGACCAGCAAAAACTGGGCTAAGGAGTGGGGAAGTAGGGTGGGTGGGAAGAGGCTGAAGACCAGAGAAGAGGCTCTTCTAAAGAGGGCAGTGAATCCTGAGTCTTTACTTCTAGATTTTGTGGGACCATTGAACTGAGCATGGATGGGCTTAGCTGTGGCCCCGCTGTGTACATGGCTGTAACTCAGGAGGCCCCCGCAAAACTGTGAAAGCACTGTTCTTGGTGGAAGCTCAAGCCGACAGGTCTACCCACTGCATATGCCTCCCTGTGCACTTACTCAGGCACCTCCCCAAAGCCAGGCAGGACCTGGGCTTCAGCTGCAAAGATTTTGCAGTACTCTCGACTCATGTTCTGGATCTTACACCCCTGTGGATTAAAGAGAACCAAGTCTGATCATCAAGGAAGCTCCCTATTCTCCATCATGCCTCGCTCTGAGCGGGAGGGCATCTGCCAGAAGACAGCTGGAGCATTCCAGCCCTGGGGAAGGTGGGGTTCACTCCCTTCCGGCCTTACTCTGAACCTCATTTTTCTTATTTGTAAAACAAAAGGCTGTGAACTTGTTTTCAAGGTGGCTTCCAAACTGCATTTCCTGGAGCCCTGGTGATAGGTGGCAATGCCCTGGGGGCCATGCTGTGGAGCAAGGAAGATGCTGACTGGGCATAGCATAGACCACCCACCCACCCACAGTCACTCCCCTTTTATCTCTTACATAAGGTTTCTGTGCAAGACATATTTGAGGACAGTGGGAAAGGTTTCTGCTGCAAAAGTATAGTTTAAGAACTATGGCCCCACATCTTGGACAGTGACTGCATTGGGGTATGGGTGGGGACTTGATAATATAGGTAAATGTAGTAACCACATTGTTTTTTCATGTGAAACCTTCATAAGAGTGTATATCAATAATACCTTAATAAAAAAAAAAAATATATATATATATAAATAAAAATAATAAATAATAAATAATAAAAACTATGGCCCCAGAGATGTAGCCTGGGTATGGATGGGGCACAGGGATGGGACATGGTACCTGAATGGTGACATCGTAGTTCCTGCCCAGGAGCGAAGTCTCACTGCTGGGTCCAAACACAAGCAGGCTGGTCACCTTGATGATGCACGTGCGGCCTGACTCGAAGATGGGTTCCAGCCCGTAGATGACCTTGGCCCGGGAGGCCTTCCGAAGGCCACGCCCCTGTGCACCCCCTCGTAGCTCCTCGCTCACCAGGCGCCCAAAGAGCTTGTCCCCCCAGCACCCAGAGTCAGCCAGACCCTTAGCAAACACCATGGGGGTCATCTCAATCTCCTCTCCAACTGAAGGGGAACAAGAAAGATGTGGGCAACTAGAAGCTCCTGCCAGACTGATGTGGGCTCCGCAGGGCAGGAGAGGCTGGCAGTCTCCCACCCTGCCGCTCTGATGTGCCCACTCTCTATCCGCCACTGCTCCCTGGTGCACACCGCGGGTCCTCTACCAGACTGTGAGCGCCTGAGAGCAGGGACTGTATCTGATGCAACCTCTGTCACTCAACAGGGCCCAGGCGTGCCCAGCACACAGTAAGGACTCAGTCAGTTCTGCAGAAGGCAGGGCTCTTCTGTGGAAGTGGCAGTCAACATAGAATACTATTACTTCTTTTTAGAATTAGGTTCTGATCAAACAAATCTCAACCATCTCAACTAACATGTTTGACTGAACCAAGAGGTTTGCAGGACCAGTCCAGAGGTGAGCACTCCCAGAGCCGAATACCATTTCCCACTGGAAGGAACCAGAGCTTCCTAAAGGAACAGCTGGTCTAGGGCAGGAAGTGGACTGGCTGGACCCCAAACAACTCGTCAGACCAGAAAGCAGAGAAGCTATAAAAAATGACCAGCGGTTGCCAAAGGACACAGGTGCCAACCTTCTGAAAGGACTCCCAGGGGCCAAAATCAAACAGTCTTACCAACAAAAGAGAATAATTTCTGCAATGTACTGAACATATAAAATAGGTTAAAAATATACATGTTCACAATTGTGATTGAAAAAAACTCACCCCTGTGCCCCCAAAAAAGCAAACCTCACTGGTGACCTCTGAGGATGCTAGGACACCAGCCCAGGGTGACCACATAACTGTTTCTTCTTTACAGAAAAATTTCAATGTGAAGAAGGAATGACAGAATTAAAATTCTCCACCTTGCAAACCCTAATGAAATAACGGATTCAGGCAATAACTGGTGACCTCTAAAACCCCTAGATAATGACAGGGGTTCTACCAGATACAATTTCCCAACTTTTAAAAGGGACTGATGGGGCAGAAAACACCTGAATGGACCCAGTGATCAATCTTAACAATACTAAAAGTAAAACATTCTGACATAATGTGCCTGCAGACAGGATGCAAAGGAAAGGCACGGCGTGCCTGAGGTGTCCTTGCCAAAACCAAGCCCGAATCTGACCGATTACTGGTTAAGACAAAGCACATAAATGAACGTGCTGGATGCTGACATAATCACCTAAATGTAAGAAATTCTATACATCAACAAACAAGTGACAACAATAAATAAACATTAACAAAGAATATGACATCAAACAAACAAGTAAGTGGCGAAGAGGGAAAGCAAACGAAGGAAGAAGGACAGTCATGTTTTAGAGACTTGAGAGAAACATCAGCCAAGAGCAGACAGTGGCTCCTAATTCAAACAGACTACGGTTTTGAGGTGGCTGGGGAGATCCGATTGTGGAATTGATATTACAGAATAATTGCTAAATTTTTAGGTGTGAGGTTATTTCTGATATTCATTAAATTTGAATTGGTACTTGGACAATCGCACTGGCAGAAGGAATGAAGGGATCAATGCATCAGGCAGCAGTGGAGCATCTGGAAACCCTTCCGTCACCAGCTGCCTTCTCGGTCCTAATCCTCCTGCAGGAACAACAGAGGCTCTCCCTCTAATGTTTGAGCCTTAGCTTATCAAACTGGGGGCCTGTCACAATCACCAGGGAACCTACTGCAATGCAATTTTCCTAGGTCCTTCCCCAGGGCTCGTGACTAAGTGTATCTGCAACAGGACCCAGGAAACTGCATCTTTAGTAGGCTGCCCAAGTGAACCTAACGCAGAAATCCACTGACCACCATGAGAAGCTCTGGGAAGCGAGCTGGCAGAACACAACGGGCCCTGGTGCACTGTCCTGCCCTTGGTCAAGGGCCCTGACATGGGCGAGAGCCCAGGCTGAAGAAACGCCTTGTGGCCCAGAGCCACTCCTTCTCCACAGTCTTCTGAAATAGCAGGTCCTCTTCCCCAAGCCATGCCCTCCCTCAGGAGGCAAGCACAGCTGTACATGGGGGTGAACAGACACCACATCCCTAAAGGTCCTCCCTGCGCAGAGCAGGAGGAGAACCAGAGGCCCACCCACTCCTCCCCCAGAGGGGTACCATACCTTCACCTTCTTCCCTGGAGATGAATCCTGACAACACTGTGCAGAGAAAAAGGAGAGAAAGCAGCTGTGTTCAGGCTGGTCCACCCAGACAGAGCACCATCTCCACAAAGATGACTGCTGCCCTCCTCGGAAGCCGGCTAGGCACACACCCGGGGGCACACTCACCTTCGGGGCTGAGGCAGAAGTCAGTGGAGGCCGAGCCGTGCTCGTTCTGGATGGTGCATCGATACACACCGCAGTCCACGGGCGACGCCTGCACGATGGCCAAGGCTGCTGGCCCCTCATCCCCTGCACTGCAGCAGGGGAGGACCCTCTCATGAGGACCATCACAGGGCACAGCCCAGGGCCCCACTGCAGTCCTGAGGCTCCTCACCCCACACACAGAGGCTGTGGGGAACCCCAGCTCTGAGAGCTCTGGGGCAGGTGGCAAGAGGCCCTGGGTCAAGAGCTGGTGCTGGTCACACCGCCTGGTTTGCAATCCTGACACTCACCAGCTGTGTGACTTTGGGCAAGTGATATAATCCCTGTGGGGCTCAATTTTCTCCCCTCTGTATGGGAATACTAGAATCCCCCTCTAGGGCCACTGTGAGGATTGAGGGAGTTGACAGACCCAAAATGCTAGGACAAGGCCCACATTTGTGCTGTAGTCAAGGAGCCAGGTCAGGTGGTGGCAGCACGCACTGGCTTACCTTCTGCCCACCTCACCCACTGGGCGCTGATCCTTGGCCCAGGTCAAGACTGAGTCACTAACAATGTTGAAAAACTGGCACCAGAGCTTCAGACTGCCCGAGGCATCCGGAAACTGCTCCACCCGAATCTTCCGGATTACCTGTGGGGCTGGGGACAGGGACCGGGTTAGGAGGAACAAGCCACTCCCCCTGCACCTCCTTCCCTCTCTGGCCCTGCTCCTGCTTCATTGGGTGTCCTTGGTGGGACAGGCTGAGAGAAAGCAGGATTCAGGTCTCCACGCAAGCCCACTACTTCACAGCCCCGGGCTGCTCCCCACATATCTGAGGCTTTTGCCCTGACCCCACAGCACACGGCTAAGCACCAAGCGCCTGGGAGAGCCTCACAGCAGAGGACACAGACAGCAGCCAAGATGGAGTTTCCACCTGCGCTCGAGGCCCCTAGCTCCGGGAGCCTGCGTTTGAATCCTGCCCTCTGCACTCTGCACCCACAGAAAACTGCAGACAAGGGTCCTGGTGAGGAGGAGGAGGACAGAGCTAGAATGTCACTGAACCAGGCCCAGCATAAAGTGCCTGATTCATCCCGCGCCATTAACCCCCACCATGTTATGCAGTTGGTACTATTACCATCTCAGACCCAGGACAAGAGCTAGCTTTCTGATTCTAAAACCTCATTCTGAAGGATCTAGGATGGTAGCCTAAGTCCCCAGGGGGCATGCGCTCCCCAGCAGTGCCCGCCCCTCCCCACTGCTCACCTTTCAGCAGGGCTTCAGCTTTCCTCGGCTTGTCGGGGGCCTCCTGCCTGCCTTCACTCAGGGCTTGCTCTGCGTCCAGACCACCAGCTCTGGGGCTGGAGCCCGGGGGATCTCCCAGGGCCGGCTCCTCCTCTGCCCGCGGCACCTCCAGCGTGCCTGCCTTTCTGCCTTGGGTAGGGGAGCGCTTCTCCCGCCCCGGAGTCCCAGGGGACCCAGGTGCAAGGCCCTTCCTGGGCCCCCGGGGGGAAACTGCGGGGCTCTCCCTTTCTTCAGGCCTGGCTGCCTCCCCTTCTCCTGCTGCTCTGACCTTAGGGAGAAACCTCTTCCTCCGGGCTCCCAGAGCCAGCTCCTCGGGTGTAGCTGCTGGGAGACCTGCCAGAGCCTCCCCTGGGGCCTCGTCCCCTTGCAAGGTCTCCTGGGCTCTGCTCTCTGCTGAGGAAGCCCCCTGACCAGAGGCTGCCTGCCCACCCTCCTCCACCAGCGGGCCCCCCAGGCTGCTCTCCTGGGAGGTCCCCAAGAGGCCAGGCCCCCCAAAGAAGCCCTCTCCCTCACCCTCACTGGATCCTTCCGAGGGCAGCCCAGGGCCCTCCTCACCGACCACTATGGCAGGGACAGTGAGGGCACTGGGCCCAGGGGCCCGGGCAGCAGCCAGGGCCTGGCGGCCGGCCTGCACCTCTCGGTCCAGGAGACCTGTGAGGCGGCGGGAGGTGCAGGGGCTCAGCAGCAGGGTCTGTGCACTCTGCACCAGGTGGTCGTTCTCCACACGCTCCAGGATGCGCCTCGACGTCCGGGGACTCAGACCAGCCACCTCCACAGAGGGGAGCAGAGCGGGCAGGGGTGCCGGACAGCCCGTGGCAGCTTCCTCCTGGGAATCTGTGCTGGACAGCTTCAGCAGCAGAAGCAAGTAGTTCTTCAGGGAGTCAATGAGGCCGGGGTCACAGCTCCGGGGGCCTGGCGTCCTCCCTTCCACGCCCGGCACCTCGGCACAGGCCCCCTCGCTGCTGGCTGCCATGCTCTCTGGTGGGTGATGCTGCGGGTGGGTCCCAGGCCCCAGGGGTGGTGGCGGGGCAGCACTCAGCCAGGCCTGGTCCCCAGAGGGCAGGAAAGCAGCTGCGCTCCTGTGCTGAGAAGTCAGAGGGCTGGGCGGCCCCTCCCCGGAGCTGTGGGTCAGGTCAGTCCCAGGAGAAGAGGGCAGAGCGGGTGCCTCTGGGCTCAGGCCAGCTGCAGGACAGCCACCCAGAGCGACAGACGGCACTCCCGCCGGCTGCTCCTCCTTCGGGCGCTGAAATGGGCCGCCCTCTGGCTTGTCCCGGAGCGGATCTGACCCCTCTGGCCCCCGACAACTCTCTCCTCCCGTCTGCTCCAGACGGCCCTCCGGAGGCGGCTGTGTGGCGAGCGGGCGGCTCCCGGCCAGGGGACCCGGCGAGGCCTCCTCAGAGCTCCTGGAGGCTGCCTTCTCAGACCTGAGCACGGGACCACACTTCCCTGGGGCGGAGGACCCTTCTGGGGCCTGCTCAGAACATCCAGTGACCTGCGGAGATCTAGGGCCCTCCGAAGGCGGGCGTTCAGGCGCTCTGGACGAGGGGCTGTGGCTGGTCGTAGACTTCTCTGACTGACCTTTTAAGGCTGTGGGCAAGCTCCCCTCTGACTGTGTCCCCTTGCTGTCCTGATTCCTTCTATCTTCCCGTGTCCTTCCCACCTGTGTCCCAGCCCTTCCCTGTACCACCACAGCCTGCTGGGAGCTCCTGTCTGACTCGGGCCTCTCACTTCCTCGTGTCACAGTGCCCTCCTGTGTCTCCCTATCTGCCTGCGTCCTCCGCGTTGTCTGTGCTCTGTCCCCCAGTGTCCTTCCATCTGCCTGCACCTTCCCATCAGCCTCTGTGCACCTCCTGCCCCCAGCTTTCCAGGCAGCCAACGCTCTCCTGTCCTCCTGGCTTTCTGCATCCATGGGCTCAGGGACACCCTGACCTCCTGACATGCTGCATCCAGCCGAGCCCACCTCAGAACTGTTGTTTGCTGACATGGTAGGAGCTGCGGTTGCCTGGGACTCCGGGACCTGAGAACACATGATAAAAGCAAGAGCTTAACTACATGGACCAAGGACCTTTCTAATGTGGCACCCCAGCCTCCTCTGATCTCACCAGAACTGCCCTGATGGGACTCCTGCCACCTGGTTTCTCAGGACTGCTAGGGTTTGGGAAGCAAAGGACGTGTGACAAAGTCCCAAGCTCACCCACCCCAGTCCCTGACCCCAGAATCTAGACCAGGGAATATCCAGCCCCCAGGTCTAGCTCAGGCCGTCCTCTCCTCTCCCTGAGGAAATCCTCCTTCTCTGAAAGAGCCCGCTCACATGTCATCCCGGCCCTCCCCCTGCCATCTGGAGGAGAGTGTCCTCAGGAACAGATAAAATAATTAATGGCATTATATAAAATTTAAATGATAAATTACTACAACAAATATTTCTAAGTATCAGAAGACCCACACACAAAACCAAAGCAAACAGAACATATAATGAAAGATTTTAAAATACATATAATTAAACTATTATCTAAATTAAATATAGAATTTGAAACCACTTTACTGAATATGGAATTCTGAATGAATGGTATGAATATGGGAAAAATAAAAGAGTTTGGTGACTATCAGAAACCATCAAATATAAGTCTGACTGACCAAAGAATTTTAATAAAAATGTTCATCCAACTTCTCTGACAACCAGTAAGGTACAGCCAGACAAGAACTCCTTGAAGCCAATAAACAGCAATTACTAATATATTAGGACCCTCTTTTACCTCCTGGTATTCTAGGATTAGGAAATACTAATACGGACGTGAGATCTATAAATTTACAAAGAAAATTCTGACTTTGCACACAAGACTTACGAGAACAGAACTTCTGGTTAAAGCTATTTTCCTCCCTCCTCTCCCTCAGCCTGATCAGTCCCTGAGTCCTATTGAACCCACTTCTCAGATCCATTCCCTTCTGTCTCCACTGCCAACTACCTAAACCAAGCTGGCAAAAACTCGGTCTCGCCTGGACTACTGGAAAGCCTCCTGATCAATATCCACGACCCTGGCCTTTGTCTCTGCAAAACTCTTACCCTCACTGCGGCACAAACGGTCTTTCCTAAACACAAATCTGACTGTGACACTCCCTTAACTTAAAAACCTCTCAGTGATTTATCATCACTTACAGGATAAACCTAAAAGCCCTATCCTAAAAGAGCAAAAACTTTAAGAACTCTCCCTGTTGCCTAGGGCATGGGGAAACAGGCATCAGTATAGAAATTTGGATTATCTACAAGAACAAAAAATATTTGTATTCTCTGACCCAACAATTCCATTCCTAGGAATTTACCCTTTGATACTTTCTTGTGCAAATGGACTTATATACAAGGATGTAGGACATTCACTGCAGCATACTTTATAACAGCAAAAGACCAGAAATTACCTAAATTTCTTCAATACAGAACTGATCCAAGAATTTTGGTATACCCATATTCCAAATAAATAAAAAAAATATGAGTGTACCAAATCCAAACAAAAAAGCAGGGTGCGGCATAGAGGCATAATACGCAACCTTTGTGTGGAAAATTCACAGACACACACAGATTTGTAAGTGGACAGAAAACAGTTCTGGGAGGATACCCACAAAGCCGGTTCTGGCAACTGACTTCAGGAAGAGGAACTGAGTGGTGGGGGTAGGGAATTCAGGAAGGCAATAGTCTCTATATACCTTTTGTATTTTTACAATTTTATATCATTTGCATATGACACTTATTCAACAAAATTCAATTACAAATGAAAATAAGTACATAAAACCATGTGCGGATCAGTGAGGCCCATCCTTCAGCAAGGGTCCTAGATCTATCTCTCCAGGTTCATCTCATGGGCTCCTCCACCCAACAAAACTAACTTATAGTACTGACTACTGCACTATTTTATAACCACTTTGTGTGTTTTTCCTCTGCTGGACATCCTCAGCCTTCTTAGTCCCTGGAGGGTCCCTTAGGTCCTGGAGGACCCCTCATACTTGAACATCTCACTCATGTTTCTTCTGTTCTTTGAAGACTTCTGAGTTCCCTCCGCCACCTCTCCAAAACATTAGTGGCTTCCTCCCCTATGCACCCATGGCAAATGTACCTAACTCTACCATTATACCCTCATGCTGTGTGGTACCTATTGGTTTCACGTGTGTGTCACGGGCTAATCTGTGAATTTGTCCCCTCTGAAGAGGGCCAGCACAAGCCCACGGTTAGAGCCGATCAACCAAAACGATACAGCAAATGACTGACTGAATCCTTCCTGTGCACTTCTCTACAGTGGCTGAGCTCTCTAAACACTATGGGGTGTGTGTGTCTACATCTGGAACTGTGTGGGGCTAGAAGGAATGTCATGTATTTCTTAAAAATGAAAATTATGTGAGCAGGGGTGAACCCAGCTGGTTCTCTGAGAGCTTTTTCACTACAAAGAACATGAGTATGTTTAATTTGCCATCCTGTCTCTCTATCTTCCCCATATATTCTCAGAGTTAAGGATCCAGTCAGGTTCACCTATGTATCCTTCACAGGCCCAAACGCATAAGAGGTTTACAGGAATGAGCTACTAACTGACAAGTACTATGGCTTGTAACCTTCTAAGAGGGCATGGACCTGGAGTGTTGGTGTTGGGAGGTAGGGGACGAAACCAGGAGCTTAACGTGCATAGTCCAGGGAAGTGTCAAGGACCTGGAACCTCCTTCCCCTGAAACCCAGACCCAAGGCTGATGCTGAGGCTTTATCATCTTTAAATGTTTCGTAGAACTGCCAATGAAACCATCTGGCCCTAAAGATTTCTTTTGTGGAAGACTTTTAACAAGTTCAATTTCTGCAACACTCAAGGATTTTTCAAGTTATCTAATTTCAGTTTTGCATGATTTTGGCAGTTCATGGTTTTTAAAGAATTCATCTATTTCATCTAAATTGTTGAATTATATGCATAGTTTTCATAGTAGTACTTTATTATTCTTTTAATGCTTGCAGGGCCTCTAGTGATATCCTGTTTCATTGTTTTAAAAAAAACTTTATTGAGGTATAATTGACAAACAAAACTCATATATATTTAAGAGTGGGAACATTTTGATGTTTGATATACCTATATATTGTGAAATGATCACCATAATCAAGCCTCTTTTATTCTTAATATTGGCAATTTGTGTCTTCTCTCATTTTTTTTTCTTTCTGAGTCTTGCTAGAGGTTTATCAATATTACTGATCTTTCCAAATAACTAGCTTTTGGTTTATTTTCTCCAAAATTTTTCTGTTTTCAGTTTCATTGTTTTTTCTCTTTTCTTCTTTACTTCTTTCCTTCTGCTTGCTTTGGGTTTATTTTGCTCATCCTTTCCTAGTTTCTCAGCATGGGAGCTTAGATTCTCAATTTCAGATCTTCTTTTTTCCTAATACAAATATTTAATGTTATAAATTTTCCTAAAAACACTGACTTAGCAGTATCCAAAATTTTGCCATCTTGCATTTTCACTTCCATTCAGTTCAAAATATTTTCTAATTGCCCTTAAAACTTTACTCTTTGACCCATAAAAGTGTGTCATTTAATTTAAAAGTGTTTGGAGATTTTCCTACTATCATTCTGTCTTTGATTTCTAATTTAATTCCATTTCTGTCACAGAATATTCTTTGTATGACTTCAATTATTTTGTATTTGTTAAGGTTTGTTTACAATCCAGGATATGATCTATTTTAGTGAATGTTTTATATGCATTTGAAAAGAATGAGTGTTTTCTTGTTATTATATGGGGTTTTCAATGTATCTATTAGATCCAGCTGGTTGATAATGCTGTTCGGTTCTTTTCTATTCTTGGTGATTTTCTGTCTGCTAGTTCAGTCAATTACTGAGAAATGCTGAAGTCTCCAACTATCATTGCTTATTTGTCTTTGTTGCCTTTCAGTTCTGCCAGTTTTTGCTTCATGTATTTTGAAGCTCTGTTGTTAGCACCAAACACATTTTTTGTTTGGTTTGGTTTTCTTGAATTGACACCTTTATCATTATGTAATTCACTAGTTCTTTGCTGGTAATTTTCTTTGCACTTAAGTCTACTTTGTCTCACATTAATATGGCCACTCCAGTTTTCAACTTATTAGTATTTGTATAGTATATATTTTCTATTATTTTACTTTTAGCCTACCCATGTCATTATAGTTGAAGTTGATTTCTTTAAAAAAGCATAGAGTTGAGAATGTTTTTTGATCCATTCTCACAACCTCTATCTTTTACTTGGTGTGTTTAGACCACTTACATTTAGTGTAATTATTTATATTTTGGATTTCTGTCAATTGTTTTATTTGTTTTCTATTTGTTCCCTCTGTTTTTCCTTCCTCTCTTCCCCTTTTCCTGTTTTCTATTAGATTATTTGAGCTTTTTTTTAGAATTCCACTTTAACATATATTGTGATTTCTACTATATTTCCCTATATAGTATTTTAATTGTTGCTCTAGGGTTTACAATATTTATAGGCCTAACTTCCCATGGTCTACTTATAGCCAACATTTTACCACTTTAAGTGAAATGTATTAATCTTTCCATCATATAGGTCCCTATATTGTAGTTTTATCTATTACATTTAATACATTAAAAACTCTAGCAGACGTTACAATTTGTACTTTTTACCCTAAGCACATTTTAAAAATTTAAGAGGAGAATAATAATCTATTATATTTACTCAAATATTTACCACTTCTGTTTCCGTAATTCTTAATATTACATGTTTCCTTTTGGTATCATTTCCCTTCTATCTGAAAAACTTACTTTAGTAATTCTCTTAGAAGAGGTCTGATAGCAGTGTATTTCCCTTAGTTTTACTTTATTTGGGAATAGTTTTCCTTCACTTTCAGTACCAAAAGATATTTTTTGTTGAATGTAGAATTGCATTGTTTTTCTTTCAGCTGTTAAAAAATATTATTCCACTTCTTTTTGACCTCCATTGTTCCCAGTGGGAAATCTGCAGTCACTTGAGTCTTTGTTCCCCTCTAAGTAACACCTTGTTTTTTTCTCTGACTACTTTCAAGGTTTTTGTTGTCTTTAGTTCTTGGCAATTTGATTATGATGTTTCTTGGCATGAGATTCTGTGGGTGCATCTTATTTGGGGTTTGCTGAACTTCTTGTTCTGTAAGTTTGTATCTTTTGACAAATTTGAGAAGTTTGCAGCCATTGTTTCTTTTTCTGTACCACACTCTTTCTCTCCTTCTGGGTCTCCAATGACACACATGTTAGACATTTTGATATTGTACCACAGGTCCCTGAGGCTCTGTTCATTTCTTTTTCCTATTTTTTTTTCCCTTCTGTTATTCAGACTGAATAATTTGTATTGGTCTATCTTCAAGTTCACTGACTCTTTCCATTCATCTTAGTTCTGCCATTGTGCCCAACCAGCAAGTCTTTTTCTTTCAGTTATAAAATTAACATTTGGTTCTTAATATCTTGTATTTCTTTGCCAGGTCTTTCTATCTTTCTCTTTAGTCCTAAAATGTTCACCCTTACTTTTTGTCACATTTTTATAGAAGCTGTCTTAAAAATCAGATAATTCCAACATTTCTGCCGTCTTGATATTGGCATTCCTTAGTTGTCTTTTCCTATACAAGTTAAGATTTTCCTGATTTTTTCATATGCCAAGTAATTCTTATATCCTAGACATTTTTAACATTATGAGACTCTGCTTCTTATATAAATCCTATGAAAAACATTAATATTTTTGTGTTAGCAAACAATCTACTTGGTTGTGTTAAGGCTGCAAATTCCATTCAGTCTTCCAACGTTGTAGTTTCAATGTCAGGCCCATTTGCAAAGTCTTTGCAGTACTATGCAGATCTGTCCTGTGTGTGTGCCACTCAGCAGCCAGTCTGGGACTTGGATAATGATTTCTCAGTTCAACTTTCAAAGTTTTTGATACACTGTTCAGAACCAGATCTGCATGAACAGCTTGGGAATAAGGCTATGAATTTATAAGTAGCTTATAAAGTCACTTTCCCCATCTTCTCCCTCTCCATAATCTCCCCTCTACTTTCGGGGTTCTCGGGGCTCTCTTTTTCTTCCTCTGGACATATAGCTAAGGCTTCATTTACCCAGCTCTATCACATACTTCACACATGAGCCTGTGTCCTGGGCCAAAGAAGATATCCAATAGAGAAAAAGAGCAACAAGGACTTATTCCACCCTCTTGGTACTACAGCTTCTCTGAATGGAGCGGATTCCCCTCCTTCAAAGCTTTAGACACCTGTGAACTCTGCTCTCATTACTTGTCACTACCAGGAGATCCCTTTCCCATCCTTAAGGTTGATCTAAAAGGCTTCTCCTGGAGCTCTTCCTATTCATGCTGATGCTTATTTCTGACTTTCTGATTACATTAAGACCAGGCCAGGGAATATTAGAAGATATAAAAAAGGAAAAAAGGGTGAATACTGCTGGTTCCACGGTACTTTGAATTCTTGTCTTCTCCCCCAATCTGTCTGCTACTATTTGCTTATCAAGTCATCAAATAGCTGCATCATGCTTTTTTCCCATTTTAACTGTATTCAATGGGAAATATAGGATAAATTTGTTTAATCCATATCATCCAAAACTGGAACTGTCAAAACAAACTAAACTTAGTATTAACTGCTGTATTTTTTAGTTCTGTATTTCTAGTTAGTTCATTTTTAAGTTTTTACCACTTTTTATAGCTTCCAGTTCTCTGCTAAACTTTTCAATCTTGTCTTTTTACCATCTTGAGTATAGGAAGAATAGTTTTAGTTCTATAGTTCATGTCTGATAATTTCAAAAGTTGGAAATCCCTGTGAATACATTTATAGTTCTTGCTATTTCTGCTAGTTCTTTTTCATGTTTTCTTCTTTTTTTGTGCCTGCTTATCTTTATTTGGGTGCCAAATACTATATTTGAAACACTTTTGAAAAATCATTTGAGGCTTAAGATGATGCTAACATCCTCCAGGTGATTTTTGTTTGCTTCGCCAGGTGCTTGAGGGCACCAAGTACCTTGAATCAACTTAATCTAATTTCAGGGATTGAGTTATTTCTTAATCACCCAGGTAACTCAGAGCTAAGCCTCAATTCCTATGACGGTAATTTATTTCTGGTTCCCTTATTTCTACGGTGCAGACCTTCAGGGCCCCAATACAAAGACTAGGGTGTTTACCAGAGTTACCACCCTTGAGACGACAGACTCCAGTTTTTGTCTCGCTAGTCCCATAAGGCTGTCTAAAACAGTGCTGAGTCTCTTTCTCCTCTTCTGGAGCAGCAAACAACCTCTGGATAAAATCTATGCCAGATGCTAGGCTTGCCATTCTGGATTTCCATCTTCTCCCTGATCCTATGCCAGTAATTCTTCACTTTGCTAGCTCCCCAATGCCCTCAAGCAGACATTTTTATATTTTTCCCAGCTCTACTAGTTGTCCTCTGTAGGACAGTGGATCTGAATTATCTAACACAGCACTACTGGAAGCTAATATTCAGTAAGTGTTGGTTCTCTCACCTTTCTATCTTGTCCCAAGCCTGGCTGATATTACAGTTAATGCTAAACAAACCAAAGCAGAACACAAGACACAGAAGAGAGGAAAAAGTGTTGGAAAGCTTTAAGTGTGTCTAGGCGCTAAGGTTAGGACATGCAGGTTTTACAGTCCTTCTCTAGCCCACCACCTTCCCTTTGCTTTTCATCCTTCCAAGAATGTCTTCCTTCCTCTCTTCCACCTATTGAATTTTCTATCTGGGGATATTATGGGCATTCTCTTATATTTAAAAAAAATCTATTTGATGTTTTTCTACTATGGTATTTCCAGTAACAAATCCTACACATGTTGCCAACCAATCTGGCATCTTCCCAGTGACTGCAGACCTTCCCTAATGACTGCAGACCACCCCACCCTCTTTTCTCGGAAACCTACTACAGTAACTGTTTACCACATCTTCTTTGCACTTAGGTTTGGTGTATGTCTCATCCCCTGATTCATTAGATAATTCCTTAAGGCCAAGGTCGTTTCTCTCCTCAAGCCCTTTCCCTTCAACAGCTCTCAGAAAATGCCCATTCTCATGTACTCTCCGAAAACCAAAGAGACCTTCTTATGGGAGGGGAGTTGCTACGTCTTAAGACGATCATCCTCAGGACTACAGGATTTCACAAGAAGAGACCCTCTCAAGATTCAACAGAGCTTTCCCATACCTACACTGTTCCCTCCAAGGATTTGGGCAGATGGGGCACTCCACCATGTCTTCACACTCCTGATCTCAGCTACAGAGATCTGAGAAAGTCTCAGAGAAGATCTCAGGTTATGGTACTAAAATTCAGCCTTTGAGGGCACTGAAGGCCAGTCCCCATTCACCAAATACCTTAAAGGCAAGACTTTTTCTGCCCAAGGAAACAGCTGTCTGAAGAGCATGGCTAGGCTCAATGGGAAGGTGTCTGGACATTCTTAACAACCCAAGAGGCCTCAGTTCTAGCATGTGCTCCTCAGCCCTATCCAAGATGTAAGTCTAACTTGAGGTGCCAGAGATACCCCTTATTTCCAGGAAAGAAAATCAGGACAGAGTAGGGAAGCAGTGGCACCATATTCCATAATCAGAGACCCTTAACATATCTAGCCCTATGTGGGGAAAATGGAAGTTCCCATGGCCAGGATCCTCACCTGACCCTAAACTACTTGATGATGTAACTGGCCTATTACTAGGCTACTGCTTCCATGCCCATAGGCAATAAGCTATTGTTGACTGAGTCACTATATGAAGAGCTCTGCCCAGTGCTCTGGGCACAGGCAGAGATGGAGGAGGATTATGGATCTGCAGACTGTTGAATGCAGACATGATTCTAGTGCACGATCTATTGCCAGGAGAATAAAGCCAGGTAATAAACCCTTTTACCCTGAGAACGTTGTAATTTCTCAGTCCCACTGAATCTATAGTGAACTTGTCTAGGGCTGAAACCCTCAGGCAAAACACCCTAACAAGAGACATGCAGGGCCTCCATGAAGAAAACGATGGAACTTAAAAAGAGACCAGAAAAAAGGCTTTAATTATGGAAAGAAATACCATGGTCTCAGATGAGAAAGCTAAATATTAAGATGTTGATTTTTCCCAATTAATTCTTATAGTTAGTGCAATCCCAGTCAAAACACCAGTGATATAGAAATAGAAAGCCTGGTCTGGGGCAGGAACAAGGATTAACTGCAAAAAAGTAACAAAGAATTTCAGGGTGGTAGAAATGTTCTAAAACTGGATTATGGTCATGGCTGCATAACTCTGAATGTATACAAAAAATAGTACACACTTCAAATAGGTGACTATTGTGGTAGATAAATTATACCTCAATAAAGCTATGTAAAAATATATATCTAACAAGATTCGCTGAAAGACCATGAAAAATGCAAATCTGACTTTAGTTTTCCATGAGAGGATTTAATACTTTTTATCATGTTTTTAAATGGTGAATATAAAGATACAAGACAAAAAAACAATGTATCTGGGAGTTTGGAGAATTTCAAACAACAATTCTACAATTTTCCTAGAGGAATAAACAAGAGAAAATAACTAAGAAAGTTTTTAAAAGAAGTATAAGAGGATTGCTCTACCAGAAATTAAACCTGCAATAATTAAAGTAAGATCATTCTGTTGTAAGAATCAACAAACAGGTTAATGGTATGACAGATATATATCTAGCAACTTAAATAGGCTTTAGTGTATATAAAAATTAGTACACAAAGACAGAATCACACATTAATAGGTAAGGGTTAAATATTCCATGAATGATATTGGGAGAAATTATCTACTTCTTAACAAAAAATTGAACTAGAGACTGATATTACACTGTACAGACAAATCAATTCCAGATTAATTTAAAAGTTAAATGAAGGAATTCAAACAACAAAAATTATAAAAAATATAGATTAATATTTAACTAACTTTAGAATAGGGAAAGAAAGCATAAAGACTATGGAAGAAATGGCTAAAATATGCATATCATGGCATCTTATGCAAACTTCAAATAGGAAGATTTTCAGATAATTTTTAGGAACCATGAAAAAATTCTTATGAAATTATGAGACGTAAAGAAAGCAGAATATAACACTGAATCAGAATAATAATACAAATTAAATATTTTAAAATAATGCAACTACATATACAAAATTATTGGTGGATACACCAAGATGTCTATGGATGGTAAAATTATAGTTGAATTTTTACTTTCTCCTTTGAATTTTTAGGGTTTCCCCCATATTTTCTGCTATAACCATGTATTTCTTTCATAGTCAGAAAAATAAGATTAAAAAAAATTGATTTGGTAGAATGAGACTATGAAAAAAACAATCAAATTCAGTCACTAAAAAGCACAGCTTCAAAACATACATAAATGTAAATGCATTTTTCACATGTAGGATATATTTAGCAGTTTTTTAAAGCATAAAAAAATAAAATGAAAGCTTTTTGCAAGAACAGGGGAACCAGTGCAGACAGCCTGTGCTGCCCCAGTCCTCTCCCGCCTTGAGGCAAGGCGGGCCCTGCCTGGAGGGGCAGCAGACCTGACTGTGGTGTCCCCCACCCCTGTGGTGGAGAAGCCACATTCACTCACAGACTTGGCCGCCAGCCTGGTCACTTCCCAAATGGGCTCCCTGGGAGCCTTGGAGGGCCATCCCTACCGTGAGGCCCTGCTGCGCAATCTGTGCTGTTAGGCACCCGGAGCAGCCCCGCTGGCGCTACTAGGAACTCACCACACCAGCGGCCAAAGTCTCCAGAGACCAAGCATGAGGGGCTGAGAGTCATGAACAGATTCCAGAGTCCGGTTTGAGGTTTGCCCCACTCCAAAGCCCTCTGAACTACTGTCCACAGACCAACCTCAGCACCCACTGAAATAAAATCATCCCGCCGATCACCCTTGAAACTGGCCTCTTCCGCCTTCCCCCACAAATGTTCTCCCATGGGTAAGGCAGCTGCTCTCTCCCCATGAAGCATCCTTTCCCCTTGCCCTCCACCACATACAGTAGCAGCTTATCCCTCCTCCATCTCCCTTCCCTGTTCCAGGAAACCAGCTGCTCCTCCTGTTGCCTGGGATCCATGCTCCTGTTTCCTCCATCCCCAAAATAGTCCTCATCTGACTTCCTACCAAAATGCTATCTCCACTTAGGGTTGCCAGATTTAACAAAAAGAAATACAGGATACCCAGTTAAATCTGAATGTCAGATAAACCACCAATAATTTCTATTTTATCCACCCCATCCCAACTCTTGAAACACTTTTTCTTTCTGCCACTCATACGAAATTCTGTCTTCATACTGCCCCACCATAGAGCACTGTCTCCCTGTACTCCTGGGAAATACTGCCTGCCCTCTGCCCCTGGAAAATGAAACAGACAGAACACGGCCAACTGTTTCCTTGGGTCACTCCTCTCAACCCCATCTCTCCCCACCCTCTTCTCCCCATCAAACACCTTAATGTTGTCGCCCTCTGAGTTTCCTGAATAGTGGATATCCCCTGCCCCTTCTCCATACTAAATGTCATCTTTTCCCAGTTAGCCCCCTGATTGCCAGTAAATCACGGCTCCTCTTCCCAGGGAAAGTCCCACTACAGTAGCATCTTACACCTCCTGCCAAGATTTTAGTTCTCAGTGTGCACCAGGCCCTGTGCTAAGTAAGCCCTGGTTCTTGCAACAACCCTATGAAGTAGGTATTAGTATTCTGCTCTTAAGACTTGCCCAGGATCACACAATAGGTATGTATACTTGACTCCAAAATCTTAGATAGAAACCAAGACTAAACCAGAATTTCCCAGACATTTGGTATTTTTTTAATCTTCAAATAAGCATCCAGGTTGGGACCCACTCACACTACAACACCCTCCTGTCACTCAGCCTCCCCATCAACACTGCCACCTCAGTAGAGCCCACAGAAAACTCTCCACTGGCTTCTTCCTCCCGGAAGAATGTCATCCTCCTCCACTTCCCTCTGGGGCACCGTCCCCTTGGCTGTGAACGGCCATTCTGTCAGGATAGGCTCACAGCCTGTGCTGCCCACATGTCTGGCATCTAGAGATGGGCTGGGGCAAGGGCCAAGCCTGTGGTCCCCTGCTTCTGGCTGGCACTTTGTCCCCACCCCACCCCTTTCTATAAATAGCCCCCTGCTCACTGGCTGCCCAGCTGCTGCAGCAAGACTTTCCATGAGGTCAGCTTCCCAGAGTGGCCTCCAGGCACCCGACACCCACACTCACCTCTCCAGGAGCCCTGTGGCCGGCTCGTTCCTGTAGGGGGCTGTCCCGGGTGCTGTGTCTCCGCCGGGCAGGGGGTGTGGGCACCTGGGCAGAGGCCTGAGCTGGCGCCCCAGGTTCTGGAGCTTGGCTTGGGGAAGAATCAGGCTTGCTACTGGTGGTGGGCTCCCCTTTGGGCTTCGGAGGGGCAAATCTCTTCCTGTTGAAAGGCCTAGTCGGATGGGGAGCCAAGGGGGTGGGCTGGCCAGGGGTGGCAGGCCCCTTCCCTGAGGGTGTCCCTCCAGGCCCACTGCCACGTGGGGAGTGGGATCTGTCCTCCTCCTGAGGCCTGACTGCCCTGGTACTCTCCAGATACATGTCCTTCAGGGAAAAAGACACATCCTGGTCTGGGCCTGGGACAGGGGCCGGGGCACTGCGGGCCTGGTCTTGAGTGCCCACAGCAGAGACTGGCTTCCTGGTGCTGTAGACTCCGGAGGACCCCGGCCCCTGTGCAGCCCTGCCTCTGGGCTGGGTCTGAACCTGCTCCACATCCACGGGCCCCCGTGTCCCACAGGAGTCAGGCTTGTCTGAACTGGGGACACGGTTTCCAGAAGAATGGTGGCTTCGAGCTGCCTTTTCTGACTCTGGCTTCAGCAGACCTTGCTTAGGTTCCTCATCTTTCTTTTTCTTCTTGGCTCCAAACTCCTTTTTGGGGGGTCTCTGAGGCCCCAGCTCCATGGCCTCACAGATATATGTCAACAGGCCATGCTCCCCATCCTCCCCATTCTCGGGCGCAGCCTCCCCGTTGGTGGTCACCTCTCCGGAAGCAAAGCTGTTGATCAGGCCCAAGCCAGGGAGCTGACCAGGCTCAGCCTCTCCCTCCTGCCAAGCCGCCGGGGCCTTGTCCTCAGCCTTCCTGGGAGGGCTGGCGGTGACTGGTACCTCGGCCCCACTCAGCCGCCGCTTTCGCTGGAAGCGGTCGGGGCTGAGCTTGCGCAGGGTGTCGGCCTCACCCACCACTTCCTTCCCATGCTTCCAGCTCTGCTCGATCTCACGCATCTTTGCCGCAGCCTTGTGCTTCAGCTTGGCGAACCAGCGCTGGTGGATCTTGTACTCGGTCATGGTGCCCACCTCCAAGACCCCTGAGCAGGACACAATGCCCTTAGTGTTTTGGGCAGAGGCCTGGTAGATGGCAGCATCTTCTTCTCGACACCTAGAACGGGGAGCAGGAGGTGAGGGGCGCCCCCTCTGTGCCGCCAGAGCCTTGCAGAGGTAAGCATGCCACCCCGCACCCTGCAAATCCCACCCCGCACCCTGCAAATCCCACCCCGAGAGCCGCGCCCCACCTCAGACATCACCATTTCCAACACTGTCCATTACAGTTGAGGAAACTGAGGCCAAGCATGCTGGAGCTGCCCAAGGTCATGATGTTCCAGGAGGGATTAGACTTGGGGCCCAGGAGAGCTCCCTTCAGAAGCAGTGATCTATACAGCCCCTTGTGAAGTAAGGATGAGACGGGAACTTTTTTTGGCAGCTGACCTCATGGAAAATGTTCCTTGGGACAGGAGCTCCTCTGATTGCGGCCAGCTCTCTGGCTATCAGAAATACTCCCACCCTGGCCTTAGGAGACCCCAGACACTGGTGGGCAGTTCAACTCAGCAGCAGAACCCTGCCCTCACCCCAGACCCTGCCAGGGTATCTCTGTTCAGCTGACTCCATTTCTGAGGGCAGGCCTGGGCCACAGGACCCTCAGGAGGGCAGAGTGGGCAGAACAGGGCCCTTTCCCTCACCTGTAGAGCTGCAGTGTGTGGCGGTTGCCTTGATGAGTGATCTTGTATTTGGGCAAGCCACAGTAGCGGTCCAGCTCTGTGTCATCCTTGTACCACGTCACCTCTGGCTCTGGGTATCCTAAGAAGGAAGCAGGAGCCTGGATTGCAGGAAGACCAGTTCCAGAATAGTGGATGGAGAGAACAGGATGCCACAGCTTCCCCCAACCACCTGAAAAGACTGGACTGGCCCATCTGTCCCAGGCTTGCTGGAAGAGCAGGGCTATCTTATGGCTCAGATTATTTTTTAGAAGCTGGGCCCTGTCAAAGCTGAAAACTGTTCCCCTTCAGCAGCTGGAAGGCAAATATAGAAAAGAAACTTCCTAGCTTCCTGGTAAGAAGGGAAGCAAGGAACTTCCAGAAAGCTTTGCTGGTAATAATAAGCCTCCTCTCTTCCATGGCCTGTTATATACCCTCAGCTGTAATAACAACTCTATCTTCAGAGGTTTCCCCACAACACCACTGCCAAGAGTCCTCCTTCTTTCATTTCAGGTTCATGAACCATTAATATTATTTGATGACACAGCTAAAACATCCATCCATCTGTCTATCCATCCATCCATCCATCATTATCTACCATCTGTTCATCCATCCATCAAATCATCTGCCCATCCATCCATCCATTCATTCACCCATCATCCATCTATCTAACCATTCACTGCTGTGAGACTGACCAAGGTGTCTTCCCAGTCCCTCCCCTCTGAGGACATCCAGCCCTACCTACAAGGAGAGCTTCCAACATGAGAGTCACGTGTCCCTGCCTCCCTTGCCACATAGTTGATTGGTCCAGTAATAGACACCTGCAATCAGCTAATCTAGTCCAATTATTTGACCTAGGATTTGGGGATCAGCACCTAGAGACAATCTACCCTGTGTCTGGAAATATAATTTTGAAGGGGTACAGCCATGTTCTTCCACATGGGCTGAGAAGTAGACAAAGCTGCAAGATATGGAAAAATGAAGTTGATATTTAGGATAAAATAAGAGATGGGAGTCAGCGTCCCAACATCCTTCCAAATACTTGGTCCATTCCTTGCCTGAGCACAGGTGCACTCCTACTTGTCAATACCATAAGAGGCCCATCAGGCTTTATCAATGACTTTTGCTTCATTTCTTATGCTGACTCCAATCAATATGTAATCTTTACTAGATCAAAGACTCCTAACATATATTCCCTCAAAAATATCTATTAAGTATGTGCTGACTACTAAGTGAGGGTCTTGAAGATACAGAAGCTTGACAGACAGGCTCTCTGCACTCAGGGAACCTACGGTACAGAAGAAAAGGTAAGGCAGGTCCCTGTACAATTTAGGGACACAGCTGCATCTAAGCACACATCCTCTGCCCGCCCTACTGTCCAGGGATAAACTGCCCCCACGCCTACTTAAAGTCACCCTCACTGGACCCCATCTCTTCTTATCTCAGAAAGGACATTTCTCCAACACTTACTCCTGCTCTCTCTTGCATCACCAAACTTTTCTCTCTACTATATCACTTCCATCGGCATACAAGCCTGCTGTACTGTCTCCCTTCTTTAAAAGAACTTCATTTGACCCCACATCCTCTCCTGGTTCCTGCCTCTACTTCTCTGCTCTCGCCTTTAGAGAAGAAGTCTCTGGAAGACTGGTTTGCACTCACCGTCCTCAGCTCCTCTCCTGCAGTCAGGCTTTTGTGTCGCGGCACCATCAAGATCTGCTGCTATATCCCTACCACCGAAAAGCACCTGACACATGGGCCTCGTCAAGATCACCCACGATGCGCACATCGCCAGACCCGCCGCTAATTCTCGGGCCACACCCAGTCTGTCAGCACTGACGCCCTACCTGAAACCTCTTCCCCACTCACTTCTGGATGCCACTCTTCCTACTTTACTTGCCACTTCTCCTGCTCTCTTTCACCCATACCCCCTCACCACTGAGGCCATAAATGCTAGATGCCCCACGACTCAGGCCTCAGAACCATTTTCCATTCTCCTTCCATACAACCTGAGGATCAAATCCTGTCCTGTGGCCTTGAAATATCTACAGGCTCACGACTCCCAGATTTGTTTCTCCAGCACACTGTTCTGAGCTCCTGGACGTCAGTCCTAACTGCACATAGGACACCTCACATGAAGGATTAATAGGTATCAAACATAGCAGGCCAAGATCCTACTCCCCTGTCCAAGGCAGGTCCCACATAGCTCTGTAAACGGCAATTTCATCCTTCTAATTTGGAAACCTGGAAGTAATCCTTTATTCCTTTCTTTTTCTCGTGTCTACTCGGTGAGACAATCCTATGGGCCCGCGCTTCAGAACATATCTAGAATCTGATCACTTCTCGCCATTCCCCACCACAGCCCCGATCTATCACCACCAACTTACACCTTGATTTCTGTGATAACCTCCCCACCGATCTCATTACTGGTCTTTCTTCAGCCCATTGTCAGCACAGCAGCCAGAGTGAGTCCTTAAGATAAAGTCAGCTCATGGCACTCCTTGGCACAAAACACCCAAGAGCTCCCACATCACGAAGGCCGTCGTGACCAGGGCCCCATCACCACTGCCCTCGCCCCTCCACTCGGCCTCCCTGGTGTGCCCAGCCCCACGGCCCTCAGGCCTACCTCTAATGCACCGTGCAGGCACCACACATTACTCTTCATTCTCTGGCCGCACCTCAGCCCTCAGGGAGCCTCCCTACCACCCTGTGCACAACAGCCGCTCTCTTCCCCTGCACCTCTGTACCTCTTACCATGTTTATTTTTCTTCACAAAATGCATTGCTATCTGACATATCATACAGTTATGAGTTTGTTAGTTTGTGTCCATCCTCTCAAACCCCCTGTGGAAATGTCAGCTCCGTGACTTATCTGTGTTACTTGCTGCTGTGTCCCCAGTTCCTAGAATAGTGCCTGGTATGGAGTCAACACTCGTTAAATATTTATAGATGAATGAATGAAGCAATACACTAAGTACTCAGGGTGCGGAGAAGGGGGCAAACACCTCTGGCTGGGGAATCAGGAAAGGCTGTATGACATGAACAGCATTTAAACTGGCCTTGAAGGGTGGGCCAATTTCAGAAAATGTGGGTTCAGTGCCTGCACTTCCCCTTCATAACACTAATCACGATTATGTAATTGACTATTTCCTTGTCTGTTTCCTGTCCTAGACCCATGTCCCATCTGGGCAGGGCTCATATCTTCTGCTGCTATATCCCTACCACCCAAAAGCACCTGACACATAGGTGTTACTTAATAGAGATCTGCTGGATGAGCTAGTAAATGAGTGAGTGAGGGGGTGGAAAGCAAAGGGCACACTGGGCACTGGGCACAGGCGCAGGGAGCAGGGGAGACAAGGCTACAGTGGAGTCCGCCAGGAACAAATGCTGGGCAGTCCTGACTGTAAAGCGAGCCCCATGTTTCCACTGTGAGCTAAGGCCCCTGGTTACATCATTGCATGTGGCCAGGACCAGCACAGGTGTCCTCGCCATCCTGTGCGATGATCTCATCCCTGTAAGGCCCAGCTCGGTGCCTCCTGCCCCATGACCTGCCCAGTAGGGCTGCCGCCTCCAGGGCATCTGAGTTCAGTCAGGCTGAGGCAAGGGGGCAGGGACAGGGCAAGGAGGCAGATGCTGACTGGACCCCACCGCCCCAAGGCTGGGGCCTCTGGCGCCTCTTCACAGAGTGGGGCCAACCTGACGGCATAGGGCTCCATGGCAACAATGGGTTTTGGAAACAACTTTATGTGGGGAGAAAACATTTCCTTGCCCCTGGATTATGTGAACTGCATTCTATAATAGACAAAAGCAGGAGAGGTCCCACGCTCCCAGCTGCACACACATGCATGCCCGTGTGTGCACCCACAGGCAGATGTGCGTACACACTCACTCAGCCCTAGCCAGGGAAGGCCACAGTGGTACTGGAGACTGTGGCCTTCCCTCTGTCCCTTCACACCCAGAGGGCCTGAGTCTGGAATCCTGCTCGGAGACTTGCAGCTTGTCCTAACCATTCCCAGTCTGGAGAAGCTCAGACACTACAGAAGACTAATGATCAATGTAAATTTAGAGTTTTCAAAGAGCTTTCAAATATAGAATTTCATTTGGCCCTCATAACAATCCTATGAAAACAACTGCTAACAATTTTTGAAGACTTACTATGTGCCAGACACCAAAATGAATGTTTTTCATATATTATCCCATCTAATCTTCATGAAAATCCTATGAGGAATATACTGCTATTAATCCCCAGTTTAAGGAAGAAATCAAGGTCCATGAACTTAAGGATCCTCCCAGGGTTATCCACATCAAAGAGCAAAAATGCAAATCCCACTGTTCTGTAGAACAGGCAGGGCATGTTTTAATCCCTATTAGACACAAAAAGAAGATGACGCCCAGAGAAGGTGAAGTGACTTACCCCAGGCATGGAGCTGGCACGCAGCCAAGCCCCTGGGTCTCTTTTCCTTTTCCCGATGCTCTGGCCATTGGGGGTCTGGGATTCTGGGACCCAGAGGTAAGCTTCTGCCCCCAATAGTCACTATATCAGACTTACTTCTCTAAGAAAAGTTTCTTCAGGAGCTTGGTTCTGTCTGAAGGCTCAGTCCCTGTGCCGCCGGCTGGCTGCCACTGCCTCCTCCTCCTGCCCCAACACAGGTGCACACACACACACACACCAACACAGAATCTACCACAGAGTTGAGGAGGGTGGGGGAAGAGGCCACCATGCTGGACAGAGATGGGCAGCCTCACGGAGGACAGCGGCCTTCCGCCCAGAGGGGCCCCTGGGGCAGAGAGGAGCCAGATGGCCCAGTCAAGGCCCACCATCCCCTCAAACGCCACTCCGACAGGAAAGAACCTCAGGGTTGTACATTTCTTCTCCAAGCCCCTATGGGCTCCCCTCAGAGCTCAGCTAGCAAGGAAACCAGCCCCGGCTCTGCTCCCTCACCTGGCTCAGTTCCGACTCACTAGGAAAGTGTCACCTGCCCTTGGCAGGGCCCTGGTGGGGCTGACTCATCACCGCCTGGTTTAAGAATGCTACCAGCAGGATGGGAGGATGAGAGGCAAGGTGGCCACTCTATCTCCACAGAGACTAGGGTAGGATCACCACTTGGAGAAAGAGGCCGATCTCAGCCATACACCCATCCACCATCCACCTTTCTAGACTGGGGAGGCCTGATTCTCACCCTGCTTCCTTTGTTCTCTGATCTTTCTGCATCACCCTCCCCCACTTACAGTCTACATTTTCTCCCTAATTGGAAAAGGCTTGTTTGCAGGGCACTGAAGCGATCATAGAGCCCTCTTTCCTAATCAGCTACATAAAACCCAAGTAACCTGACATGTCTTATATATGCGGGGGTGAAGAGGGGGAAGGAGGGAGTTACGTACAACAACAGACTAAGGATGGCTGTTAGAGGAGGCTGCAACGCTGGAGATCTTGTAGCCTCCTTGGTAGTGTTGTGGATATCAGCATGATAGGTGCCCTGAGCAGATGCCCATGGCCCTCACTGGTCATCATGAGACATGGGTTTATGGCAACTGAGGGGATAAAAGTTTACTCCTTTAGGGGGAGTTTGCAACAGGGAAAGGCTTCCATGAGGACACTGGCAGTAGTTAATGAACTACTCAAGTCTATAAATGGGCTGGCAGGAGAGAGTGGAATAGACGTCTCATGTCTGGCTTCTCCATGTTTTGCTGTCAGAGTCCAACGCTGCAAATGGTAGAATGTAAGGAGAGAAAGGAGAGCCATCCCTGAAGCCTGCACCTCTCAAGTGGCCCAAGGTCCCCACGGCAGGTGCTGCTGCCAAGGCACTGAAGCTGCAGCTGAAATGAATGGAAATATGGAAAACGCGAAAGATACCGACTTTGTCACCAGCACAGTCAGGTCCCACAGTCGTTGGGCAAATGCTTGCTACACGCCTTCTCTGGGTCTGCTCAAGAGGCTTGCTGTGTGCTTGATCCTCATAGATCTCATGGTTTTGTTAGAGGGAGAGATGGATAAGCAGAGAAACTGCCGTGGAGGACAGAGCAAGAGCTGTCCATGGAAATGCTGGACATGATCTCCTGCAGGAGGAGCCATTTGAGCTGGACTTTGAAAGAGGAGAAGGAATTTGCCAGGCAAGGGAATCGGCTTCTAGGTAAAGAGGCAGAATGAGCATACCATCTATTTTCACTGTCTCCCCAAAACCCACTAAGACTACATTAAAGATATTTTTGTATTAAAAGATATAAAACCACATGGAAGGAGAGAACAGGCAAGGAGAGCAAGGGCACTTTGAAAGTTGGAAAACAGATGGAGAAGTAGAGACTAACTCAGCAGACCCAAGACAGCTTAACGCTAAGCTAGCAGTGCAGAAAACTGAAAACTACCCTTCGAACTCCAGAACTGGCAATCAGAGACCTCTGGAACTGAGGGTAAAGGGAAAGGAGATCTCTGGACTCCCTCACCCACTCCATACCACTGCGTAACTGCTCCTTCCCCACCACAGCCAAATGTGAGGTTTATTATCTGGAAAGGTAAAACTTTTCCCTGATGGTAAGCCAGCACAGTGGACAGCATGTCTATTCTATAGAAAACAGAAAAATGTGATAACCATTGTAAGTAAAATAAATGCTTTATGCTGAGAGCCCACCCAACTTTCTAATCTGCATAGCTCCCAGAAAACTTTTATCCTCCAGGCAAGATACTGGAAGGGTGTTCGCTGGGGAATCTAGCTAGCCCAAGAGCAAGGAGCTAGAGACACTTACTTTGTGAGTTCCCAACAGTGACTGCCAGATCACCCTACAGCGAAGACCCAAGTTTTCAGGCTCCTCCTACCTACTCAGAACTTTCAATCAGCTTTTATTTTCCCATTCTTATTCATTATCTGACAGACAGACTCCTAGATATCTGAGGAAAGCCTATAAATAGAGGATTAAGGACAAAAAGAATTAAATAGAAAAAGGCAAATTGGAAGAAATACAAGCTATTCAGGGAAAAGGAAACTTCAGAAAACTATCACTACAAGTCTCAGAGAACTAACAGAAGATACTGAATTCATGAAAAGAACAGGATACTACAAAAAAGAGATTTTAAAAGAGCACTTATAAATTAAAAATCCAATAGAAGGGTTGAAAGATAACACTGTGGAAATCTCCCAGAAAACAGTGCAAAAAGACAAGTAAATGAAAGGATAAGAAAATTAGAGAATGAATCCAGGGAAGCATATTTCTATACAACAGAAGTTCCAGAAAGAAGCAACAGAGAAAACAAGAGGAAGAAACCAACACCAAAATAATCTCAAATTTCCCAGAACTGAAAGCCATCGGTTTCCAGATTGAAAGTACTCAAGCATGCCCCAGAATGAAAGAAGGTCTATATCAAGATACATCATTATGAAACATCAGAACATTTTTCAAGTTTCCAGAGAGAAAAACCTGTTTCATTCAAAGAATTAGGAATCAAACTGTCTTCCTGCTGCAAACAATAACATTGGAAACAAGGAGGCAATACATCAATGTCTTCAAAATTCTGAATGAAAATTATTTTCAACTTAGAATTCTATACCCAGCCAAACTCTCCATCAAGAATAAAGTAGGAAAAAAAAGATGTTTCAAACACAAGTTATCTAACATTTACTTCCCATGTACTCTTCTTAGCAGGCTACCAAAATCAGAATGTAAATCAGGAAAGAAAAAACTGTAGAATGCAAAAAACAGGAAAAATCCATCACAGGAGAGTAAAGGGAATCCACCGGATGGTGGTAAATGGAGATCCTGGGATTACAACCATCACCAGATGCAGAGAACAAGTAAACCATACGGGACCAGAATGACTCAAAGGAGAGAGAGGCTGAGAGCTTGTCATCACAGCGCCTCCCGCTGCTGTACCATCTTTGGGACCTGATGAAACTACTGGAGGATGTAGTTCAATAAAGTAAAAAAAATAAACCAAAAAAAAAAGAGAGATCCAGGAAACTGAGTAAAACCCAGAAGAAAGACAAAGGGAAGACCCAGGATAACGCTGTGTGTCAGGCCTAAAAGACTACCAGTTCCAAGAGGGCTGTCTCCCCAGAAAGTAACTGACAGAATACTGATGCCACTGACCTTGTAGAAAATTGTATTAAGAGGCAATTAGAAGGTATAAGAAAAATTAGCAATAGATTCCAGAAAACTAATCAAATGAAAAATTAAAGAAAGTACTAACTTTAGGGAAAACATCAGAAAGAAATAAAATCATAATAGACTACATTTTATTATGAATACATTGCATAGAAGTAATAAATAAATAGTAAATAGTGATTCAAGCAAACATTATGAGGTAACTGTATTGAGAAGATAAGAAGCAGAAAAATGATGATAAAGAGAGTTAATTCCCTATCTACCATAACAGGGAGACTAGATAGCATCTAAACTTGAAGACGCAAAAGTTAGCAATAGTCACATATTACTCAGCATTATGGTAATACATACACACCAGAAGAAACAGCTAAAAGCTGACACAGTTGCTTCTGTGAAGACAAACTGGTGGGCAGGGTGAGCTGTTATACTTTGATATATGCATTTTAATATAAATTGAAGTCTTAAACTATTTGCATGTATTAATTTGATAAAACCAAAATTAATTTTCTTTAAAAAGAAGGATTGATGACTTTCTACACAGGGAAACTAGCACATGCAAAAGCACAGCATTGTGGAAGAGCTGAGATTTTCTCGAAAACTGTCAGTGCCAGTAACAAAGGAAGGACCAGCATAAGCAAGCAGCATCAAAGGCTGCAGAAGGGGAAAACAGTATCTCCTCCCCATCAGCTTTGCGGATTTCGGCAAGTCATCTAGCCTCTTCTAGTTTCCTTCTCTGTAAAATTTGACTGACTATAGCACTTCACAGGGAACTTGCAGAATTCAATGACAGTGGAAACATGAATGTTGCAAAATGTGTTATGATGTACAAAGGAAAGGAATGCAGGCATACCTCTGTGTCCCCAGGAGCAATGTTCCCGGCCTGGATCTCAGAGGGTAAGAACTGCTCAAGGGAACTCAATCCCAGAGCAGTTGGGATTGGGACAGACCTGTCCCTGAGAATCAGGGCATGTCAAGCCGGAAACCACCAATGCCCTTGATTTACTGAAAAACTCTCTGAGAGGTGACCTTGACCTGGGATCCTTGAACTGGTGGCTGAGCAGCTGGGAGGGTAGGCACTCATCAGTGAATCCTTCAGGCCCTGAAGCAGGTCAGGGTGGTGCCACAAGACTGAGAGGCCCGGGCACTGGCAGCCCCAAGCCAGCCTAATACTCCCACCCCTCTACCCTCCCTTCCAAGGTGTATCACTCTGCTTCCTATTCCGCTCAACTGTTGCTTCAAATTCCACCATGGGGTTCACTGAAATGCAAATGATAATAGTCTTAATTTCACACTTCTGTGGTACTTATTGCAGGCCAGGTACTATTCTAAATGCTCTGCATGTGTTAATGCATTCAGTCTCACAACAACCCTGTGAAGTTCAGCTGTTAGCATCCCCACTTTACAGCTGAAGTGCTGAAAAGTTCTGCAACCTACTCAGTTTCACATATTGGAGAGGGGCTGCACCAGCATTCCAAACCTGTCTGCAGGGCCAGCACTCAGAATCCCAGGCTATCACTGTCTCTTAGGCTCAAGCAGCCCCAGCCTCAAACTAAAATTTTTTTTTATTAAAGTATTATTATATATCTTTGATATACAGTCTTATGAAGGTTTCACATGAAAAAACAATGTGGTTACTACATTTACCCATATTATCAAGTCCCCACCCATACCCCAATGCAGTCACTGTCCTTGGGTGTAGTAAGATGCCACAGATTCACTATTTGCCTTCTCTGTGCTACACTGTTTTCCCCGTGATCCCCCACATCATGTGTACTAAACAAAATACCCCTGAATCCCCTTCTCCCACCCTCCCCACCCGCCCTCCCACATCCCTCCCCTTTGGTAACCACTAGTTCCTTCTTGGAGTCTCTGAGTCTGCTGCTATTTTGTTCCTTCAGTTTTGCATCGTTGTTATACTCCACAAATGAGGGAAATCATTTGCCACTTGTCTTTCTCCGCCTGGCTTATTTCACTGAGCATAACATCCTCCAGCTCCATCCGTGCAGTTGCAGATGGTAGGATTTGTTTCTCTCTTATGCCCAGCCTCAAACTACTCAACCATAAAACTGAGGATATTTGGGGGGGTGGCATCAAAAACCTCTTTCAATTGGAGAGCCTCTTTCCCTGGAACTAAGATTCATTAGTGGTGTAAGTATTCCCAAGAGTGAGGAACCGTTACTGAAACAGCATATATATGTGGCTCCAGGATGGGAGGAGAAAAATGGTGTATACTCTGGCTCCACAGAGGGAGAAACAGCGTGTATACATGGCTGCACACAGGAAAATTAAGCTGGAGAGAAAGCTGAGAGAAAGGTCAACTTGCACAATTTTGCACACAGCTAACCCCCGTCCATGCTTGTCCCATGCTCCCTGGAGCCCTGATCCATGCAGCAGCCCTGGCACTGGATCATACAGATGGCCTCATTACCTGTGACAATGCAGGTGAACCTGACGTCACTGTCCTCACACACAGCCCGGGACTTGAGGGTGGTCTCGAAGAGCGGTTGGGTCTCCTCTGTTAGCTGAGCAATGATGGAGCAGAAGGTGCTCCTAGGAAAGGCAAAGAACTACTCAGAGCAGCTTCCTCTACCCCAGCACACCGCAGCCTGGCACTGTCCTAGGCAGCTTCAATCTTACCATGTTTGTCGGTCATCCAGGGCAAATCTTTCTTCAAGGGAGCCTGCCTCTTGGCCAAGTCAGGGCAGGGATGGTACCAAGAAACTGAATGGAATCCTGATCAGGCCCATAACAACAGACAGGCTTCTGACCATGGGCCAGGCTCCTGAGCATGCCAGAACACCAGCCCTGGCATGGCTATCCCACCTGGATAGGGGACCTTGCTTCACCCTCCACTTTCATCTCCCAGGAAGCTGTGCATGGGGGAGACACACACAGACAGACCCAGCCTCAGAGAGGGAGAGCCCAGCGCAGCGGAGGCCCCCTTCATGCCAAAGAGGGAAAAGCTCTCAGGGATACAGAGGTCTTAGGAGCTCAAGGGCCTCTCCTCAAGCTTGGGCTCTAAAGAAAAGCACCTTTTGTGGGCATAGACCCACAGTAGACAAAGAATAAACTGGCCAATGCCAGGGGTCTAGACTCAGGGGTGGACTCTAATTCCTGGGGTTATCAGAAAAGTGAGACTCAGATGAACTCCAACTCTAAACAAGGCTGTGGACCTGCAGTAGGAAGCCAGCCAACAGACCAACAGCAGGTCTGTCACACCACAAACAGATCCACCCCGGCAAAAGGCAGGACTTTGAGTTCCCTAGTGACAGTCCCTCGCCCAGACTGCGGGGGCACCTGAGGGCTAAAACTGTAACAGACTCCCCAGCACTGCTCAGCAGCTATGGTCCTCCCCTAACTGGCACCGGAAGCAAGCAGCCGTGCCGCCCCCTCCGTGGCCCCAGACACAGTGCGTCCCTAGGCGTGAGGTGTAACCACATAGCCGGGTTGTGTGGCGCACAAGCCGTGCCCAGGTCTCCGCCCCCTCCCAACTCACACCCCAAGATCAGCAGTGAGGACTATGAGGGGCCAGGTGAGGAAAAGCAGGAGAAACTGTGGTGAGAAAGACAAATCACCTCTCTCTGGGACTCGGGAGGTGGGAGCCTGCCCGTGACCTCCCCACCAGGGGCATGGTGAGAGCCAGAAACACGGCAAACAGGAGCCCCGGCCCTACACTTTGTGGGGAGGTCCTCCACATTCAGTTAATCATTTCTGTGGCTATCATTCTGGACTTGAGTTTGGGGAGAAAGGGTGTATCCCAGTAGGAGTGCAGGGACTCAAGTAAGACTTCTGGGTAAAGGTCCAGCCATGGTTCTCCACAGGAATGCAGAAGCCTGGGCCTTCGGGACACTGACAGGGGTCCTCCCAAGCAAAGACTACCCAGAAAGGGGATCCCAGCCTTTCCCATGTCTGAACACTGGGGTTGAGGCTGCAGTTAGACTCCATAGCACCCCCTGCAGTGCTCCCACTGGAACTCGCCTGTCTAATAAGCACTTTTCCTTTCTGTTCCAATCCATTCAGAAATAGTGGGTCCTTCAGGGTTTAGACCATCAATTCCCTGACACTCAAATATAACATCTGGAAACATTTCTTGCTGTTCTTATATTAACAGCAACTTCTGACTTTGGGGAATACCAAATCCCAACAAATCATTTCTAGAGGAAATTGCCATGCCAAAAGTAAGTGGACTTCTACGACTTGGCAACTAATTCGAAACACCATCAATTATGAATCCTTACTCGGGAGCACGAGCCTGGATCTAATGTTCAGTTCAGGCTTTTAGGGGTGAACTGCTTGGGGAAGTCTAAATAAGCTACCAGACCTATATGTAAGCAAGGGAGTTATGCTTTAAGAAAAGTTACAGAGACATTCAGTAACAGGTAGTTATTTTATTTCATTACTCATTTTGAATGGGAAAGAACACTTACTTATCTTCTCAAACTTTCCACACTAGGTCCTAAGCCATATTATAACCAATGTTCACACTGGAGAACCCTAAGTAACTGCCAAAAGGCATGACTGGATGAAAGCCCTCTAGGGGGCGTGGGTCTGGGATGCATGTGGGGGGAGATAAGGAGAGTCACACATGCATTGTCATGTTCCACTGAATGCCACCCACTCTCTATCCTCATCTTCCACACGGACATGATGGACTCTGAATGTACTGCTTCCGGTCCCCTGGAAAGCCAGAAATCCACACATCTGCAAACAATCTGGTCCCACCCTGACACCTCCAAGTCCTTCCAACTCTGACTTCATAAAGATCACAGCTTAGTCGTGTGTCTCTAAAGAACACCAGTCACCGGTTTTCATGATGTTCAAAGGAACTTAACCCTGCCCTTAGGTTTGGTTATTTACGTGGCGTTAAACAAAAGCCCAGGCTCCTTTCTGTTTCAGAAATTCCCACACTCTACCTTGAATCAGTTGTGAGACCCTCTCTCCACCCCTTCAGGCCACGAGCCACCAAGAACAAGGGCTCCTCAGTACTCTCCCGTATCAGAGGAAATGTTCCTGGTAGGTGCTAATTATGTCTGTGGAAATTATTAGCTATTCAGGGACCAGTTAGCTAATCAAAAATCTCTGTGTAAAGAAATTATAGCCAACTCTCCCCAAACCTAGAGTCTGGGATGAGGCCCAAGTGGTGGGAAGTAGCCGGAAATGTTCCCACTTTGGTCATAAGAGTCAGTTCAGCCAGGAGTAAGAGAGCTGTTCCCAGCTTGGGAGGCAAGAGAACAATCAGTCAACAGGCAAACACTGCCCATGGGCCTGCTCAGGCCCCGAGCTGGCCCCAGTGCCGATTCAGAGCACAAGCTAAGCAGGATACATTAACATGGTATTCCCTGACCTCACAGAGGTCACAGTCTGTAGGGGCGGAGAGGAGCCAAAGGAAGGGGAATGAAAACCTAGGATGGGTAAGAAGCGGGTCATGTGACTGGTGGCTCCCTGTTCCGGCTCCTTGGCACATCTCCAAGGGGCACGGGGACAGGGCTGCAGGCATCTCAGGAACACTTGCCTCTTTCTGGGTCCCTGCATCCCTTTCAAATGGCCCATGCAAGTAACAACTCTGGCCCCTACGAGACTCATGCTCACGTGAGTGCCCTCTCCCTCCTCACCCCATGCAGCCTGGTTAGTGCACAAGCAGTCTCCCAGAGGCCCCTCGATGCCCAGACCCAAGAAGAAAGCAGTCGGAGAAATGTAATGCAATGTGCATTTACCTTCCAGAGCTGGGGTGAGACAACCGGTTGCTTGATAAGCTAAGCAAAAACAGCAAATGGAATCATTAGGCCAAAAAAGCAAGGAAAGGGGGAGGCGAAATCAACAACAGTCTGCAAAGTATTAATTGGCCACCACCTGGGGCCCAGAGGTCTTTCTATTAAAAGGGACCAGCTGTCTGAGCTGGCCTGCTCCAGTGAGCAAGTGGCCTCACTATCACACAGCAACATATCTGAAACCAGGGGCCCATTAAATGCAGCAGAGCCCAGGGAGACAGCTCGGCAGGAAGGAGGCCCCTTGGGGCTGCGCTCTTGAGAAAGGTGCGTCCCAGGCACTTGGCCACTGCCCTCCAGAGGGGGACACGCAGAGCTGCCTGGCACATTGCCCCACGCCGCAGCACACCAGCCTGGGGCAGCTCCTCCTTCAATCCTGGCCTTCTGGGGCAGAAGAGCCCCCATTCCTGGAAGTCCCCTAACAGGCTGGGAAGGAGACAGGTGGCTTAGAGAACGTCCATTAATATGTTAAAGTACAGTTAAAGAGGCCACACAAGGGCATACCAGCTGGGAGAGAAGAGAACAACAAAGCCATTAATTCAGCAGGAGCCAGTGACACTCAGTTTGGGTAGGCGAGTACAAGGCCCTTTATGCCTGGAGGCCCTGCTCGTCCCTCTTGCCTGGGGAAGTTGAAAATGGACACTCACCAGGGGTTGCATGGGCCATTGGGGGCTGAGGACAGACACAGGGGCTACCCCTTCATGGATATGATATGAGCCCACGATGGATACGAAATGAGCAACACTGCTTCTCCCTCCACCTTTCCCAGCACCAACATCTCCAGTGGAGGTCCAGGCTACTGGCCCCCACGGCTCTTTGAGAGATCTCGGGGTCCACACACACCCCATCCGCACCCACTCCCCTTAGCTGTCCCCACCATGAGAATAGCTCTCCTTTCATTGTTTGCAACCCAGCCTGCTCAAAGGCACTTGCAGCCTCCATCCCCAACCACTAGAAAATCTGCTGACAGCCCACCCTTTATAACTAAAAACCCAAAACTATCCTCTGCCTAAAACACAGCTTCTGCTCCAGTGGTCCTGGCTCTGTAGGTACCTCCACGTCCCCTTAAACTCCAAAGCAGTACGCCAGCCGCGTTGGACGCCTTCCTCTCCTCCAACCCCAAGTCCAATCGATCAACAGTTCTCAGCCCTTCTTTCTCCCTTTCTGCTCCTGCTGCTGTGTTCTGATCTAGACCCTCATGGCTCCATGTTCAATGACCATCTCAATGCCCTTCTCCTTCAGCCCTCATATCATACCACTTCTCTCAAGAATCGCTATAGCCCCCCCACCAGATACTATATTGACCCTCCACACTTGACTGGGCACTTAAGGCCCCCCCCACCTACTCACCCCCATGCAAACTATGGCTCTGCACGTCCCTACACTCAGGTTCCACTGCGACCAGACATGGCCCTTACTGGCATGCACACAGCCTTCACTTTTGTTCTCTCTGCCTAGAAAGCCCTCCCGCTTTCATTCTGCTCAACTAAATCCTACCCACCTAGCCTGCAAATCTCTTTTTGTAGCTTCTCTAGCTCCTAGTGCAGTGCTAGGCTTACAAACAGCATACAACAGCTGTTTTATGGAAGAAAGAGAGAAAGGAGGAGGTAAGTGCATCTTTCAAACAGGAAGGGTCCCGACCCCAGAGGGAGCTGCTGCTCCAGAAAATATGGAAAGAAGCGCAAGAACACAGCTGCCTTTGCTTGGAGCTTTAAAAATCCCCTGGAGACTGCGCAGGCAGAAGCTCCCAGTGTTCCAAAGCACTGGCCAACTCCATCCTTTCCTGACCATGAACTTCCTTTGCATTTGTCCTCAGAATTGAGATTTCTCCTCTGTTGGTCTGGATTTCTTCCCTGGGAACGAGAGGGGGAGCGTTATTTCTCTAATTCAGAGGAAAACGACATGTGGCCAAGGGGTTGGGCTGGGAGAGTGAGCCCCCTGGCTCTCTCTAGGGCTGGGTGTCATGCTCCGCTCCCTGGCCCCAATGTCCTGCTTTCTCTAGGCCCCACCCTTACCTGGTAAGCCAAGATACAAGGAATCCCGGGGGGTGTGGGGGGTGGGGGGAGGTGGGCAGAGGCAACTTGTCTTCAGAAGGTGGAAAATCTGCCTGTGCCCTGCCGACTGGGCCAGGGCTAGACTCAGGGCTCTCACCCAAGCAGGGAACTTCCCATTTACTGACTGTGAGGGGGTCACAATCAGAGGCATCATATTCTGGGGGCAGATAGGCCTAAAAGAGTTCTTATTGACACCTTCATTTTATAGAATGGTAATTCAGGGCCCAGAAAAGAAAGGGGAAAAGTGGGCCTGGCGGGAAGCCAGGACTGGCCATGGAAGCTGTGCATTCTTCCTGGAGGCCCAGCCTCCTGCCCAGCTGTCCATCAGCTCCCAGGGCAGCCCAACCCCACAAGGGTGAATGCGAATTATGCCTCATAAGCCCCACAGTAGATTTGTATAGAGGGAGACCCAGAAAATGTTGGAGCCAAGAGTGTGTGGGACAGACCTCGCCTTTGAGTCAGGGCTCTGACTAGTTAGGGCTCCTCTGGGCTGGAACAAGGGATGCCGGCAAAGCCCTCAAGGCACCCTCTTCCTCCTTTGTCTCCTGGGCCCTCTTCCCAACCCCACAGGCAGTCAGGCTGTTGTGAAGAACGGAAATCTGTATGGTTGTCTGTTCCACCTCAAGAGTCAGGCCTTGCTGAGGAACTGGGACCACCTCCCACACACACTCCCCAAAGCAAAACCATTCACATTCACATTGCCCCTTCTCTGGCCAGAGGCTTTTCCAGAGGCATGAGAAATCTGGCCCTCTGTGTCCCTCAGGACCTGTGGAGGTCGGGGCGGCCAGCCGGCAGGGGCAAAACACAGCCCACAGTCCTCAGCCCTGCTTCCTCCAAACACTTGATGAAAAGAGCCTCTTTTTAAGAGAATTCCCACTTAGGTCCAAGGTGGATTAAGCCAACTACTTCCATCCCACCTGTAGCTCTCAGGCCAGAACACTGCTTTGTGCTCACGAGATGTGCAATTAGAATTTCCCTACCACAGCACTCAGCCAGACAGCTGGAGAACAGCCACGGTGCCCACTCTCCTGTCTTTTTCCTAACAGCCCAGATCTCCTGCTCTCCCCATTCTGCCTAGTTTTCAAGCCCCCCTTGCCTCCCCACCCACACCCCTTTGCTGCTGTCTTCAGAAGGGTGTTCCTCCCTCTGCTACTTGTTTCACTGGTGTTAACAGACGTGGGAGGCAAAGCCCCGACTAGTCGCTATGACAAGTGTGAGATGGGTGAGGTTCCTATAAGGCACTCAAGCCTCACCAGGGACTGGAATACATGTCCAAATTTCATCCCAGTTTTCTGGAGAGCCAGTGGTTGGGAGAAAGGAGCATTTTTTCCTGGCATCCAGGGTGTCAAGTCTGACTTAGTCACTAACGCCAGCCCTCAGCCCTGCCCTAGACATGTGACACCATTTAATGAGTTTTATGCAGAAACCGGTTCCGGTTACATTTGAACTTTTCCAGCTCCAAGGTCAACAGAACTCAGCCAATACACGAGGAAGTGCCTGGGACTTTTCCTGAATGTCCTTGATGCCCGTTTTCTGTGCTGTTTTAGGAATGGAGAACCAGAGGACTCCAGACAGCTTCTTCAAGGAGTGGCTGTTTCCCGGGTAACCTACAACAAGCCAAGCTCTAGGGCTCTGACCCAACCACTATCCCCCTATCACAGCTCCCTCTGGATGACAGATTGGAGAGACGCAGGGAAGCTGAGCTGCCCAGAGGGGGCAGGAAGTGTGTCCCCACTGCAGCGCACGTGCGCGTGTGCCTGTGGGTGCCTTTGAGGCCTGTAAGCCCCTATTGTCTGCAGGTAACCTAGCTCCTAAAACATGGCATCTTCCACTCTTGGAAGAGGAGTAAGGGGCTAACACCTCCCTTGGCATCCCACTTCCCCGAGCTGCGCAGGGCCCATCCCACCCCTTCTCCTCGCCGCCCCCACGGGGACGGCCCCCGTTTGTTTCCTCCTGGTGACCCCTGAGCCCCGGGCCCAGCCCCCAGCGCCTCCGCGCCGCGCTCTCCCCTCCCTTCCGGCCGCGTCAGGACGGAATTCCAGCCGCCCGGCCTTCCTTATCACTGACTGTGGAATCCGAGGCCCGGGGTAGCCGAGCAGGGCGAGGGTGCCCACGGGGCGGGAGTGAGGAGGGAGCTAAGGGAGGCCGCCTCCCTGGGAAGCCACCCGCGGTTGGGCCCGACTCCCCGTGGGGCCTCGCACTGCCAGCGGCTGCGGCCCACGGGCGCTGGGAGGCCGAGAGGAGCCGGAGGGCAGGGAGGGCCGGGCTCGCCCGGCCGGGCCCTCCGAAGGCCGTGGTGCCCCGGCCCGCGCTCCGGGCCTTCGCGGGCCTGGCTGCGGCCTCCGCCCGCCCGGGCCCCGGGGCGCCGCTCACCTGGCCGCGGGCCTCACGCCGAGGAGGTAGCTGCGGCTGGCCGGGCTGGGGATCCACACGGGCCCGTCGTCCTCGCCGTCGGCGGCCGGCCCGTCCCGTCCGCCCGAGCCCCAGCCGCGGCCGGGCGCCCTCCGCGACCCCATGCCGCCAGCCCGCCCCC